>JAVFKX010000133.1:0-304828 GCA_033296515.1 Macrochelys suwanniensis | reverse complement strand
TTCCAATTTATCCACATCCTTCTTGTAGCGTGGGGCCCAAAACTGGACACAGTACTCCAAATGAGGCCTCACCAGTGCCGAACAGAGGGGAATAATCACGTCCCTCGATCTGCTGGAAATGCCCCTACTTATACAGCCCAAAATGCCGTTAGCCTTCTTGGCAACAAGGGCACACTGTTGACTCATAGTCAGCTTTTCGTCCACCGTAACCCCTAGGTCCTTTTCTGCAGAACCGCTGCCCAGCCATTCGGTCCCTAGTCTGTAGCAGTGCATGGGATTCTTCCGTCCTAAGTGCAGGACTCTGCACTTGTCCTTGTTGAACCTCATCAGATTTCTTTTGGCCCAATCCTCTAATTTGTCTAGGTCCCTCTGTATCCTGTCCCTACCCTCCAGCGTATCAACCACTCCTCCCAGTTTAGTGTCATCTGCAAACTTGCTAAGGGTGCAGTCCACACCATCCTCCAGATCGTTGATGAAGATATTGAACAAAACCGGCCCCAGCACCGACCCTTGGGGCACTCCACTTGATACCGGCTGCCAACTAGACATGGAGCCATTGATCACTACCCGTTGAGCACGACCATCCAGCCAGTTTTCTATCCACCTTACCGTCCATTCATCCAGCCCATACTTCCTTAACTTGCTGGCAAGAACACTGTGGGAGACTGTATCAAAAGCTTTGCTAAAGTCAAGAAATAGCACATCCACTGCTTTCCCCTCATCCACAGAGCCAGTTATCTCATCATAGAAGGCAATTAGGTTAGTCAGGCATGACTTGCCCTTGGTGAATCCATGCTGACTGTTCCTGATCACTTTCCCCTCCTTTAAGTGGTTCAGAATTGATTCCTTGAGGACCTGTTCCATGATTTTTCCAGGGACTGAGGTGAGACTGACTGGCCTGTAGTTCCCCGGATCTTCCTTCTTCCCTTTTTTAAAGATGGGCACTACATTAGCTTTTTTCCAGTCATCCGGGACCTCCCCCGATTGCCATGATTTTTTCAAAGATAATGGCCAATGGCTCTGCAATCACATCGGCCAACTCCTTTAGCACCCTCGGATGCAGTGCATCCGGCCCCATGGACTTGTGTTCGTCCAGCTTTTCTAAATAGTCACGTTGGCGAGCTGGCGCTCACAGCTCCAGGCCCGAGGGGGAGCACCGAGGCTCAGGGACCGGTGTCGCCCGCGGCACGGAGACTTGCCACAGGCCGGATGAAAAGAAGTAGTGGGCCGCATCCGGCCCACAGGACCCCGGGCTACAGCCTCTAAAGCCCCTGCATTAATCCGGCCCTGCACTCGATAGGTGATGACACCTGCCCGGGGTATCAACTTGTCTTTTGTGTTTGAGAAAGAGGTTTGCCCACTCCCCAGACATGTCTGGTAAACACATAGTATTGATTTCAGCTTATGTTCATAACTTTACATATAATGTTGCTACATACATTTTACTGTGATATTATTGACCAGCAAGTTTTACTTCTCACATGGTACCTCAAGCGGGCGTATTTTGTACAAAGATTTTTACAACAGTGTGTCGGATGTGAATACAGGGGTGCGTTCTGTCACGGTATCTTATTGAACTTTTCTTCCCGTACTATGCCAGTATTGACTTTCTGCCATAAACTTGACTGATATTGGTTATTTGAGCTCTTCTATATATTTCATAACAAACCAAAGCATAGCCAAGCAATCGATGCTATCATTTATCAACACTGCCCACCAGCCACATAGGTGGATAATTACAGGCGGGCGGGTTACTTCTTTAAAAAGCTCATCATGGATAGACCAGACCCTGGCACCTCTTAAAGAAGCCGGCCGCCCTGGGACATTGGCCTTAAATGGTTGGTACATTCACTGCTTAAATGGTTGCTCCTCCCCACCCGCTTGCCCTTAAATAAGGGCCACCTTCTCCTCTGGCATTTGTGACAATTCAGCAAAGCCCCCTGGTCCCTGAACGACTCATGGAGAGACCTGGCTATACAGTGGTGGATGGTGCTCCGATTAGACCCCGGTGAAACCAGAATGACCCAACGGGGAGAGACGGAGTAGGGGGATATCCGGTCTGAAGTGGAGTCAGTGGGGTTGTACGGCAGGAATCAAAAGCAGAATCCAGCCCAGAGTCAAACAGCTGCTGGGCTTTCTGAGGGATATGTGCAGAAATTTAACTTTGACCCCGTTTGGGGGGGCAGTGTGCCCCCTCCCACTACCACCACTCTGGCAGGAGCTTGCTCTGCCCTCTCTCTCTCCCCCCCCCCCCCCCAGCTCTAGCAGGAGCTCGCTCTCCCCACCACCGCAACCCTAGGGCCGGAGGAGTTCAGTGTTCCTGACAATTATTGGGGAGGAGGCATGCCTTTGCTTGTTCCCCCTTTTGCAGGCCCCAACATTATCATACCACATGGGAGGTGCCCCCGTATGAAGTAGACATTATCAGCAGCATTACAGTAACAGCCTCCCCTTTTTATAGTGCACATTGTCAGCAACATTATGGTAGCGCCAGGGGGCAGCGGGGAATTATGAGGTACACATGATCAGCAACATTACGGTAGCCCCTTTGACCCCTTTGCTGTTACTTGGGACTGTGCCGAACTATTTCCATCTGGCACAATGTGAGTTACTCATGGAGAACACACACAGTCCTGTTCCTCGAGGGAATCAAGCCACCCAGGCCCTTTCCTTCCTCCAAAACCCAAGCTTGCTTCTCCGGCCCGCCCCGTGCCCAAGGGAGCTGTTTCTCTGCTTCCTTCACTGTCCGTTAACTTTCTTCCCAGAACACAGCCAATCCCTCAGCCTCGGCATCCACAACCCATCCCAGAGGCACCCCTCAGCTTCTGCTTGGCTGTGCTGTGCGGCCCAGTGTCTTGGGTGGTGGCTCCCCATTGCTCACTGCTATCTCTACACAATGAGGCATTTAATTGCTCCTTCCGCTTAGCTGGAAAGAAAAGCTCTTCACACACTCAGGTCTGTGATTGTCTATAGATCAAAGAGTCAGTATCACCTTCCAGCATAACAACAGTTAATGCCCACATATTCTGGAATGGGTATGAATCCTCATACCTCTGGGATGGGGCGCAGGGGCTGTTTATACAGGAAGCCCCCTTGCCTGGCGCTGAGATGCAGCCACCTCTGGGGTGGGATGCGGGGACAGTTTATACAGCAAGACCTTGCCTGGCGCTGAGATGCACCCACCTCTGGGGTAGAGTGCTGGGGCGGTTTATACGGGGATCCCCGTGGGCACTCTGGTTTATAATTTAACCCTTTGGGGACTGCACAGCAGGCAAAACAAGAGGCATTTAACCACAGTCACTTTTACCCTCAACGCACACAAGAGTCACAGATATTCAGATAAAACAAGCAAAGCCCATATGCTCCCCCACCCCCTGTCCCTGTCTCAGCTCACCCCTCCTTGAGAGTCCACTGGATAGTCCTCCCGCTGGCATTGTCAGGTGATGCTCAGCTGATGTACCGGGCCATGTATTTCCAGGAGCTATTGAGACATTTCAATGCTGTGGACCAGGCCTCATCTGGAATCCTAGGTCCAATTCGTGGCCCTAAATAGGAATCCTAACTAAGACAGAGCAGGACAACTACAATGCTCAGGGAAACAGCCCACGACTCTTCCGAGAGGAGACTGGAAGAATTTGGCTTGTTTGGCCTAAAAACAGAAATGCCGTTGCTCCCTGTAAGTACACCAGGGAAGGGAAAGAGCTAGTGAAGATGAAGTAGTGGATAACACTGAGAACTAAAGGACAATGTTATCCCAAAAGCCAATGGGGATAAACTCACCAGGGGTTCACTGTTCCCACCCACCAGCAGAGGGGGGAGCAGTCATTTCCCTACACCACCACCCCCCCTGAATTTCCCCAACACCCCCCCCCCCAATTTTGTGAACTAGTTACATGCCAATTTAGTGACACCCTCCCCCTGTAAATTTGAACACCCCCCCCCCCCATTTCAATTCCTGGGGAAACCGGGGGGGAGGAGGGGAGGGAGGTTCTGGAAAACCCCAAACTAGCTGCAAGCTGGAGCAGTGTTTGAAGGGATTCTCTGTCATAGCCCTCCTCATAAGAGGGAGCCCGGCTGAGATCTGGCCCTTAAATAAACTTCCTGGCCCTGCTTTACCCACTGATCAGCTGCAGGTGGTGAAACTCCCTGTCCACCTGGGGATCAGCCTGGCTCCTTCTCCTACCAAGGCATCCACAGCTGATGATGACTGTGGTGTCAACCCTTACAATGAGCTGTCCTGGGTCTCTGCTTGAGGTCTGGATCAGATCTGGCATCCCCTGCAGAGGAAAGGCCCCCGTGTCCCATTTCCCCCCCACACACACTCCCGAGCCAACCGGTCTGCCTCCCTGCCCTGGGATCGGATCGGACCTAGCACCCATGCAGACGTTATGTTCTGGGCCCCGTTCTCCTGGAAGATCAGACATGGTGTCGGTCACCAATTGGTGCCAGTTCGGGTAGGAGGAGGCTGGAGAAGCTGCGGATCTTTGCTGCCAGATTCCAGGCATCCAGTACAAGTGGGTCCCCTGGTGACCCCTCTAGTGCTCCCTGCTGCCAACCCCAGTGCCCCCTGGTGCCTCTGCTGCTCCCCCGCCCCATGCACCACCCCATCCGGCAATGCCCCAGTGCCCTCTCCCTTCCCCAGACCCCCTCCACACCTAACTACTTCTCCTCCCAGTACCTCCAAACCCCAAGTGCCCCCTCCACCGCTCTAACCCCCTCAGCCTCTTCCTCCTCCACTCCGGCAAGCCCCCCATGCTCCCTAAACCCCCATGGCCCCTTTCCCCTCCACCCTTTGTGACCCTTCCCATGCCCTCTTTCCTGTGATCTCTCTGATTCCCCCCCCCACCCATGTTCCCCCCAGCCCCAGGCCCCACAGGGATGGAATGGGACCCAGGCATCCAGGACAATGCCCCTAATGGCAGAACCACAGTGCTGCTAGGCTCAGGGGTGCAGCAAGGGAAACAGACCCAGGTGCCCAAGGCAGCTCTCCTGGGAGAGGGCCGACAGTGCTGCCAGCCCCATGGGGAGGGAATGTGACCCAGACATCCAGGACAGCTCCACAGGGGCTCTGTAGCTCCTGGGAAAGGGGAAAGGGAATGGGACCCAGGCATCTGGGATGACTCCTCTAGGGGCTCTGCAGCTCCCAGCCCCTGGGAGTGGGGGTGATAGGGAATGGGACCCATGCGTCCAGGCTCCTGTCTCTCTCGGTGTCCCCCCAGAACATGATGGTGCTGAGGGACCTGAATGGGGGTGGGGTCTGCATCCCATCCGGATGTGCAGAGAGCCGGGTTTCCCTGGCTGATCAGGGACGGTGCTGACACCACGATCAGACTCCTGACCCACTGCAGCTATGACCAGGGCCGGCTCCAGGCACCAGCTTTACAAACTGGTGCTTGGGGCGGCATCGAGAATGGGGCGGCAATCCGAGTCCCGCGGCGGCAATTCGGCGGCAGGTCTGCTCTTCCCTTGCTGCCGAATTGCCGCCGTGGACTCGGACTGCCTGTGTCGGGGGCGGGGCTGCGGCGACTGCTTGGGGCGGCAATATTGTGAGAGCCGCATTTGGCTATGACAGGTTTCCGGGGGCCAGCACGGGGACAGGGGCGCAGTCCCAGGGGAGGGCCGGAGGACTGGGGGAATGAGCACAGGGTGGGGAGGAGTGGGGGTCTCAGCCTGGGATGTGGAGAGAGCTGGTTCCCAGCCCTGGGTGGGGGAGGCCAGAGAACTGGATCAGAGCACACGGATGGGGTGTGGGAACTGACTCCAAGCGGGAGGAGGGGCTCCTCAGGGTGGGTGGGGGTCCCAGCATGAAGGGTGGAAGAAGTGGGGCACAGAAAGCCCCAAGCAGAAAGGAGTGGGTGGGGAACAATAGAGGGGTGCAGTGGTCTCAGGCCCCCGTAGTTTATAGGTTAACTCCTCTGGGCAGGTATTGCAGGGAGTTGGGGGGCCTCTGCCCCCAAAGCAGATGACAGGAGCAGATCTCCAGCCCAGCAGCTCCCGCCCTCCCCCAGCCAGTCTGCCCCCTCCCCCCCGGGGTACACAGACGCAGTGCAGTTGTAGATAAATCTCTGCATTATGCATTTTTGTATAACTTTTATATGACATTGTATTGAACCTTGCTAATATGTTATAGCGGGCCCCTAAGGTAGTATAATTAAGGTAAAAGAAAAATGTCTTTTTGCTAGAAGTAGAATAAGATCTTCCCCCCACTTTGTATTCAGTTGCCCTGTTGAATGAATGAGGTGTGAATGAGGAAGGTGTGGAAGGCAGGCACCTCCAGACAGCTGCAACCCTTGGAGAGGGGATGGGAACCAGACCAAGGACAGTCATACTTGTCAAGTGGGCTGACTAGAGAAGAGCAGACATACTGACGGCCTCGGGGGTTAGAAGCAAGCACCTTCCTTTGGGAACACCCTCTTTGCAGCATTGGGACAACCCCCAGCCCAGAGACAAGCAGCAAAAAGGACCAACGGACACAGTCCCAGATTTTGGGCCGCACAGTGAGCCCACCTACTCACCCCCCCCCCCCCCCCCGCGGGCCGCACAGTGAACCCACGTGGACCGCATGTTGTGCAGGCCTGCTGTAAATAGTGATCAATGTCCTTTGCCTCCAGACAAATAATTTGGGTATCCATTACATATCTGTAGCTCAAGGACCACGCTTCAATATGGGCTCAGGTCTCTTTCTGTTTCACACCTTTGGGACCGAGTCTTTTAAATGCCCTGTGTGATTGACCTCTCCCCACAACAAGGGTTCAGTTCCCCGCCGCCCCGCCCCCATACTAAGATGGAGTGGCCTCCCACTGAGCTGGAGGGGGAGGGACCACTCTCTGATCCCTGGGGGCGGAGCCAGGCTGGGCTCACCCCTCCTGCAGGCTGCTAAGGGGCGGGGCAGGAAGTATAAAAGGCGGAGCCCCTAGGGTAGTTCAGCCTAAGCCAGGGAAGGGAAATAGATGTTTTCAGGCTGCTGGTGACTGTGTAGCTGCCCTGTGCCCTGCCTGAGGATGAGACTGACCCAGGAGAAGTACTGCTGGGATTGCTACTTGCTGTGTACCTTGAGGGGATGGAGGATGACCCTGAGCTGCAGGTACCTTATGGTGGGAGAGTGGGAAGTAGCCTAGGGTTGGCTGACTATAGTTGCCTGTCTATCTCCTAGAGCTGGAAGGACCTTGAAAGGTCATTGAGTCCAGTCCCCTGCCTTCACTAGCAGGACCAAGTACTGTCCCCTGACAGATTTTTGCCCCAGATCCCTAAATGGCCCCCTCAAGGATTGAACTCCCAACCCTGGGTTTAGCAGGCCAATGCTCCAACCACTGAGCTATCCCTTCCCCCTGTGGCTGTTCTGTAACTGCCTGAATCCTGCTCAGTGTGTTTTGGTTGGCTCCCTGCCAACCCATTGGTATAACACTGTCATGGTTGGGGTCCTGGCCTGGGACCTGGTGGAGTAGGGTGGGCCTGGGTCCCCCTCTGCCCTGCTGCCAACCCCACCCTGGGATGGCAGCCCTTAAGCTCAGAAGCCTGAGTTTGTCTGCTGGAGTCAGGGTGCTAAATATTAGACTGCTTGTTTGTTTGCTCTGCCCTGCTTAAGGGCCTGGGCTCCTTGAGACTGTTGGACTGCACTGTCCCACCTAAGACCCTGACCTCTAATTCCTGGTAAGGGGTGGTGTCCCCGGGGTGTGGTGAGGTGGAGTAGCCTCCCATTGAGCCGGAGGGGGAGGGACACTGCCAACCCACAATCCCCCTCATCTAACTGCTTGGTCTTGGGTCCCAGGTAACTGCTGGGTGACGTGACCCCTGGCTACTGAGGGAAGGGCGGTCTCTCCTTTCCCCCCACTCTTGGCCCTGGCCCTTTTTCATGCCCTTTGTCTAATGACCACCTTTTAAGAAGGGTTTGGGTCACCTTTCCCGTGCTTGTATCATTAGGGATCACTTTGATGTGCCAGGCAAAATGACTGCCCTGTAAACCCAGTGTAAGGTAGAACCCTCTTAATCTCAAAATAGTGGGGCCTTTTTGCGGCTTGAGGCCATTGCTGCCTTTCTGCTGGCCAAGAAATGCATGGGTACAGGGGCACAACTATGATTCATGAATATATTTTTGAGACCTAGCTTCAGCTAGAATACTGGTGTCAGATATCCAGAAAATCATTGACTTATAACAATCTTGCCTGGGGACCATTTTGGGATGGACCAGTGTGGGGCCTGGATGGAGGAGGGGAAAGTTGAAGGACTCTGGTAGGGGGATGACCAAGTTGTGGCTTCAGCCCTGCAGTTCAAACTCAAAGATGTAGCAATGCATGACATGCACCCAGGGAGACAGTGCATGGTACTTCAAATGCTCTAGATATTAAAATCTGGAATGGCTCACCAGAGCAAGAGGGGATATTGGTCGGGAGGTTGAGGGGTTCAGACCAGTAAGGGGTTGTGTAACCCTTGCCCTGCAGCTCTGGGGGGCCTTAAAAGCTATGCTCACAACCTGGACACTAATGGCCACCAAACAAGCACGTAGTATGCACCCCTCCCAGAGACCTTTTCTGCGCTTGGTCATTGGCTCAGAGCATTATCAATACCATGTCCTCTCCTTTGCATTGTCCATGACCCCAGGAGCTTTCACATAGGTCCTCTCTGTAGTTGGAGCTACATCGACACGGCATTGTAGTCCTTCCCTATCTAGATGACTGGCTTTGCAAGGGCTGCTTTGCTCCTGAGGTGCAACCAGCAGAGCCCTCCCTTCGTTTCCGGCTCTTGATATAACTGGAATATGTAACACATCTCTGTAAAAGTTATGATCTACTGAATCTATTCCTCCTGTTTGTATGCATGTATCATTTTTCTTGTAGTTGAAGTTACGGGGGGGGGGAAGGGGAATAGCTCAGTGGTTCGAGCATTGGCCTGCATAACCCAGGGTTGGGAGTTCAATCCTTGAGGGGGCCATTTAGGGATCTGGGGCAAAAATTGGGGATTGGTCCTGCTTTGAGCAGGGGGTTGGACTAGATGACCTCTTAAGGTCCCTTCCAACCCTGATATTCTATCATTCTAAGTTATGAATATTGGTTGTACTTCTTCAGAAAGGAATGTGCAGGTTAAGTGCCCAATCAAGAAGCGCTTAACAGACAATAGACCTTGCAGATGCCAATCCACATCTGAGCTTTGCCAGGAATGTGGCTTGGCTCCTAAGGAACTGAATGGTGCATGGACATGTGACCCCAAAACTCCATTTGGTAACTGGATGCTACACGGGGAGAGGGAGAGGGAGGGGGGTGTCTACCCAGAGGAGAGAGTCTATTTAAACCTCTGGGAGACTCCTCTATCATGTCTTCAGCTGGCTAAAGAGAGCCTTTCCACTCCCTAATGACACACCTGAGAGAGACTGGAACAAAGGACAAGGACAATAGCAGGTGTGAGTGATTGCTGGACCCAGGCTAGGAGGACCATAGCCTGTAAAAGGAAGTTTACTGGAACTGGTGAAGCTTTTAATCTGTAGTCAGTTTGATTAGACATAGACTTGCGTGTTTTATTGTATTTTACTTGGTAATTCACTTTGTTCTGTCTGTTACTACTTGGAATCACTGAAATCCTACTTTCTGTACTTATTAAAATAACTTTTCACTTATTAAATTACCTGGAGTATGTGTTAGTACCTGGAGGGGGGCAAACAGCTGTGCATATCCCTCTATCTCTGATATAGAGGGCAAACTATTTATGAGTTTACCCTGTATAAGATTTATACAGGGTAAAATGGATTTATTCTGGGTTTGAACCCTATTGGGAGTTGGGCACCTGGGTGTCTAAGGCAAGAGCACTTCCTAAGCGGCTTCCAGGCAAGCCTACAGCTGTTAGGGGACGTGGTTCGGACCTGGGTCTGGGTTTGCAGCAGGCTAGCAGGTCTGGCTCAAACCAGACAGGATTCTGGAGTCCCAAGCTGGAAAAGGCAGGAAAGTAGGGGCAAGAGTAGTCTTGGCACACCAGGTCGCAGCTCCAAAGGGGTTTCTGTGATACCAACCTGTCACACACCCCATTCCCAGCTTTGGGCAAACAGAGGCTAGGGCCGCCATCCCTCTTTCCAGCAGATTTTGCAATGGAAAGCAGATGCACCCAGTCCCTTAACTATCATCATAAAGACACACATACATATGCTGGACATAGACATTTGGTCCGGAGAGTCCTCCAAGAAAGGTAGAAATGTAAAAGTTGTTCCACTTATTTGTAGCAGATTGCTTCTCTAATGTCTAACAGACCTCCTTAAAGGCTTCCTCAACACTTGTAGGCAGATTTATTTGCATGGCAAATTGGTCAGTTACACATAGTTTCTGGATTTGCGTAAGACTTTGTGCAAATGCCAAGGTTTGGCCCTAAAAGATCTGTTAGCTAGCACTCAAACAGGAAACTAAAACCTACTTCTAAAGCAGATAAGTAATTTTATTTATTGACTTTGAAATATTGGCTCCACCCCTTCAGTATCTACTGCCTGTCCATTAGTCCTTCCCAGAAGGTCAAGAACAATAATCTCCACTTTTATAAATAAAATATTTGTAGGCCAGGAAGGGACACCATCAAGGTGAGTTGTCCTAACTCCCTATAACAACTTATCATGTGTGTGTGAAATTGAGGGGAAAACAATTGGTATAAAAAAAACAAACAGGATTTTTGTTTTATACTTCCAGGTATGCACAACAGAAGCAGAAACAACCCTCCTACCCATCCCAGATGAAGCCCTGGCTGCAGCAATACATGTCTTTACCTTCCACTCTACTTCCTCAATCAGCCCAATTTAGATGAAGCTTCAACTGGTCCAGCATGCTGGAAAAACTCCTGACAGCATCACCTTGGCAACAGCTTATTAGGCCATGTTCAATGCACTGCAGTGTCTCCCCAATGCAGGATTTGCTTTGAGGTCCTAGCCCTAATCTATAAAGCCCCAATAATGTGAGCTAGATCAGGGGCTCTGTGCAACCCTTCAAGAATACACCAATCCACACAAGAAATATGACTGACAGAGCTTGGAGGGAAAAACCAGCACTCACTGCTCAAGTTACACTCAGGTCTGGAGCTGAGATCCCTCACCTGTAGAGCATCCCTCTTTTACAAAATAAAATCCTTGAAGGCCTGCCCCCAACAGAGGACAATGGGGCAAACTTCAAAATGTGTCCTGTGACAGTGTCCCCATAAAACTTTATGGGGAGATGTAGCATAAAACATATTCCAGTTACATATATACATTTATAAACATGTGCCATGTAACATCTCTGTTATAATCTACTGAATCTATTCCTCCTGTTTGTATGCATGTATCATTGTTGTAGTTGAAGTTATGAATATTGGTTTTATATTGGCTGGTTTTATACACAGCCTTGGTAAGAGCATGGGCTCATGTCTGGAGAAAGGCATGCGCCCAATCCACATCTGAGCTGGGCCAAGAATGTCACTGGGCTAGTGTCTGAAATGTGCATGGACATGTGACTTGCCCATGTGATCCCAAAACTCCAGGGCAACATGATGCTATTGGGCGGGGCGGGGCGGGGGGGTGAGAGTCTATTTTAAAGCCCTGGGAGACCCCTCCAGGTTGTCTTCAGCTGGCTAAAGAGAGAGGCTCTCCACCCCCCCAAAGACATACCTGGAAAAAGACTGAACAAAGGACAAAGACAATAGTGGACCCAGGCTATGAGTTCTACAGCCTGTAACAGGAAGAATCTGGAGCTGGTGAGGTTTTTATAGCTTAAGTTTGATTAGACAGAGATGTGTGTTTTATTTTATTTACTTAGTAATTCACTTTGTTCTGTCTGTAACTACTTGGAATCACTTGAATCCTACTTTCTGTACTTAAGTAAAACGTGATTTTAATAAGTTACCTGGAGTACGAGTTGGTACCTGGTGAGGGCAAACAGCTGTGCATATCTTTCTATCTTTGAAACAGAAGGCAAACTATTTATGCGTTTACCCTGTATAAGCTTTATACAGGGTAAAATAGATTTATTAAGGGTTTGAACCTCCATTGGGAGTTGGGCACCTGGGTGCCAAAGGCAAGTGCACTTCCTGAGCTGCTTCCAGGAGCCTTACAGTTTGTTAGGGGATGTGGTTCGGATCTGGGTCTGTGTTTGCAGCAGATCAATGGATCTGGCTCAAAACAGACAGGATTCCGGAGTCCCAAGCTGGAAAGGGCAGGGAAGCAGGGGTAGAAGTAGCCTTGGCACACCAAGTGGCAGCACCAAGGTGGTTTCTGTGATACCAACCCGTCACATTGTCCCATTCCATAAATACACACTACATCCCATTGGGCGCATTTTCTATAGAGCAATTACCACACAAGAAATCCTGAACCACGCAGGTCATGACCTCAGACAGGTAGTGAACTGGCGAAAAGGGAGTATTAAAGAAAGCATATAATTACAAGAAAAATTAAATTACACAGTTTTTGGAGGGAGTAAAGGAGAGAGAAAGCAAGCCCTTAATGCACAGAATGTGCCTTTGCTTGTTTGGAGTTTGTTTATTGTTTCAAGGCAGCACAATCTATGTAGAATAAAAAACAATCCAAGAAAAAAACAAAAACCACAACCAAATTTGGGATAGGCCAGGAGCTAAGTAAATTCAAATCTTAGCAGCACAATTATTTACATGTCTGAACAGCAATACTTATCCCATCCTCAAAAGAAGTTTCAAGTAGGCAATCTTTGATTTCATTTAGTATGAAATTTCTTCCAAAGGACTTATGGAATATGGAAGTAAACATTTCAAAAGCAAGTGCAACCTGGAGTGATTTCCCCCACCCCCTTAACCTTGTAGCCAAGATGGACAAAGTAAATCACTTCATGTTAACTTGTTGCTGAAAGAATCCCTTCTGCAGATTGGGTGAGTACATGTGCTGGCAGACCCCTATCTAAAAGTGGCCAAGGACAGTCCGTCACTTACTGTTTGCCAAAGGTGCTGTCATCAGCCGGATGTAGACTAGGGCTGAGACACAGTGCTTGCCATGAGGCGTAGGAAAAGAGAGAGTGGACAAGTACAAAAATGTAGTTGTTTCAGACATGCTGCAGTTAAAGTCATGTAAGAAAGAGCATTGTAAAGGGTTTACACACCACTATGCACTTCTTCATGGCCAGGTATGGCATCACAGTATCCTTGTGGGGTAGCAGCCCTTGTCACCAGTCACTCTGGGGCTGTGGTGGTTTCTTTCAGATAACTCATCCCTCCAGCCAGGGCACAGTCTTTAGCCTGTTCCTTCCAGGGTCAGCTACCCAAACTGATGTTCAAAACTATCTTAACAGAAATAAAAAGCTTCCACCCTCTCCACAGCTCTTCTTCGGCAAGGTCACATTCAGCCTGCAGCCCCCTCGCTGGGCTCAGCTACCCTTGTACCCCACTTCCTTGGGGCTGGCAGGGGAAGCCAGTCCCAACCTCCATTCTGGGTTACAGCCCAGGGCCCTGTACTGCACAGCTTAGTCAAATCCTCTACCCATAGTGCAGTTTTCCCTGCACTGTTTCCTTCCTCACAGCTTTACTTCCCTTCTAGGTCTCCCAATCTGTTCCCTGGGTGCTCACTCAAGACCCTGCAGGCACCTTTTGACTCCCTGCATTTTCTTGCCTGCAGGCACCTTTTGACTCCCTGCATTCTCTTGCCTCCAGCCCTTCCTCAGCTGGGCCCACTCAGTAGTTAAACCTGGAATCACCTAATCTCTCTCAGGTGGGGCCCATTCTGTGATCAGGGCTGGCTTAGTCAGGGGCTCTCTATCATTATCTCAGAGCTCTGGATGATCTCTGAATGCTGAGCTCTCTCTCTCTCCATATATATATGAATTGTATTGTCAGGCTCTGACCCTCTTACACCAATCACTGTAACTGACTTCTTCTCTGGGTTATCTGTTTTCTTCTAATGAATTGCCATCAAGATTCCAAGCCACCATTGATAGCCCACACTTTGCATAAGTGCAATAGGCCCTCAGATCTATATTTCATATATCTAGTTTCAGACACAAGAGTGATACATTCATACAAATAGGATGACCACACTCAGTAGATAAGCTTTGTAACGATACCTTACGAGAGACCTTTTGCATGAAGCATATTCCAGTTACATTATAGTCACACACATTAGCATATTTTCATAAAATCCTAGCGAGTGCAACGTCACAGTACCTTTCTATATCCTCAGAAACGCCCTCTAAGACCTGCTCCATTTGGATTAGGAGAGACGGATCTTCCAGAGATTTAACATTTGCTCCTGTTATCCAGGCATCCCAATTTTTTACACTGCAGTAGGCGCCTTGGGAAAATGCCACGTCTGGTTTCCACCTTAGGGCTCCGAGCCGCCGGTGGGCATGCTCGGGTGTTAGCCCCATCCTAATTCTGGCCTTTTGTTTCAAAAGCTCATACGCGTTCCTGTGTTCTTTAGGCATTTCAGCTGCCATCTCTGCTAGGGGTCCACTGAGTTGTGGCCTCAGCTCCGCCATATACTGGTCTGTAGGGATGTGGTACTGTGACGAACTAGGACTGTTGTTAACGTTTTCCCTGAGTACTGTGTGGGTGCCTCGGTTTCCCCTATGCAGTGCTTGAGTATCTAGGTGGTGGGACAAGGGTGCATGATGGTTACAGAGGGGCCTGGACACAGAGAAGGGCCGACACTCTGTATCCTAGCAACAGATGGCCCCGGCCCCTCCCCTGCAAAGGTGAGAGCTAAAGGTGTTGGAACAAAGGGATCAGGTGACCTCCTGGCCCGGGAAGGAGACAAAGGAGAGAGGAGGGGCTGGACAGTTTCAGTTTGGGGCTGGCCGGAGAGGAGGGGAGAGGGGCAGACAGGGTCTGGCCTCCCTGGCCCCGTTTGGAGCTGTGGGGTGAAATGCAGGGAGCCCCCGGGCTGGGGTCTAAGCTCCCTGCCCCCCGGAAGGACCCGACTGAGGGGTCCTGGATGTACTGACAAGCTCTGGTTGGACTGTGTTCCTGGCATCTCTAATAAACCTTCTGTTCTACTGGCTGGCTGAGACTCCCAGTGAATCCGGGGAAGAGGGGTGCAAGCGCTGACTCCCCCACACTCCGTGACAGGTACCCAAGGCAGGCTCTTTCAAAATGTTCTAAGAAGGCCTCTGTATCATCGCCTACCTTGTAGGTGGGCAAGTTCGTGGAATGGGGAACAGTACTTGGAGGAGGACTGTTAGGGCTGCCTGGTTGACCCAGTTTAGCCCTTTCCAGCTCCAAGCGCTCCGTCTCCACCTCCGTGCGCGCCATCTGTAAGAAGAAATTCCTGTCTTCTGCAGTTAGAACTCGGTATGGGTCCACCTGGCACCTGGATCTCCGGTTGGGGAGGGCGGACCATTCCCTCTGGGGAAATCTCCGCTCCTCCATCCCTTTCGTGCATTTCTGTCATGGAGCTGCATGTCTGGGTCTGTCTTCTCCGTGGCGTGTCACTTTGGGAAGACCCGTTGCTCTAGGGTTTCGGTGCCCGACCGTAACCCCGTGCACAGGGCTGCCCTACTCTAGCCTAGCTATTTTGTTGCCACGAAGCAAGAAAAAAAATAAACTGCTCCTTGGACTCCCTGGCTTTGCAGGCGGAACCCTTTGCGTGCCTGTTCCCCCTCAGGCAGCAATGAAAAAAGAAAAAAACACCTCTCTGGCTTTGCACATTGCCACAAGGAAAAATGTGTCCTTTTAAAATCCTGAGGTCTGTGCCTCTGGTTCAAAATGATCCCACCGCTCTGCCACCATGTCAAGGCTGATTCCCTACTCTGACAGTTTGAGTGTAGAAGATGAGGGGCCCAGCAAGGACTCTAAAAATTAATACTGGCCACTCCAGGCTTGTATTAAACTCCCAAGGTTACAGCTTTTCTCCGACCTTGGATTGGTAGATGCTGCCACCACCTGTGACGGAATGGGACTGTTCTTAATGTTTCTATGCCTCAGTTTCCCCGATGCATGTGTTAAGTCTCTAGGTGGTGGGAATAAGGGGTGATGGTTGCAGAGCTGGAGAGGGCCAGTGTGATGGGAGAATGGCTGACAGAGAATGGCTGACAGATCCCCAAGGGTCGGTGCTGGGGCCGGTTTTGTTCAATATCTTCATCAACGATCTGGAGGATGGTGTGGACTGCACCCTTAGCAAGTTTGCAGATGACACTAAACTGGGAGGAGTGGTTGATACGCTGGAGGGTAGGGACAGGATACAGAGGGACCTAGACAAATTAGAGGATTGGGCCAAAAGAAATCTGATGAGGTTCAACAAGGACAAGTGCAGAGTCCTGCACTTAGGACGGAAGAATCCCATGCACTGCTACAGACTAGGGACCGAATGGCTGGGCAGCGGTTCTGCAGAAAAGGACCTAGGGGTTACGGTGGACGAAAAGCTGACTATGAGTCAACAGTGTGCCCTTGTTGCCAAGAAGGCTAACGGCATTTTGGGCTGTATAAGTAGGGGCATTTCCAGCAGATCGAGGGACGTGATTATTCCCCTCTATTCGGCACTGGTGAGGCCTCATTTGGAGTACTGTGTCCAGTTTTGGGCCCCACGCTACAAGAAGGATGTGGATAAATTGGAAAGAGTCCAACGGAGGGCAACAAAAATGATTAGGGGGCTGGAGCACATGACTTATGAGGAGAGGCTGAGGGAACTGGGATTGTTTAGCCTGCAGAAGAGAAGAATGAGGGGGGATTTGATAGCTGCTTTCAACTACCTGAAAGGGGGTTCCAAAGAGGATGGATCTAGACTGTTCTCAGTGGTAGAAGATGACAGAACAAGGAGTAATGGTCTCAAGTTGCAGAGGGGGAGGTTTAGGTTGGATATTAGGAAAAACTTTTTCACTAGTAGGGTGGTGAAGCACTGGAATGGGTTACCTAGGGAGGTGGTGGAATCTCCTTCCTTAGAGGTTTTTAAGGTCAGGCTTGACAAAGCCCTGGCTGGGATGATCTAATTGGGTTTGGTCCTGCTTTGAGCAGGGGGTTGGACTAGATGACCTCCTGAGGTCCCTTCCAACCCTGAGATTCTATGATTCTATGACACCCTGTCTCCTGGCAGCTAATAGCCTAGGCCCCTTCTCTGTAAAGGTGCGAGCTGAAGGTGTTAGAGCAAAGGGATCAGGTGACCTCCTGGCCCGGGGAGGAGACAAAGGCAAAGGAGGGGCTAGAGAGGTTGCAGTTTGCAGCTGGCTGGGGACATGGAGGGAGGCGCAGACCGAGTCTGGCTTCCCTGCCCCACCCCCTCGTTTTGAGCTGTGGGGTGAAACGCAGGGAGCCCCCAGGCTGGGGTCTAAGCTCCCTGCCCCCCAGAAGGGCCCGACTGAGGGGTCCTGTTTGTACTGTGTTCCTGGAGTCCCTAATAAACCTTCTGTTCTACTGGCTGGATGAGACTCTCCGTGAATCCCAGGGAGATGGGTGCAGGCGCTGACTCCCCCACACTCCGTGACACCATCCAAGTGCAGAACCCCTTTGTGAGCCCAGGAAGGCGCACTTGGGAATGCCTTCAAGCCCTTTCACTCCCCCTCCAGGGACGAGCTGAGAAACGAAAAGAAAAGAAAAAATAGAAATCAGCTGTTGCCACCAGCTAACTAAAAACCATGTGCATAAAACCTCTTAAGACACAAAAATACAATCCGGTTCTTAAAAAAGGTAAAATTTTATTTAACAAAAAAGAAAAAATACATCTGAAAACTTAGGCTATTGCTAGATGTTAAAAGAGCAACTAAAAGGATTAAGCACCAAGAATAACTTTCTGGAGGTCCAGCTTTAAGGTTACAAGCAAAACAAAAGCACGTGGGGTTAGCACAGAGGAGTCCACAAGCCATAAAGAAATAAAAAGAGAAAAACCTAATCGTGCCTTCTTAGACATTTCCTGATCTACTGACATAGCTGGGGTTTCAAATGAGTAGTTTGTAGGTAGGATCTTGAGGATTTTTAATACCTGGCCCCAAGATTCTTACAGCATAGCTCAGGGGTGGGCAAACTTTTTGGCCTGAGGGCCACATCGGGGTTCCGAAAGTGTCTGGCGGGCAGGTTGGACTCTGTCTTAAAGAGATACTATTCATTTTCACTAACAGGCCAGGCTCAAAGTTTTGTTGTGCTTTCCTTACCAACCTGTGCTTCCACATGGAAACAGAAGCTAAGTTCACTGAGAGACTACAAGTCCCATCCAAAGTGTGTAGAGATGAGAGTACACCTGCCATCCCCTGCATTCTCGAGAGATCAACTACACAGCTGTTCTGCTCTGCAGACTCAGCTACCCAGTCTTCCCTCTGAACCTGAGACACAGACTGTTCACTTATAGAATCAGCATGGAGACATTCCTCTCTCAACAACCTTGTCTCCCCAACAAGCTGGCCAAACCCAGCCACTTGGTTCTAGGACTGATCAACTTTAACAGCTTTCCCTCCATCTGAGACCTTTTCAAAGCTATCCACAGTGGATCTTTCAAAAGGAAAGTCAGTGGATCCATTCACAACAGAAAATTTCTGGCTGTTAGGAACTGAAACTTCCTTGATCAAATCACTTTCACACCCTTCAGCTACAGCAAACAGATTGCACAGATTACCATGAGGATTCCTTTCCCTAGAAACTTTTGTAAGCAACAATTCACCCCTCACAGAAATTCTGCCCTTACCCGCTTCACCTAGGGCTTGCTCTAAAGGAACACTTTCCTGAGCAACAACAGACTCTTTCTGGGTCTTACTCCCATCCATGATCACCTTTGGCCCACCAGGCGGATTCCTACACAATCCCCTTTCAGGCAAACTTATAGACTTCCCAGATAAAAGGTTACAAGCACTCTCCTTCCCTTTGCCACACACAAGGTCAGGAATCTTTTCCTTTTTGCTACAAGTTGTCCAACTCTCCGTAGGTAACGCAATCAAATCACCTTTCTGCTCTCCTTGTGCTCTGGCTAGGGTATCACCCTGATTAGACAGAGTCGCTACACCCTTTCCCAGCCACACATTAGCAACAGGCAAACTACAAGCACCAGAAATGTCTGGTCTCTGGGATTCTGCATAGACACTAACTGGATGCAACCTAGTTACAGTGCCCTTCTCCCTAGCAGACACAAACTTGGGACCCGTCCCTTCCTGGGCTTTAGTTGAATGCAGAACCAACTCGGAGACAACTGCACTATTCTCAACCATCACAGGCTGAGAGGCACCTTCCGTCTGCTCCACAGACAAAGAGCCAGGCACATTGCCACTCCCAACAGACAAACTGCTGCTCTTCTCACTACACTGAGCTACTTCCAGCAAACCACAGTTACCCTTCTCAGGTTCACTTTTACAAGCTGCGCTAGCCAACAATCCATCACCCATCAGAAATCTACCCTTTCCTTCCTCAGCCAGGGCTTCCACCTGACCATCCACTTTAATCTGCTCCTGAGAAACATTTTCCTGACCAATGAGTTCTGAGACATTAGATGGACACTCAGAAACTTCATTCACAGCCAAACAGCTACTTTTCAAAGACAAACTTTTGGAGAAACCCTCCCCAGGCAAATCATTGCCCATAACAGATACAGGTTTCAGATCATTCCTTTCCTGTGACTGGCTACCTGGACTGAACAAAGCTTTGATATTTTCCCCAATCAAAAGATCCTTAGGCAATAACTTCCTTACACCAGCTATAACTTCATGCTTAATACCATTCCATTCAAGGTGGATTCTGGCTAAAGGCACATTTACAGTAAACTCATAGAGGACTACAAGATTAACACTCTGATTTGGCAAGTAATCTTCCTCTTTGACCAGATCTGCTTTAACAAGAGTGATGTTGGAAGCCATCATTTGCCCTAAACAGCTTTTACCATTGACTTTTACATTCTCTATGAATTTTTCAGTACCACTCCCATACATAGCACAATTTATGGGGCCACCCCCTACCGAACTCACAGTAACAGCATTTACATAAAAAGTAGCAGTGTTAGGGTACATTGGGTTACAGCCAGACAACTGCTCACAGTTATACAACATGCCAACATTGTTAGAAACTGGACTTTCAAGAGAATACAATTTCTGCTGTTCTTCCCTTGCTTTTTTCACTTGGAGCTGAAGTCTTTCCACTTTTGCCCTAGCTTCTAGTTCCTGCCATTGAATTTCTGCCAGTCTTTGTTCATGCTCAAGTTGCAGTTTACTTGCTGCCTTTTGCACTCTAATTGCTTCTGCAGCATCAGGTAAGGGCTGTTCTCCTGCCTCCTGATCACTGGCCATTAACAGATTTCGCAGCTCTTGATTTGTAGCTTTGTTTCTAAAGCTGATCCCCTTTTCTGCACACAAATCTTTCAGGGCTTTTTTGCCAAGACTCTCATATGCTCTTTGCTCATCCATTGCAACTGCTCTTTAACCAACCCAACTCTCAATACCAAAATTCAAATTTGGATAGCGTGGGGTTCTGACCCAAAGCTTAATTGACCTGGCTCTGTGGATCCTTGCACGACTACGCCACTGTAACGATGCTGGTTCTGGCAGGACCCAACTGAGAGTGCCAGCTCAGGACAAATTGCTTCAAGCAGGGCAATTACAGCCCAAGGCTGGGGTTTTTCCACCTCTAAGGCAAACCAAACCAGCCAGCCAGAGGAGACTTTGGTTTTACCCCACTGGCTAACCACAAGTCACCCTAGCAATTCTCTTAGACACTCCAGTTTCCCAGTCTCACCACCAGTGCCACTCGTTATGGGGACAAATGGTCATGAAAACCAATGCCCCAGTAAAAGAAAACAGGTTCTCCCGATCCCAACGGACCAAACCTCAGAGCCAGGTCAATATACAACTCAGATCTTACCCACAAATCACGCTGTTGCCAATCCTTTAGAATCTAAAATCTAATGGTTTATTCATAAAAGGAAAAAGGTCTAGGTGAGAGCTAGACTTGGTTAAAAGGACTCAATTACACACAGTCATGGCAAAGTTCATGGTTCAGGCTTGCAGAGATGGAATAAACTGCAGGTTCAAATCAAGTCTCTGGAATACATCCACAGCTGGGATGGGTCCTTCAGTCCTTTGTTCAAAGCTTCCATTTGTAGAAAGGTTCCTCCAGAGGTAAGAAGCAGGAATCAAGACAAAATGGAGAGGAGGCAGCTGCCTTTTATAGTTTCTTCCAGGTGTAAAGACACCTCTGTGTCCTTACTGTGGAAAATCACAGCAAAATGGAGTCTGGAGTAACATGGGCAAGTCCCTGCATAATTTGTTGAGTCACAGGCGTGTCTGCCTTATCTCAATGGATCCATTGTATTGCTGATGGCTCTTAATGGGCCATCAAGCAGGCCTAGCAGAGTTGATAGCTTGTCTGGGGTCCCAGAAGCACAGCCCCAGTTTGAAATACAGACAGTATAAAGCCAATATTCATAACTTCAACTACAGAACTGATACATACATATAAATGGCATAACCATAACCAGCCAAGCATAACCTGGTCTTAGACACCTCATTTGACCCCCTTTATATAAGATTTGGTGCCACTACAGGACCTTGGTTGCAACCATGATCTATATGGTCCCAGTTATTGTCAATAACATCACAGAGGGGCATGTTTGCAGCCACTGGAGGCCCCCCACTGGCCTTGCAGCCAGGTTCCTAGGGACTAGTTCCAGAGCATCGCCCGGTGCCTCCCTGACAACTGGTGGAGAGGTGGGATCAAACTGAACCCCGTGGACAGAGCATCCTGCAGAATGTGACTGGGAAGCATTAAGACAAAGGGGGATTACCGAGAGAGGGGCATGCTTGCAGCCATCAGCGGCCACCACTGCCCTTGCGGCCGGCTTCGTAGGGACTAGTTCCAGAGCATTGTCCGGTGTCTCCCTGACAACTGGTGGAGAGGTGGGATCAAACTGCACCCCATTGTTACCGAAATATCGGGTTTACCTAGCTGAGAGCCAATAACAGCCAGACAGGGATAAGGAAAGAGGTTACTTTATTTTGCAGAAAAAAGGAGAGTTTTGCACCTTGGTACAAAGACTCTAACTTATACAGAAGCCAAAGGTTTTTTATACACACTTAGACAAAGCCCTGGTTGTGTTAACATTTGATTGGTGGTTGCCAGACCCCGGAAAACCAGTTTGGGACTAGCTTTTTCTGCTTCAGCGAAGGACAATGTAAAAGTTCAGGGTCCTGCGTACACGAGGCATCTACTTCCCCCTAGTGGGCTCTGGTTGCCATAGCTGCTGGTTGTTAAGGGGGGTTCATTGTACCTTATGACTTTCACACCATGCGACAGAGCATCCTGCAGAAAGTGACTGGGAAGCATTAAGACAAAGGGGGATTACTGAGAGAGGGGCATGCTTGCGGCCATCGGAGGCCCCCCGCTGGCCTTGCGGCCGGCTTCCTAGGGACTAGTTCCAGAGCATCGCCCGGTGCCTCCCTGACAACTGGTGGAGAGGTGGGATCAAACTGCACCCCGTGGACAGAGCATCCTGCAGAATGTGACTGGGAAGCCTTAGGACAAAGGAGGATTAGCGAGAGAGGGGCATGCTTGCGGCCATCGGGGGCCCTCCGATGGCCGAGGGCCGGATTAACTTTTTGTGGGCCCAGTGGCAAACATATTTGTGGGCCCCCCTGGGGAATGAAGACGCCAGGGGCAAGAGCACAGCGGGCAGGGTGGATTTGATTTAAATCATGATTTAAATCACTAGTCAGGAAGAATCGATTTAATCATGGGTTTCTACATAAAAGTCCATTCTTGTTGGTTGTTAGAACCGTAATACGTATTCTTAGGAGACTAAGGGGGGATATGATAGAGGTATATTAAATTATGAGTGGTGTGGAGGAGGTGAATAAGGAAAAGTTATTTACTTATTCCCATAATAGAAGAACTAGGGGCCACCCAATGAAATTCGTGGGCAGCAGGTTTAAAACAAATAAAAGGAAGTTCTTTTCACACAGCGCACAGTCAACCTGTGGAACTCCTTGCCTGAGGAGGCTGTGAAGGCTAGGACTATAACAGGGTTTAAAAGAACTGGATAAATTCATGGAGATGAAGTCCATTAATGGCTATTAATCAGGATGGGTAAGGAATGGTGTCCTTAGCCTCTGTTTGTCAGAGGGGGGTGATGGATGGCAAGAGAGAGATCACTTGATCATTACCTGTTAGGTCCACTCACTCCGGGGCACCTGGCATTGGCCACTGTCCATGGACAGGATATTGGGCTGGATGGACCTTTGGTCTGACCCAGTACAGCCATTCTTATGTTATGATGTTCTTTAAATTATTAGTTAAGTCAACCCCTGCTGGAAAGAGTTGATCTCATAAAGTGACTCAAGTAATGTATTTTTTTTAAAAAGCATAAGAAATTTATAATTACCTTGTTCTGCCATTATGTTGTCTTGAGGACATTGCATATTTTCCATAACCAGCACGATTTCAGCAGAAATTGGGGCCCATTTCTATGCAGTACTGTTGGGTGAATGCATCAACAGTCCAGAGGGCAGCATCAGAGGAGGGTAATTGTACCGATGTGTTTTGCAGCAGCTGCTCTTTATTTGGTGAAAGGATTTCATCAGAAGAAAGAGCCTGTTCTTCAGAGCCATGATCAATGTCGCCTGGACCCGCTGCTACACTAGTTTCATTAATTACACAGTCATCATCATTACTAGTACTTTTAGTGTCATCAGTGGGAGTCTCTATACGATTATAGTGAAGTAACTGCTTATACGATGCATTTTTGCATTCTTTTCTTCAACTTCTGCTTTACGCCTCCGTTTTTGAGCACCACTTAAAGAAAAAAATGATGGAAAAACATTTATCACTTGGATTTATTTGTTCTCCTATGTTTATAGAATCCTGCTCTGCACCTCACCCACACTGCTGTAGATTACAGTGACACTGATAGGGTGACCAGATGTCCCGGTTTTATAGGGACAGTCCTGATTTTTGGGTCTTTTTCTTATATAGGCTCCTATTACCCTCCACCCTCTGTCCCGATTTTTCACACTTGCTGTCTGGTCACCCTAGCCACTGACACCATGTGTCTTTCCATAAATTACTGCAGGGAAAGAAAAAAAAAATGAAAGGGTTGGGTAGGTAGAGGGCTCAGGGCTGCAGATCAGGAATGAGGGGCACTGGCAGAGTGTGGGGAGGAGTCCAGAGCTCGGCCTGTAGGAGGCTGCCCCGGTTGGTCCCCAGAGTGAAGCAAGGGCAAGGGGCAAGAGCACAGCGGGGCACGGGGGTGAGGACTGGTCCACAGCTGAAGAGAGGCAGGGCACAATGAACACATGGGCAGGGGGAGAGGATTAGTCCCTGCTGACTGGAGCAAGGGAGAGGCTGGGAGTAAACTGCAAGGGCAGCAGGGCTGGGGAGAGGGTAAACAAGACACCCCCCCCCCCCCGCCCACATAGAGTGTGTATCTACCTGGTGGTTCTCTAGCCCATTCTCTTCTTCTCTCTCTGCACTGAGCTGCCCCTCCTCCTGCAGCAGCAGGACAGGTTCTCTTCCTGCCCTCTTAGCATAATGTCATCATCACACCAAGGAAGTAGCACTACCAGCACAATGAGATAAATATAGCCACATGTGCATGCCAAACATTCACAGTACAAGTGCACTGGGATCCACACAGAAGGATAGTAGTGTCAATTTAGCTCTGTTTAGTGGGGATACACTCAGGGACTGAGTCCAAAGGTTCAGAAGAACACAAGGGCACCTGCAAATAGCTGTACTAACAATAGTATCTACACTGGCACAATAGGAGGAGTTGCATGTCAGGGCACTAATTCCCAGTTCCAGTGCAAGGCAATATGGGATGCAGGCACCAGGTCTTTAGTACCAGAATTTGTACTCCCAGGGGAGTGGGATGGAGTTATAGAAGCTACAGGGCAAAAGCCCTATATTAAAAAATATAGTAATATATATTGGAGATATGCCTATCTCATAGAACTGGAAGGACCTTGAGAGGTCATTGAGTCCAGTCCCCTGCCTTCACTAGCAGGACCAAGTACTGTCCCCTGACAGATTTTTACCTCAGATCCCTAAATGGCCCCCTTAAGGATTGAACTCACAGCCCTGGGTTTAGCAGGCCAAGGCTCAAACCACTGAGCTATCCCTCCCCACTCTGTGATCATCCTGGCACAGTCTATCTCCCTGCCAATGCAGGGCTGATCCTTACTGCATGTTTTGTCCAGTCTCCTTGTAAGAGTCCCGGCCAAGCTTTGGAGTTTCTAGGTATAACACTCTATACCGGGGGTTCTCAGACTGGGGGTCAGGACCACTCAGGGGGTTGCGAGGTTATTACTTGGGACTGGTCACAAGCTGTCAACCTCCACCCCAAACCCTGCTTTGCCTCCAGCATTTATAGTGGTGTTAAATATATAAAAAGTGTTTTTAATTTATAAGGGGGAGTCGCACTCAGAGGCTTGCTATGTGAAAGGGGTCACCAGTGCAAAAGTTTGAGAGCCACTGCTCTATACCTCAGGGGAACGGCATGCTGTGCACTGTAAGCCCCATATTCATCATTTGTATATATTTTTTATATTTCATATAAAGCAGGCCATGTAAGGTCTCATGGGGAAAGTTATGATTTGCTGAAACCCACTGTTCTGTCAAAATATGTATATCATTCAAGTGTATAAAGTTATGAGATTGTGCTGTATGGTGTTAATGAAATATGCTGCAAATTTGGGAGTAGCCCAGAAGGCAAATCCCCAGAAACAAAAAAGCACTTGAACAAATGGCTGGGTGGATGTTAAACAACCATCACCAGCCATCCTGCAGCAAGTGAATGACAATTAGAAATTCAATGACCATCAACAGACAACTATGCAACCCTGAGACGCAGCAATGCCCCCTCCCTCCACCAACATGATCACTTGCCCTTCCCTTAGGAAGGTTTCTGCTGATAGCCTCAGTTTCCCTCTCCTACCTCCCTCCATCCCCCTCCAACATGGTGCCTGGACTTGTGTTTGCCAGAGCAGCACATGGACTAAACACGTAACAGGCGAGAGAGAGTTCCAGCCTTCCGGGGAGACAATTCCATCCAACCACCCGCACCCCAAGACCCCGTTGGAAATACACTTACCCCAGCTGCTGCCTTTAGTTGGGTGAGAGGTTGAAGCACAAGGTTGGGAGTAACAGAGCCAGAGCAAGTAACCTGCTGCCCACAAGCAGCAAAAGCAGGTAAGAGAAGGAGGGAGGGCTGCACCGGTAAGGTCGCTCAGCCGCTTCTCCAGGAGCAGAGTTCCCCTCACTGATTGGCTGCGCCTGCTGGCCAAAAAACAACTACACAGCACAGCTACACAGCACTGCTATGGCTGGAGGGGCATGCCCCCATAACACCCCCTTCCCCAAGCTCCCACACCCGTTTCTCCTCGTCGCAGGAGCGGCTAGCTTGCTGGAGCTCAGCTCTTTCCCAGCGCCGGCAGGGTTCAGCTTCCGACTCCGAGACAGAACAGGGAGCAGAGACGATCGTGGGCCTGGTGCCACTGGACCCAGTGGCTACATTGTAAATCCGCTACCGATCGGAGGCCCCCCAACGGCCTGGAACCCTAATGATCGTCGGCCAGGTGCCACTGGACCCGGCGGCTTCTTCGTAACTCGGCGGCCGTCGGAGGCCCCCCGTCGGCCTGGCGGCCCCCCGCCGGCCTGGAACCCTAATGGTCGGAGCCCAGGTGCCACTGGACCCGGCGTCTCCTTCGTACCTCTGCGGCCGGCCCGCCGGCCCCCCGCCGGCCTGGAACCCTAATGGTCGGAGCCCAGGTGCCATTGGACCCGGCGGCTCCTTCGTACCTCTGCGGCCGTCGGAGGCCCCCCGCCGGCCTAGCGGCCGTCGGAGGCCCCCCGCCAGCAAGGAACCCTAATGGTTGGAGCCCAGGTGACGCTGGACCCGGCAGTTCCTTCGTACCTCTGCTGCCGTCGGAGGCCCCCCGCCAGCAAGGAACCCTAATGGTCGGAGCCCAGGTGCCGGTGGCGCCGGCGGCTCCTTCGTACCTCTGCTGCTGATCGGAGGCCCCCCGCTGGCCTGGAACCCTAATGGTCGGAGCCCAGGTGCCGCTGTCCCCGGCGGCTCCTTCCTCAATCTGTGGCCGTCAGAGGCCCCCCGCCGGCCTGGCGGCCGTTGGAGGCCCCCCGCCAGCAAGGAACCCTAATGGTTGGAGCCCAGGTGCCGCTGGACCCGGCGGCTCCTTCGTACCTCTGCTGCCGTCGGAGGCCCCCCGCCAGCAAGGAACCCTAATGGTCGGAGCCCAGGTGCCGGTGGCGCCGGCGGCTCCTTCGTACCTCTGCTGCTGATCGGAGGCCCACCGCCGGCCTGGAACCCTAATGGTCGGAGCCCAGGTGCCGCTGTCCCCGGCGGCTCCTTCCTCAATCTGCGGCCGTCGGGGGGCCCCCCGCCGGCCTCGCGGCCGTCGGAGGCCCCCCGCCAGCAAAGAACCCTAATGGTCGGAGCCCAGGTGCCGCTGTCCCCGGCGGCTCCTTCCTCAATCTGCGGCCGTCGGAGGCCCCCCGCCAGCAAAGAACCCTAATGGTCGGAGCCCAGGTGCCGCTGTCCCCGGCGGCTCCTTCCTCAATCTGCGGCCGTCGGAGGCCCCCCGCCGGCCTGGCGGCCGTCAGAGGCCCCCCGCCAGCAAAGAACCCTAATGGTCGGAGCCCAGGTGCCGCTGTCCCCGGCGGCTCCTTCCTCAATCTGCGGCCGTCGGGGGGCCATCGGGGGCCCCCCGCCGGCCCGGCGGCCATCGGAGGCCCCCCGCCAGCAAAGAACCCTAATGGTCGGAGCCCAGGTGCCGCTGTCCCCGGCGGCTCCTTCCTCAATCTGCGGCCGTCGGGGGGCCACCCGCCGGCCCGGCGGCCGTCGGAGGCCCCCCGCCAGCAAAGAACCCTAATGGTCGGAGCCCAGGTGCCGCTGTCCCCGGCGGCTCCTTCCTCAATCTGCGGCCGTCGGAGGCCCCCCGCCGGCCAGGCGGCCGTCGGAGGCCCCCCGCCGGCCCAGGGGCCGTCGGAGGCCCCCCGCCGGCCCGGCGGCCGTCGGAGGCCCCCCGCCGGCCCGGCGGCCGTCGGAGGCCCACCGCCGGCCCGGCGGCCGTCGGAGGCCCCCCGCCAGCAAAGAACCCTAATGGTCGGAGCCCAGGTGCCGCTGTCCCCAGCGGCTCCTTCCTCAATCTGCGGCCGTCGGAGGCCCCCTGCCAGCAAAGAACCCTAATGGTCGGAGCCCAGGTGCCGCTGTCCCCGGCGGCTCCTTCCTCAATCTGCGGCCGTCGGAGGCCCCCCGCCGGCCTGGCGGCCGTCGGCGGCTCCTTCCTCAATCTGCGGCCGTCGGAGGCCCCCCGCCGGCCTGGCGGCCGTCGGAGGCCCCCTGCCAGCAAAGAACCCTAATGGTCGGAGCCCAGGTGCCGCTGTCCCCGGCGGCTCCTTCCTCAATCTGCGGCCGTCGGAGGCCCCCCCCGCCGGCCTGGCGGCCGTCGGAGGCCCCCCCCCCCCCCCCCGCCGGCCTGGCGGCCGTCGGAGGCCCCCCCCGCCGGCCTGGCGGCCGTCGGAGGCCCCCCCCGCCCCCCGCCGGCCTGGCGGCCGTCGGAGGCCCCCCCCGCCGGCCTGGCGGCCGTCGGAGGCCCCCCCCGCCGGCCTGGCGGCCGTCGGAGGCCCCCCCCGCCGGCCTAGCGGCCGTCGGAGGCCCCCTGCCAGCAAAGAACCCTAATGGTCGGAGCCCAGGTGCCGCTGTCCCCGGCGGCTCCTTCCTCAATCTGCGGCCGTCGGAGGCCCCCCCGCCGGCCTGGCGGCCGTCGGAGGCCCCCTGCCAGCAAAGAACCCTAATGGTCGGAGCCCAGGTGCCGCTGTCCCCGGCGGCTCCTTCCTCAATCGGCGGCCGTCGGAGGCCCCCCGCCGGCCGTCGGAGGCCCCCCACCGGCAAAGAACCCTAATGGTCGGAGCCCAGGTGCCGCTGTCCCCGGCGGCTCCTTCCTCAATCGGCGGCCGTCGGAGGCCCCCCGCCGGCAAAGAACCCTAATGGTCGGAGCCCAGGTGCCGCTGTCCCCGGCGGCTCCTTCCTCAATCTGCGGCCGTCGGAGGCCCCCTGCCGGCCTGGCGGCCGTCGGAGGCCCCCTGCCAGCAAAGAACCCTAATGGTCGGAGCCCAGGTGCCGCTGTCCCCGGCGGCTCCTTCCTCAATCTGCGGCCGTCGGAGGCCCCCCGCCGGCCTGGCGGCCGTCGGCGGCTCCTTCCTCAATCTGCGGCCGTCGGAGGCCCCCCGCCGGCCTGGCGGCCGTCGGAGGCCCCCCACCGGCAAAGAACCCTAATGGTCGGAGCCCAGGTGCCGCTGTCCCCGGCGGCTCCTTCCTCAATCGGCGGCCGTCGGAGGCCCCCCGCCGGCAAAGAACCCTAATGGTCGGAGCCCAGGTGCCGCTGTCCCCGGCGGCTCCTTCCTCAATCTGCGGCCGTCGGAGGCCCCCCGCCGGCCTGGCGGCCGTCGGAGGCCCCCTGCCAGCAAAGAACCCTAATGGTCAGAGCCCAGGTACCGCTGTCCCCGGCGGCTCCTTCCTCAATCTGCGGCCGTCGGAGGCCCCCCGCCGGCCTGGCAGCCGTCGGCGGCTCCTTCCTCAATCTGCGGCCGTCGGAGGCCCCCCGCCGGCCTGGCGGCCGTCGGAGGCCCCCTGCCAGCAAAGAACCCTAATGGTCGGAGCCCAGGTGCCGCTGTCCCCGGCGGCTCCTTCCTCAATCTGCGGCCGTCGGAGGCCCCACGCCGGCCTGGCGGCCGTCGGCGGCTCCTTCCTCAATCTGCGGCCGTCGGAGGCCCCCCGCCGGCCTGGCGGCCGTCGGAGGCCCCCTGCCAGCAAAGAACCCTAATGGTCGGAGCCCAGGTGCCGCTGTCCCCGGCGGCTCCTTCCTCAATCTGCGGCCGTCGGAGGCCCCCCGCCGGCCTGGCGGAGGCCCTCGGAGGCCCCCCGCCGGCCTGGCGGAGGCCGTCGGAGGCCCCCCGCCGGCCTGGCGGCCGTCGGAGGCCCCCCGCAAGCAAAGAACCCTAATGGTCGGAGCCCAGGTGCCGCTGTCCCCGGCGGCTCCTTCCTCAATCTGCGGCCGTCGGAGGCCCCCCGCCGGCATGGCGGCCGTCGGAGGCCCCCCGCCGGCAAAGAACCCTAATGGTCGGAGCCCAGGTGCCGCTGTCCCCGGCGGCTCCTTCCTCAATCTGCGGCCGTCGGAGGCCCCCCGCCGGCAAAGAACCCTAATGGTCGGAGCCCAGGTGCCGCTGTCCCCGGCGGCTCCTTCCTCAATCTGCGGCCGTCGGAGGCCCCCCGCCGGCCTGGCGGCCGTCGGAGGCCCCCCGCCGGCAAAGAACCCTAATGGTCGGAGCCCAGGTGCCGCTGTCCCCGGCGGCTCCTTCCTCAATCTGCGGCCGTCGGAGGCCCCCCGCCGGCAAAGAACCCTAATGGTCGGAGCCCAGGTGCCGCTGTCCCCGGCGGCTCCTTCCTCAATCTGCGGCCGTCGGAGGCCCCCCGCCGGCCTGGCGGCCGACGGAGGCCCCCCGCCGGCAAAGAACCCTAATGGTCGGAGCCCAGGTGCCGCTGTCCCCGGCGGCTCCTTCCTCAATCTGCGGCCGTCGGAGGCCCCCCGCCGGCCTGGCGGCCGACGGAGGCCCCCCGCCGGCAAAGAACCCTAATGGTCGGAGCCCAGGTGCCGCTGTCCCCGGCGGCTCCTTCCTCAATCTGCGGCCGTCGGAGGCCCCCCGCCGGCCTGGCGGCCGACGGAGGCCCCCCGCCGGCAAAGAACCCTAATGGTCGGAGCCCAGGTGCCGCTGTCCCCGGCGGCTCCTTCCTCAATCTGCGGCCGTCGGAGGCCCCCCGCCGGCCTGGCGGCCGTCGGAGGCCCCCTGCCAGCAAAGAACCCTAATGGTCGGAGCCCAGGTGCCGCTGTCCCCGGCGGCTCCTTCCTCAATCGGCGGCCGTCGGAGGCCCCCCGCCGGCCTGGCGGCCGTCGGAGGCCCCCTGCCAGCAAAGAACCCTAATGGTCGGAGCCCAGGTGCCGCTGTCCCCGGCGGCTCCTTCCTCAATCGGCGGCCCCCCCGCCGGCCTGGCGGCCCCCCCGCCGGCCTTGCGGCTGTCGGAGGCCCCCTGCCAGCAAAGAACCCTAATGGTCGGAGCCCAGGTGCCGCTGTCCCCGGCGGCTCCTTCCTCAATCTGCGGCCGTCGGAGGCCCCCCGCCGGCCTGGCGGCCGTCGGAGGCCCCCCGCCAGCAAAGAACCCTAATGGTCGGAGCCCAGGTGCCGCTGTCCCCGGCGGCTCCTTCCTCAATCTGCGGCCGTCGGAGGCCCCCCGCCAGCAAAGAACCCTAATGGTCGGAGCCCAGGTGCCGCTGTCCCCGGCGGCTCCTTCCTCAATCTGCGGCCGTCGGAGGCCCCCCGCCGGCCTGGCGGCCGTCAGAGGCCCCCCGCCAGCAAAGAACCCTAATGGTCGGAGCCCAGGTGCCGCTGTCCCCAGCGGCTCCTTCCTCAATCTGCAGCCGTCGGGGGGCCCCCCGCCAGCAAAGAACCCTAATGGTCGGAGCCCAGGTGCCGCTGTCCCCGGCGGCTCCTTCCTCAATCTGCGGCCGTCGGGGGGCCATCGGGGGCCCCCCGCCGGCCCGGCGGCCATCGGAGGCCCCCGCCAGCAAAGAACCCTAATGGTCGGAGCCCAGGTGCCGCTGTCCCCGGCGGCTCCTTCCTCAATCTGCGGCCGTCGGGGGGCCACCCGCCGGCCCGGCGGCCGTCGGAGGCCCCCCGCCAGCAAAGAACCCTAATGGTCGGAGCCCAGGTGCCGCTGTCCCCGGCGGCTCCTTCCTCAATCTGCGGCCGTCGGAGGCCCCCCGCCGGCCAGGCGGCCGTCGGAGGCCCCCCGCCGGCCCAGGGGCCGTCGGAGGCCCCCCGCCGGCCCGGCGGCCGTCGGAGGCCCCCCGCCGGCCCGGCGGCCGTCGGAGGCCCCCCGCCGGCCCGGCGGCCGTCGGAGGCCCCCCGCCGGCCCGGCGGCCGTCGGAGGCCCCCCGCCAGCAAAGAACCCTAATGGTCGGAGCCCAGGTGCCGCTGTCCCCAGCGGCTCCTTCCTCAATCTGCGGCCGTCGGAGGCCCCCTGCCAGCAAAGAACCCTAATGGTCGGAGCCCAGGTGCCGCTGTCCCCGGCGGCTCCTTCCTCAATCTGCGGCCGTCGGAGGCCCCCCGCCGGCCTGGCGGCCGTCGGCGGCTCCTTCCTCAATCTGCGGCCGTCGGAGGCCCCCCGCCGGCCTGGCGGCCGTCGGAGGCCCCCTGCCAGCAAAGAACCCTAATGGTCGGAGCCCAGGTGCCGCTGGCCCCGGCGACTCCTTCCTCAATCTGCGGCCGTCGGAGGCCCCCCCCCCCCGCCGGCCTGGCGGCCGTCGGAGGCCCCCCCCCCCCGCCGGCCTCGCAGGCCGTCGGAGGCCCCCCCCCCCCGCCGGCCTCGCAGGCCGTCGGAGGCCCCCCCCCCCGCCGGCCTCGCAGGCCGTCGGAGGCCCCCCCCCCCGCCGGCCTGGCGGCCGTCGGAGGCCCCCCCCGCCGGCCTGGCGGCCGTCGGAGGCCCCCTGCCAGCAAAGAACCCTAATGGTCGGAGCCCAGGTGCCGCTGTCCCCGGCGGCTCCTTCCTCAATCTGCGGCCGTCGGAGGCCCCCCCGCCGGCCTGGCGGCCGTCGGAGGCCCCCTGCCAGCAAAGAACCCTAATGGTCGGAGCCCAGGTGCCGCTGTCCCCGGCGGCTCCTTCCTCAATCGGCGGCCGTCGGAGGCCCCCCGCCGGCCGTCGGAGGCCCCCCACCGGCAAAGAACCCTAATGGTCGGAGCCCAGGTGCCGCTGTCCCCGGCGGCTCCTTCCTCAATCGGCGGCCGTCGGAGGCCCCCCGCCGGCAAAGAACCCTAATGGTCGGAGCCCAGGTGCCGCTGTCCCCGGCGGCTCCTTCCTCAATCTGCGGCCGTCGGAGGCCCCCTGCCGGCCTGGCGGCCGTCGGAGGCCCCCTGCCAGCAAAGAACCCTAATGGTCGGAGCCCAGGTGCCGCTGTCCCCGGCGGCTCCTTCCTCAATCTGCGGCCGTCGGAGGCCCCCCGCCGGCCTGGCGGCCGTCGGCGGCTCCTTCCTCAATCTGCGGCCGTCGGAGGCCCCCCGCCGGCCTGGCGGCCGTCGGAGGCCCCCCACCGGCAAAGAACCCTAATGGTCGGAGCCCAGGTGCCGCTGTCCCCGGCGGCTCCTTCCTCAATCGGCGGCCGTCGGAGGCCCCCCGCCGGCAAAGAACCCTAATGGTCGGAGCCCAGGTGCCGCTGTCCCCGGCGGCTCCTTCCTCAATCTGCGGCCGTCGGAGGCCCCCCGCCGGCCTGGCAGCCGTCGGCGGCTCCTTCCTCAATCTGCGGCCGTCGGAGGCCCCCCGCCGGCCTGGCGGCCGTCGGAGGCCCCCTGCCAGCAAAGAACCCTAATGGTCGGAGCCCAGGTGCCGCTGTCCCCGGCGGCTCCTTCCTCAATCTGCGGCCGTCGGAGGCCCCCCGCCGGCCTGGCGGAGGCCCTCGGAGGCCCCCCGCCGGCCTGGCGGAGGCCGTCGGAGGCCCCCCGCCGGCCTGGCGGAGGCCGTCGGAGGCCCCCCGCAAGCAAAGAACCCTAATGGTCGGAGCCCAGGTGCCGCTGTCCCCGGCGGCTCCTTCCTCAATCTGCGGCCGTCGGAGGCCCCCCGCCGGCCTGGCGGCCGTCGGAGGCCCCCCGCCGGCAAAGAACCCTAATGGTCGGAGCCCAGGTGCCGCTGTCCCCGGCGGCTCCTTCCTCAATCTGCGGCCGTCGGAGGCCCCCCGCCGGCAAAGAACCCTAATGGTCGGAGCCCAGGTGCCGCTGTCCCCGGCGGCTCCTTCCTCAATCTGCGGCCGTCGGAGGCCCCCCGCCGGCAAAGAACCCTAATGGTCGGAGCCCAGGTGCCGCTGTCCCCGGCGGCTCCTTCCTCAATCTGCGGCCGTCGGAGGCCCCCCGCCGGCAAAGAACCCTAATGGTCGGAGCCCAGGTGCCGCTGTCCCCGGCGGCTCCTTCCTCAATCTGCGGCCGTCGGAGGACCCCCGCCGGCAAAGAACCCTAATGGTCGGAGCCCAGGTGCCGCTGTCCCCGGCGGCTCCTTCCTCAATCTGCGGCCGTCGGAGGCCCCCCGCCGGCCTGGCGGCCGACGGAGGCCCCCCGCCGGCAAAGAACCCTAATGGTCGGAGCCCAGGTGCCGCTGTCCCCGGCGGCTCCTTCCTCAATCTGCGGCCGTCGGAGGCCCCCCGCCGGCCTGGCGGCCGACGGAGGCCCCCCGCCGGCAAAGAACCCTAATGGTCGGAGCCCAGGTGCCGCTGTCCCCGGCGGCTCCTTCCTCAATCTGCGGCCGTCGGAGGCCCCCCGCCGGCCTGGCGGCCGTCGGAGGCCCCCTGCCAGCAAAGAACCCTAATGGTCGGAGCCCAGGTGCCGCTGTCCCCGGCGGCTCCTTCCTCAATCGGCGGCCGTCGGAGGCCCCCCGCCGGCCTGGCGGCCGTCGGAGGCCCCCTGCCAGCAAAGAACCCTAATGGTCGGAGCCCAGGTGCCGCTGTCCCCGGCGGCTCCTTCCTCAATCGGCGGCCCCCCCGCCGGCCTGGCGGCCCCCCCGCCGGCCTGGCGGCCGTCGGAGGCCCCCTGCCAGCAAAGAACCCTAATGGTCGGAGCCCAGGTGCCGCTGTCCCCGGCGGCTCCTTCCTCAATCTGCGGCCGTCGGAGGCCCCCCGCCGGCCTGGCGGCCGTCGGAGGCCCCCCGCCGGCCTGGCGGCCGTCGGAGGCCCCCCGCCGGCCTGGCGGCCGTCGGAGGCCCCCCGCCAGCAAAGAACCCTAATGGTCGGAGCCCAGGTGCCGCTGTCCCCGGCGGCTCCTTCCTCAATCTGCGGCCGTCGGAGACCCCCGCCGGCCTGGCGGCCGTCGGAGGCCCCCCGCCAGCAAAGAACCCTAATGGTCGGAGCCCAGGTGCCGCTGGCCCCGGCGACTCCTTCCTCAATCTGCGGCCGTCGGAGGCCCCCCCCCCCGCCGGCCTCGCGGCCGTCGGAGGCCCCCCCCCCCGCCGGCCTCGCAGGCCGTCGGAGGCCCCCCCCCCCGCCGGCCTCGCAGGCCGTCGGAGGCCCCCCCCCCCGCCGGCCTCGCAGGCCGTCGGAGGCCCCCCCCCCCGCCGGCCTCGCAGGCCGTCGGAGGCCCCCCCCCCCGCCGGCCTGGCGGCCGTCGGAGGCCCCCCCCGCCGGCCTGGCGGCCGTCGGAGGCCCCCTGCCAGCAAAGAACCCTAATGGTCGGAGCCCAGGTGCCGCTGTCCCCGGCGGCTCCTTCCTCAATCTGCGGCCGTCGGAGGCCCCCCCGCCGGCCTGGCGGCCGTCGGAGGCCCCCTGCCAGCAAAGAACCCTAATGGTCGGAGCCCAGGTGCCGCTGTCCCCGGCGGCTCCTTCCTCAATCGGCGGCCGTCGGAGGCCCCCCGCCGGCCGTCGGAGGCCCCCCACCGGCAAAGAACCCTAATGGTCGGAGCCCAGGTGCCGCTGTCCCCGGCGGCTCCTTCCTCAATCGGCGGCCGTCGGAGGCCCCCCGCCGGCAAAGAACCCTAATGGTCGGAGCCCAGGTGCCGCTGTCCCCGGCGGCTCCTTCCTCAATCTGCGGCCGTCGGAGGCCCCCTGCCGGCCTGGCGGCCGTCGGAGGCCCCCTGCCAGCAAAGAACCCTAATGGTCGGAGCCCAGGTGCCGCTGTCCCCGGCGGCTCCTTCCTCAATCTGCGGCCGTCGGAGGCCCCCCGCCGGCCTGGCGGCCGTCGGCGGCTCCTTCCTCAATCTGCGGCCGTCGGAGGCCCCCCGCCGGCCTGGCGGCCGTCGGAGGCCCCCCACCGGCAAAGAACCCTAATGGTCGGAGCCCAGGTGCCGCTGTCCCCGGCGGCTCCTTCCTCAATCGGCGGCCGTCGGAGGCCCCCCGCCGGCAAAGAACCCTAATGGTCGGAGCCCAGGTGCCGCTGTCCCCGGCGGCTCCTTCCTCAATCTGCGGCCGTCGGAGGCCCCCCGCCGGCCTGGCGGCCGTCGGAGGCCCCCTGCCAGCAAAGAACCCTAATGGTCGGAGCCCAGGTACCGCTGTCCCCGGCGGCTCCTTCCTCAATCTGCGGCCGTCGGAGGCCCCCCGCCGGCCTGGCAGCCGTCGGCGGCTCCTTCCTCAATCTGCGGCCGTCGGAGGCCCCCCGCCGGCCTGGCGGCCGTCGGAGGCCCCCTGCCAGCAAAGAACCCTAATGGTCGGAGCCCAGGTGCCGCTGTCCCCGGCGGCTCCTTCCTCAATCTGCGGCCGTCGGAGGCCCCCCGCCGGCCTGGCGGAGGCCCTCGGAGGCCCCCCGCCGGCCTGGCGGAGGCCGTCGGAGGCCCCCCGCCGGCCTGGCGGAGGCCGTCGGAGGCCCCCCGCAAGCAAAGAACCCTAATGGTCGGAGCCCAGGTGCCGCTGTCCCCGGCGGCTCCTTCCTCAATCTGCGGCCGTCGGAGGCCCCCCGCCGGCCTGGCGGCCGTCGGAGGCCCCCCGCCGGCAAAGAACCCTAATGGTCGGAGCCCAGGTGCCGCTGTCCCCGGCGGCTCCTTCCTCAATCTGCGGCCGTCGGAGGCCCCCCGCCGGCAAAGAACCCTAATGGTCGGAGCCCAGGTGCCGCTGTCCCCGGCGGCTCCTTCCTCAATCTGCGGCCGTCGGAGGCCCCCCGCCGGCAAAGAACCCTAATGGTCGGAGCCCAGGTGCCGCTGTCCCCGGCGGCTCCTTCCTCAATCTGCGGCCGTCGGAGGCCCCCCGCCGGCAAAGAACCCTAATGGTCGGAGCCCAGGTGCCGCTGTCCCCGGCGGCTCCTTCCTCAATCTGCGGCCGTCGGAGGCCCCCCGCCGGCAAAGAACCCTAATGGTCGGAGCCCAGGTGCCGCTGTCCCCGGCGGCTCCTTCCTCAATCTGCGGCCGTCGGAGGCCCCCCGCCGGCCTGGCGGCCGACGGAGGCCCCCCGCCGGCAAAGAACCCTAATGGTCGGAGCCCAGGTGCCGCTGTCCCCGGCGGCTCCTTCCTCAATCTGCGGCCGTCGGAGGCCCCCCGCCGGCCTGGCGGCCGACGGAGGCCCCCCGCCGGCAAAGAACCCTAATGGTCGGAGCCCAGGTGCCGCTGTCCCCGGCGGCTCCTTCCTCAATCTGCGGCCGTCGGAGGCCCCCCGCCGGCCTGGCGGCCGTCGGAGGCCCCCTGCCAGCAAAGAACCCTAATGGTCGGAGCCCAGGTGCCGCTGTCCCCGGCGGCTCCTTCCTCAATCGGCGGCCGTCGGAGGCCCCCCGCCGGCCTGGCGGCCGTCGGAGGCCCCCTGCCAGCAAAGAACCCTAATGGTCGGAGCCCAGGTGCCGCTGTCCCCGGCGGCTCCTTCCTCAATCGGCGGCCCCCCCGCCGGCCTGGCGGCCCCCCCGCCGGCCTGGCGGCCGTCGGAGGCCCCCTGCCAGCAAAGAACCCTAATGGTCGGAGCCCAGGTGCCGCTGTCCCCGGCGGCTCCTTCCTCAATCTGCGGCCGTCGGAGGCCCCCCGCCGGCCTGGCGGCCGTCGGAGGCCCCCCGCCGGCCTGGCGGCCGTCGGAGGCCCCCCGCCAGCAAAGAACCCTAATGGTCGGAGCCCAGGTGCCGCTGTCCCCGGCGGCTCCTTCCTCAATCTGCGGCCGTCGGAGACCCCCGCCGGCCTGGCGGCCGTCGGAGGCCCCCCGCCAGCAAAGAACCCTAATGGTCGGAGCCCAGGTGCCGCTGGCCCCGGCGACTCCTTCCTCAATCTGCGGCCGTCGGAGGCCCCCCCCCCCCGCCGGCCTCGCAGGCCGTCGGAGGCCCCCCCCCCCGCCGGCCTCGCAGGCCGTCGGAGGCCCCCCCCCCCGCCGGCCTCGCAGGCCGTCGGAGGCCCCCCCCCCCGCCGGCCTGGCGGCCGTCGGAGGCCCCCCCCGCCGGCCTGGCGGCCGTCGGAGGCCCCCTGCCAGCAAAGAACCCTAATGGTCGGAGCCCAGGTGCCGCTGTCCCCGGCGGCTCCTTCCTCAATCTGCGGCCGTCGGAGGCCCCCCCGCCGGCCTGGCGGCCGTCGGAGGCCCCCTGCCAGCAAAGAACCCTAATGGTCGGAGCCCAGGTGCCGCTGTCCCCGGCGGCTCCTTCCTCAATCGGCGGCCGTCGGAGGCCCCCCGCCGGCCGTCGGAGGCCCCCCACCGGCAAAGAACCCTAATGGTCGGAGCCCAGGTGCCGCTGTCCCCGGCGGCTCCTTCCTCAATCGGCGGCCGTCGGAGGCCCCCCGCCGGCAAAGAACCCTAATGGTCGGAGCCCAGGTGCCGCTGTCCCCGGCGGCTCCTTCCTCAATCTGCGGCCGTCGGAGGCCCCCTGCCGGCCTGGCGGCCGTCGGAGGCCCCCTGCCAGCAAAGAACCCTAATGGTCGGAGCCCAGGTGCCGCTGTCCCCGGCGGCTCCTTCCTCAATCTGCGGCCGTCGGAGGCCCCCCGCCGGCCTGGCGGCCGTCGGCGGCTCCTTCCTCAATCTGCGGCCGTCGGAGGCCCCCCGCCGGCCTGGCGGCCGTCGGAGGCCCCCCACCGGCAAAGAACCCTAATGGTCGGAGCCCAGGTGCCGCTGTCCCCGGCGGCTCCTTCCTCAATCGGCGGCCGTCGGAGGCCCCCCGCCGGCAAAGAACCCTAATGGTCGGAGCCCAGGTGCCGCTGTCCCCGGCGGCTCCTTCCTCAATCTGCGGCCGTCGGAGGCCCCCCGCCGGCCTGGCGGCCGTCGGAGGCCCCCTGCCAGCAAAGAACCCTAATGGTCGGAGCCCAGGTACCGCTGTCCCCGGCGGCTCCTTCCTCAATCTGCGGCCGTCGGAGGCCCCCCGCCGGCCTGGCAGCCGTCGGCGGCTCCTTCCTCAATCTGCGGCCGTCGGAGGCCCCCCGCCGGCCTGGCGGCCGTCGGAGGCCCCCTGCCAGCAAAGAACCCTAATGGTCGGAGCCCAGGTGCCGCTGTCCCCGGCGGCTCCTTCCTCAATCTGCGGCCGTCGGAGGCCCCCCGCCGGCCTGGCGGAGGCCCTCGGAGGCCCCCCGCCGGCCTGGCGGAGGCCGTCGGAGGCCCCCCGCCGGCCTGGCGGAGGCCGTCGGAGGCCCCCCGCAAGCAAAGAACCCTAATGGTCGGAGCCCAGGTGCCGCTGTCCCCGGCGGCTCCTTCCTCAATCTGCGGCCGTCGGAGGCCCCCCGCCGGCCTGGCGGCCGTCGGAGGCCCCCCGCCGGCAAAGAACCCTAATGGTCGGAGCCCAGGTGCCGCTGTCCCCGGCGGCTCCTTCCTCAATCTGCGGCCGTCGGAGGCCCCCCGCCGGCAAAGAACCCTAATGGTCGGAGCCCAGGTGCCGCTGTCCCCGGCGGCTCCTTCCTCAATCTGCGGCCGTCGGAGGCCCCCCGCCGGCAAAGAACCCTAATGGTCGGAGCCCAGGTGCCGCTGTCCCCGGCGGCTCCTTCCTCAATCTGCGGCCGTCGGAGGCCCCCCGCCGGCAAAGAACCCTAATGGTCGGAGCCCAGGTGCCGCTGTCCCCGGCGGCTCCTTCCTCAATCTGCGGCCGTCGGAGGCCCCCCGCCGGCAAAGAAACCTAATGGTCGGAGCCCAGGTGCCGCTGTCCCCGGCGGCTCCTTCCTCAATCTGCGGCCGTCGGAGGCCCCCCGCCGGCCTGGCGGCCGACGGAGGCCCCCCGCCGGCAAAGAACCCTAATGGTCGGAGCCCAGGTGCCGCTGTCCCCGGCGGCTCCTTCCTCAATCTGCGGCCGTCGGAGGCCCCCCGCCGGCCTGGCGGCCGACGGAGGCCCCCCGCCGGCAAAGAACCCTAATGGTCGGAGCCCAGGTGCCGCTGTCCCCGGCGGCTCCTTCCTCAATCTGCGGCCGTCGGAGGCCCCCCGCCGGCCTGGCGGCCGTCGGAGGCCCCCTGCCAGCAAAGAACCCTAATGGTCGGAGCCCAGGTGCCGCTGTCCCCGGCGGCTCCTTCCTCAATCGGCGGCCGTCGGAGGCCCCCCGCCGGCCTGGCGGCCGTCGGAGGCCCCCTGCCAGCAAAGAACCCTAATGGTCGGAGCCCAGGTGCCGCTGTCCCCGGCGGCTCCTTCCTCAATCTGCGGCCGTCGGAGGCCCCCCGCCGGCCTGGCGGCCGTCGGAGGCCCCCCGCCGGCCTGGCGGCCGTCGGAGGCCCCCCGCCAGCAAAGAACCCTAATGGTCGGAGCCCAGGTGCCGCTGTCCCCGGCGGCTCCTTCCTCAATCTGCGGCCGTCGGAGACCCCCGCCGGCCTGGCGGCCGTCGGAGGCCCCCCGCCAGCAAAGAACCCTAATGGTCGGAGCCCAGGTGCCGCTGTCCCCGGCGGCTCCTTCCTCAATCTGCGGCCGTCGGAGGCCCCCCGCCAGCAAAGAACCCTAATGGTCGGAGCCCAGGTGCCGCTGTCCCCGGCGGCTCCTTCCTCAATCTGCGGCCGTCGGAGGCCCCCCGCCGGCCTGGCGGCCGTCGGAGGCCCCCCGCCAGCAAAGAACCCTAATGGTCGGAGCCCAGGTGCCGCTGTCCCCGGCGGCTCCTTCCTCAATCTGCGGCCGTCGGAGGCCCCCCGCCAGCAAAGAACCCTAATGGTCGGAGCCCAGGTGCCGCTGTCCCCGGCGGCTCCTTCCTCAATCTGCGGCCGTCGGAGGCCCCCCGCCGGCCTGGCGGCCGTCGGAGGCCCCCCGCCAGCAAAGAACCCTAATGGTCGGAGCCCAGGTGCCGCTGTCCCCGGCGGCTCCTTCCTCAATCTGCGGCCGTCGGAGGCCCCCCGCCGGCCTGGCGGCCGTCGGAGGCCCCCCGCCGGCAAAGAACCCTAATGGTCGGAGCCCAGGTGCCGCTGTCCCCGGCGGCTCCTTCCTCAATCTGCGGCCGTCGGAGGCCCCCCGCCGGCCTGGCGGCCGTCGGAGGCCCCCCGCCGGCAAAGAACCCTAATGGTCGGAGCCCAGGTGCCGCTGTCCCCGGCGGCTCCTTCCTCAATCTGCGGCCGTCGGAGGCCCCCCGCCGGCCTGGCGGCCGTCGGAGGCCCCCCGCCAGCAAAGAACCCTAATGGTCGGAGCCCAGGTGCCGGTGTCGCCGGCGGCTCCTTCCTCAATCTGCTGCTGATCGGAGGCCCCCCGCCAGCAAAGAACCCTAATGGTCGGAGCCCAGGTGCCGCTGTCCCCGGCGGCTCCTTCCTCAATCTGCGGCCGTCGGAGGCCCCCCGCCAGCAAAGAACCCTAATGGTCGGAGCCCAGGTGCCGCTGTCCCCGGCGGCTCCTTCCTCAATCTGCGGCCGTCGGAGGCCCCCCGCCAGCAAAGAACCCTAATGGTCGGACCCCAGGTGCCGCTTTCCCCGGCGGCTCCTTCCTCAATCTGCGGCCGTCGGAGGCCCCCCGCCGGCCTGGCGGCCGTCGTAGGCCCCCCGCCAGCAAAGAACCCTAATGGTCGGAGCCCAGGTGCCGCTGTCCCCGGCGGCTCCTTCCTCAATCTGCGGCCGTCGGAGACCCCCGCCGGCCTGGCGGCCGTCGGAGGCCCCCCGCCAGGAAAGAACCCTAATGGTCGGAGCCCAGGTGCCGCTGTCCCCGGCGGCTCCTTCCTCAATCTGCGGCCGTCGGAGGCCCCCCGCCAGCAAAGAACCCTAATGGTCGGAGCCCAGGTGCCGCTGTCCCCGGCGGCTCCTTCCTCAATCTGCGGCCGTCGGAGGCCCCCCGCCGGCCTGGCGGCCGTCGGAGGCCCCCCGCCAGCAAAGAACCCTAATGGTCGGAGCCCAGGTGCCGCTGTCCCCGGCGGCTCCTTCCTCAATCTGCGGCCGTCGGAGGCCCCCCGCCAGCAAAGAACCCTAATGGTCGGAGCCCAGGTGCCGCTGTCCCCGGCGGCTCCTTCCTCAATCTGCGGCCGTCGGAGGCCCCCCGGCGGCCTGGCGGCCGTCGGAGGCCCCCCGCCAGCAAAGAACCCTAATGGTCGGAGCCCAGGTGCCGCTGTCCCCGGCGGCTCCTTCCTCAATCTGCGGCCGTCGGAGGCCCCCCGCCGGCCTGGCGGCCGTCGGAGGCCCCCCGCCAGCAAAGAACCCTAATGGTCGGAGCCCAGGTGCCGCTGTCCCCGGCGGCTCCTTCCTCAATCTGCGGCCGTCGGAGGCCCCCCGCCAGCAAAGAACCCTAATGGTCGGAGCCCAGGTGCCGCTGTCCCCGGCGGCTCCTTCCTCAATCTGCGGCCGTCGGAGGCCCCCCGCCGGCCTGGCGGCCGTCGGAGGCCCCCCGCCAGGAAAGAACGCTAATGGTCGGAGCCCAGGTGCCGCTGTCCCCGGCGGCTCCTTCCTCAATCTGCGGCCGTCGGAGGCCCCCCGCCGGCCTGGCGGCCGTCGGAGACCCCCCGCCAGCAAAGAACCCTAATGGTCGGAGCCCAGGTGCCGCTGTCCCCGGCGGCTCCTTCCTCAATCTGCGGCCGTCGGAGGCCCCCCGCCGGCCTGGCGGCCGTCGGAGGCCCCCCGCCGGCCTGGCGGCCGTCGGAGGCCCCCCGCCGGCCTGGCGGCCGTCGGAGGCCCCCCGCCGGCCTGGCGGCCGTCGGAGGCCCCCCGCCGGCCTGGCGGCCGTCGGAGGCCCCCCGCCGGCCTGGCGGCCGTCGGAGGCCCCCCGCCGGCCTGGCGGCCGTCGGAGGCCCCCCGCCAGGAAAGAACCCTAATAGTCGGAGCCCAGGTGCCGCTGTCCCCGGCGGCTCCTTCCTCAATCTGCGGCCGTCGGAGGCCCCCCGCCGGCCTGGCGGCCGTCGGAGGCCCCCCGCCAGCAAAGAACCCTAATGGTCGGAGCCCAGGTGTCGCTGTCCCCGGCGGCTCGTTCCTCAATCTGCGGCCGTCGGAGGCCCCCCGCCGGCCTGGCGGCCGTCGGAGGCCCCCCGCCAGCAAAGAACCCTAATGGTCGGAGCCCAGGTGCCGCTGTCCCCGGCGGCTCCTTCCTCAATCTGCGGCCGTCGGAGGCCCCCCGCCAGCAAAGAACCCTAATGGTCGGAGCCCAGGTGCCGCTGTCCCCGTCGGCTCCTTCCTCAATCTGCGGCCGTCGGAGGCCCCCCGCCGGCCTCGCGGCCGTCGGAGGCCCCCCGCCAGCAAAGAACCCTAATGGTCGGAGCCCAGGTGCCGCTGTCCCCGTCGGCTCCTTCCTCAATCTGCGGCCGTCGGAGGCCCCCCGCCGGCCAGGCGGCCGTCGGAGGCCCCCCGCCAGCAAAGAACCCTAATGGTCGGAGCCCAGGTGCCGCTGTCCCCGGCGGCTCCTTCCTCAATCTGCGGCCGTCGGAGGCCCCCCGCCGGCCTGGCGGCCGTCGGAGGCCCCCCGCCAGCAAAGAACCCTAATGGTCGGAGCCCAGGTGCCGCTGTCCCCGGCGGCTCCTTCCTCAATCTGCGGCCGTCGGAGGCCCCCCGCCAGCAAAGAACCCTAATGGTCGGAGCCCAGGTGCCGCTGTCCCCTGCGGCTCCTTCCTCAATCTGCGGCCGTCGGAGGCCCCCCGCCGGCCTGGCGGCCGTCGGAGGCCCCCCGCCGGCCTGGCGGCCGTCGGAGGCCCCCCGCCAGCAAAGAACCCTAATGGTCGGAGCCCAGGTGCCGCTGTCCCCGGCGGCTCCTTCCTCAATCTGCGGCCGTCGGAGGCCCCCCGCCGGCCTGGCGGCCGTCGGAGGCCCCCCGCCAGCAAAGAGCCCTAATGGTCGGAGCCCAGGTGCCGGTGGCGCCGGCGGCTCCTTCGTACCTCTGCTGCTGATCGGAGGCCCCCCGCCAGCAAAGAACCCTAATGGTCGGAGCCCAGGTGCCGCTGTCCCCGGCGGCTCCTTCCTCAATCTGCGGCCGTAGGAGGCCCCCCGCCGGCCTGGCGGCCGTCGGAGGCCCCCCGCCAGCAAAGAACCCTAATGGTCGGAGCCCAGGTGCCGCTGTCCCCGGCGGCTCCTTCCTCAATCTGCGGCCGTCGGAGGCCCCCCGCCGGCCTGGCGGCCGTCGGAGGCCCCCCGCCAGCAAAGAACCCTAATGGTCGGAGCCCAGGTGCCGCTGTCCCCGGCGGCTCCTTCCTCAATCTGCGGCCGTCGGAGGCCCCCCGCCAGCAAAGAACCCTAATGGTCGGAGCCCAGGTGCCGCTGTCCCCGGCGGCTCCTTCCTCAATCTGCGGCCGTCGGAGGCCCCCCGCCGGCCTGGCGGCCGTCGGAGGCCCCCCGCCAGCAAAGAACCCTAATGGTGGGAGCCCAGGTGCCGCTGTCCCCGGCGGCTCCTTCCTCAATCTGCGGCCGTCGGAGGCCCCCCGCCGGCCTGGCGGCCGTCGGAGGCCCCCCGCCAGGAAAGAGCCCTAATGGTCGGAGCCCAGGTGCCGGTGGCGCCGGCGGCTCCTTCGTACCTCTGCTGCTGATCGGAGGCCCCCCGCCAGCAAAGAACCCTAATGGTCGGAGCCCAGGTGCCGCTGTCCCCGGCGGCTCCTTCCTCAATCTGCGGCCGTCGGAGGCACCCCGCCGGCCTGGCGGCCGTCGGAGGCCCCCCGCCAGCAAAGAACCCTAATGGTCGGAGCCCAGGTGTCGGTGGCACCGGCGGCTCCTTCGTACCTCTGCTGCTGATCGGAGGCCCCCCGCCAGCAAAGAACCCTAATGGTCGGAGCCCAGGTGTCGGTGGCGCCGGCGGCTCCTTCGTACCTCTGCTGCTGATCGGAGGCCCCCCGCCAGCAAGGAACCCTAATGGTCGGAGCCCAGGTGCCGCTGTCCCCGGCGGCTCCTTCCTCAATCTGCGGCCGTCGGAGGCCCCCCCGCCGGCCTGGCGGCCGTCGGAGGCCCCCCCGCCGGCCTGGCGGCCGTCGGAGGCCCCCCCGCCGGCCTGGCGGCCGTCGGAGGCCCCCCCGCCGGCCTGGCGGCCGTCGGAGGCCCCCCCGCCGGCCTGGCGGCCGTCGGAGGCCCCCCCGCCAGCAAAGAACCCTAATGGTCGGAGCCCAGGTGCCGCTGTCCCCGGCGGCTCCTTCCTCAATCTGCGGCCGTCGGAGGCCCCCCGCCGGCCTGGCGGCCGTCGGAGGCCCCCCGCCAGCAAAGAACCCTAATGGTGGGAGCCCAGGTACCGCTGTCCCCGGCGGCTCCTTCCTCAATCTGCGGCCGTCGGAGGCCCCCCGCCAGCAAAGAACCCTAATGGTCGGAGCCCAGGTGCCGCTGTCCCCGGCGGCTCCTTCCTCAATCTGCGGCCGTCGGAGGCCCCCCGCCGGCCTGGCGGCCGTCGGAGGCCCCCCGCCAGCAAAGAACCCTAATGGTCGGAGCCCAGGTGCCGCTGTCCCCGGCGGCTCCTTCCTCAATCTGCGGCCGTCGGAGGCCCCCCGCCGGCCTGGCGGCCGTCGGAGGCCCCCCGCCAGCAAAGAGCCCTAATGGTCGGAGCCCAGGTGCCGGTGGCGCCGGCGGCTCCTTCGTACCTCTGCTGCTGATCGGAGGCCCCCCGCCAGCAAAGAACCCTAATGGTCGGAGCCCAGGTGCCGCTGTCCCCGGCGGCTCCTTCCTCAATCTGCGGCCGTCGGAGGCCCCCCGCCAGCAAAGAACCCTAATGGTCGGAGCCCAGGTGCCGCTGTCCCCGGCGGCTCCTTCCTCAATCGGCGGCCGTCGGAGGCCCCCCGCCGGCCTGGCGGCCGTCGGAGGCCCCCCGCCAGCAAAGAACCCTAATGGTCGGAGCCCAGCTGCCGCTGTCCCCGGCGGCTCCTTCCTCAATCTGCGGCCGTCGGAGGCCCCCCGCCGGCCTGGCGGCCGTCGGAGGCCCCCCGCCAGGAAAGAACCCTAATGGTCGGAGCCCAGGTGCCGCTGTCCCCGGCGGCTCCTTCCTCAATCTGCGGCCGTCGGAGGCCCCCCGCCGGCCTGGCGGCCGTCGGAGGCCCCCCGCCGGCCTGGCGGCCGTCGGAGGCCCCCCGCCGGCCTGGCGGCCGTCGGAGGCCCCCCGCCGGCCTGGCGGCCGTCGGAGGCCCCCCGCCAGGAAAGAACCCTAATGGTCGGAGCCCAGGTGCCGCTGTCCCCGGCGGCTCCTTCCTCAATCTGCGGCCGTCGGAGGCCCCCCGCCGGCCTGGCGGCCGTCGGAGACCCCCGCCAGCAAAGAACCCTAATGGTCGGAGCCCAGGTGCCGCTGTCCCCGGCGGCTCCTTCCTCAATCTGCGACCGTCGGAGGCCCCCCGCCGGCCTGGCGGCCGTCGGAGGCCCCCCGCCGGCCTGGCGGCCGTCGGAGGCCCCCCGCCAGGAAAGAACCCTAATGGTCGGAGCCCAGGTGCCGCTGTCCCCGGCGGCTCCTTCCTCAATCTGCGGCCGTCGGAGGCCCCCCGCCGGCCTGGCGGCCGTCGGAGGCCCCCCGCCAGCAAAGAACCCTAATGGTCGGAGCCCAGGTGCCGCTGTCCCCGGCGGCTCCTTCCTCAATCTGCGGCCGTCGGAGGCCCCCCGCCGGCCTGGCGGCCGTCGGAGGCCCCCCGCCAGCAAAGAACCCTAATGGTCGGAGCCCAGGTGCCGCTGTCCCCGGCGGCTCCTTCCTCAATCTGCGGCCGTCGGAGGCCCCCCGCCGGCCTGGCGGCCGTCGGAGGCCCCCCGCCAGCAAAGAACCCTAATGGTCGGAGCCCAGGTGCCGCTGTCCCCGGCGGCTCCTTCCTCAATCTGCGGCCGTCGGAGGCCCCCCGCCGGCCTGGCGGCCGTCGGAGGCCCCCCGCCGGCCTGGCGGCCGTCGGAGGCCCCCCGCCGGCCTGGCGGCCGTCGGAGGCCCCCCGCCGGCCTGGCGGCCGTCGGAGGCCCCCCGCCGGCCTGGCGGCCGTCGGAGGCCCCCCGCCGGCCTGGCGGCCGTCGGAGGCCCCCCGCCGGCCTGGCGGCCGTCGGAGGCCCCCCGCCGGCCTGGCGGCCGTCGGAGGCCCCCCGCCGGCCTGGCGGCCGTCGGAGGCCCCCCGCCAGGAAAGAACCCTAATAGTCGGAGCCCAGGTGCCGCTGTCCCCGGCGGCTCCTTCCTCAATCTGCGGCCGTCGGAGGCCCCCCGCCGGCCTGGCGGCCGTCGGAGGCCCCCCGCCAGCAAAGAACCCTAATGGTCGGAGCCCAGGTGTCGCTGTCCCCGGCGGCTCCTTCCTCAATCTGCGGCCGTCGGAGGCCCCCCGCCAGCCTGGCGGCCGTCGGAGGCCCCCCGCCAGCAAAGAACCCTAATGGTCGGAGCCCAGGTGCCGCTGTCCCCGGCGGCTCCTTCCTCAATCTGCGGCCGTCGGAGGCCCCCCGCCAGCAAAGAACCCTAATGGTCGGAGCCCAGGTGCCGCTGTCCCCGTCGGCTCCTTCCTCAATCTGCGGCCGTCGGAGGCCCCCCGCCGGCCTGGCGGCCGTCGGAGGCCCCCCGCCAGCAAAGAACCCTAATGGTCGGAGCCCAGGTGCCGCTGTCCCCGGCGGCTCCTTCCTCAATCTGCGGCCGTCGGAGGCCCCCCGCCGGCCTGGCGGCCGTCGGAGGCCCCCCGCCAGCAAAGAACCCTAATGGTCGGAGCCCAGGTGCCGCTGTCCCCGGCGGCTCCTTCCTCAATCTGCGGCCGTCGGAGGCCCCCCGCCAGCCTGGCGGCCGTCGGAGGCCCCCCGCCAGCAAAGAACCCTAATGGTCGGAGCCCAGGTGCCGCTGTCCCCGGCGGCTCCTTCCTCAATCTGCGGCCGTCGGAGGCCCCCCGCCGGCCTGGCGGCCGTCGGAGGCCCCCCGCCAGCAAAGAACCCTAATGGTCGGAGCCCAGGTGCCGCTGTCCCCGGCGGCTCCTTCCTTAATCTGCGGCCGTCGGAGGCCCCCCGCCAGCAAAGAACCCTAATGGTCGGAGCCCAGGTGCCGCTGTCCCCGGCGGCTCCTTCCTCAATCTGCGGCCGTCGGAGGCCCCCCGCCGGCCTGGCGGCCGTCGGAGGCCCCCCGCCAGCAAAGAACCCTAATGGTGGGAGCCCAGGTGCCGCTGTCCCCGGCGGCTCCTTCCTCAATCTGCGGCCGTCGGAGGCCCCCCGCCAGCAAAGAACCCTAATGGTCGGAGCCCAGGTGCCGCTGTCCCCGGCGGCTCCTTCCTCAATCTGCGGCCGTCGGAGGCCCCCCGCCGGCCTGGCGGCCGTCGGAGGCCCCCCGCCGGCCTGGCGGCCGTCGGAGGCCCCCCGCCGGCCTGGCGGCCGTCGGAGGCCCCCCGCCAGCAAAGAACCCTAATGGTCGGAGCCCAGGTGCCGCTGTCCCCGGCGGCTCCTTCCTCAATCTGCGGCCGTCGGAGGCCCCCCGCCGGCCTGGCGGCCGTCGGAGGCCCCCCGCCAGCAAAGAACCCTAATGGTGGGAGCCCAGGTGCCGCTGTCCCCGGCGGCTCCTTCCTCAATCTGCGGCCGTCGGAGGCCCCCCGCCAGCAAAGAACCCTAATGGTCGGAGCCCAGGTGCCGCTGTCCCCGGCGGCTCCTTCCTCAATCTGCGGCCGTCGGAGGCCCCCCGCCGGCCTGGCGGCCGTCGGAGGCCCCCCGCCGGCCTGGCGGCCGTCGGAGGCCCCCCGCCAGCAAAGAACCCTAATGGTCGGAGCCCAGGTGCCGCTGTCCCCGGCGGCTCCTTCCTCAATCTGCGGCCGTCGGAGGCCCCCCGCCGGCCTGGCGGCCGTCGGAGGCCCCCCGCCGGCCTGGCGGCCGTCGGAGGCCCCCCGCCGGCCTGGCGGCCGTCGGAGGCCCCCCGCCGGCCTGGCGGCCGTCGGAGGCCCCCCGCCGGCCTGGCGGCCGTCGGAGGCCCCCCGCCAGCAAAGAACCCTAATGGTCGGAGCCCAGGTGCCGCTGTCCCCGGCGGCTCCTTCCTCAATCTGCGGCCGTCGGAGGCCCCCCGCCGGCCTGGCGGCCGTCGGAGGCCCCCCGCCAGCAAAGAGCCCTAATGGTCGGAGCCCAGGTGCCGGTGGCGCCGGCGGCTCCTTCGTACCTCTGCTGCTGATCGGAGGCCCCCCGCCAGCAAAGAACCCTAATGGTCGGAGCCCAGGTGCCGCTGTCCCCGGCGGCTCCTTCCTCAATCTGCGGCCGTAGGAGGCGCCCCACCGGCCTGGCGGCCGTCGGAGGCCCCCCGCCAGCAAAGAACCCTAATGGTCGGAGCCCAGGTGCCGCTGTCCCCGGCGGCTCCTTCCTCAATCTGCGGCCGTCGGAGGCCCCCCGCCGGCCTGGCGGCCGTCGGAGGCCCCCCGCCAGCAAAGAGCCCTAATGGTCGGAGCCCAGGTGCCGGTGGCGCCGGCGGCTCCTTCGTACCTCTGCTGCTGATCGGAGGCCCCCCGCCAGCAAAGAACCCTAATGGTCGGAGCCCAGGTGCCGCTGTCCCCGGCGGCTCCTTCCTCAATCTGCGGCCGTCGGAGGCCCCCCGCCGGCCTGGCGGCCGTCGGAGGCCCCCCGCCAGCAAAGAACCCTAATGGTCGGAGCCCAGGTGTCGGTGGCGCCGGCGGCTCCTTCGTACCTCTGCTGCTGATCGGAGGCCCCCCGCCAGCAAAGAACCCTAATGGTCGGAGCCCAGGTGCCGCTGTCCCCGGCGGCTCCTTCCTCAATCTGCGGCCGTCGGAGGCCCCCCGCCAGCAAAGAACCCTAATGGTCGGAGCCCAGGTGTCGGTGGCGCCGGCGGCTCCTTCGTACCTCTGCTGCTGATCGGAGGCCCCCCGCCAGCAAAGAACCCTAATGGTCGGAGCCCAGGTGCCGCTGTCCCCGGCGGCTCCTTCCTCAATCTGCGGCCGTCGGAGGCCCCCCCGCCGGCCTGGCGGCCGTCGGAGGCCCCCCCGCCGGCCTGGCGGCCGTCGGAGGCCCCCCCGCCGGCCTGGCGGCCGTCGGAGGCCCCCCCGCCGGCAAAGAACCCTAATGGTCGGAGCCCAGGTGCCGCTGTCCCCGGCGGCTCCTTCCTCAATCTGCGGCCGTCGGAGGCCCCCCGCCGGCCTGGCGGCCGTCGGAGGCCCCCCGCCAGCAAAGAACCCTAATGGTGGGAGCCCAGGTACCGCTGTCCCCGGCGGCTCCTTCCTCAATCTGCGGCCGTCGGAGGCCCCCCGCCAGCAAAGAACCCTAATGGTCGGAGCCCAGGTGCCGCTGTCCCCGGCGGCTCCTTCCTCAATCTTCGGCCGTCGGAGGCCCCCCGCCGGCCTGGCGGCCGTCGGAGGCCCACCGCCAGCAAAGAACACTAATGGTCGGAGCCCAGGTGCCGCTGTCCCCGGCGGCTCCTTCCTCAATCTGCGGCCGTCGGAGGCCCCCCGCCGGCCTGGCGGCCGTCGGAGGCCCCCCGCCAGCAAAGAGCCCTAATGGTCGGAGCCCAGGTGCCGGTGGCGCCGGCGGCTCCTTCGTACCTCTGCTGCTGATCGGAGGCCCCCCGCCAGCAAAGAACCCTAATGGTCGGAGCCCAGGTGCCGCTGTCCCCGGCGGCTCCTTCCTCAATCTGCGGCCGTAGGAGGCCCCCCGCCGGCCTGGCGGCCGTCGGAGGCCCCCCGCCAGCAAAGAACCCTAATGGTCGGAGCCTAGGCGTCGGTGGCGCCGGCGGCTCCTTCGTACCTCTGCTGCTGATCGGAGGCCCCCCGCCAGCAAAGAACCCTAATGGTCGGAGCCCAGGTGCCGCTGTCCCCGGCGGCTCCTTCCTCAATCTGCGGCCGTCGGAGGCCACCCGCCGGCCTGGCGGCCGTCGGAGGCCCCCCGCCGGCAAAGAACCCTTATGGTCGGAGACCAGGTGCCGCTGTCCCCGGCGGCTCCTTCCTCAATCTGCGGCCGTCGGAGGCCCCCCCGCCGGCCTGGCGGCCGTCGGAGGCCCCCCCGCCGGCCTGGCGGCCGTCGGAGGCCCCCCCGCCGGCCTGGCGGCCGTCGGAGGCCCCCCCGCCGGCCTGGCGGCCGTCGGAGGCCCCCCCGCCGGCCTGGCGGCCGTCGGAGGCCCCCCCGCCGGCCTGGCGGCCGTCGGAGGCCCCCCCGCCGGCCTGGCGGCCGTCGGAGGCCCCCCCGCCGGCCTGGCGGCCGTCGGAGGCCCCCCCGCCGGCCTGGCGGCCGTCGGAGGCCCCCCGCCAGCAAAGAACCCTAATGGTCGGAGCCCAGGTGCCGGTGGCGCCGGCGGCTCCTTCGTACCTCTGCTGCTGATCGGAGGCCCCCCGCCAGCAAAGAACCCTAATGGTCGGAGCCCAGGTGCCGCTGTCCCCGGCGGCTCCTTCCTCAATCTGCGGCCGTCGGAGGCCCCCGCCAGCAAAGAACCCTAATGGTCGGAGCCCAGGTGCCGGTGGCGCCGGCGGCTCCTTCGTACCTCTGCTGCTGATCGGAGGCCCCCCGCCAGCAAAGAACCCTAATGGTCGGAGCCCAGGTGCCGCTGTCCCCGGCGGCTCCTTCCTCAATCTGCGGCCGTCGGAGGCCTCCCGCCGGCCTGGCGGCCGTCGGAGGCCCCCCGCCAGCAAAGAACCCTAATGGTCGGAGCCCAGGTGCCGCTGTCCCCGGCGGCACCTTCCTCAATCTGCGGCCGTCAGAGGCCCCCCGGCCGGCCTGGCGGCCGTCGGAGGCCCCCCGGCCGGCCTGGCGGCCGTCGGAGGCCCCCCGGCCGGCCTGGCGGCCGTCGGAGGCCCCCCGGCCGGCCTGGCGGCCGTCGGAGGCCCCCCGGCCGGCCTGGCGGCCGTCGGAGGCCCCCCGGCCGGCCTGGCGGCCGTCGGAGGCCCCCCGGCCGGCCTGGCGGCCGTCGGAGGCCCCCCGCCGGCCTGGCGGCCGTCGGAAGCCCCCCGCCAGCAAAGAACCCTAATGGTCGGAGCCCAGGTGCCGCTGTCCCCGGCGGCTCCTTCCTCAATCTGCGGCCGTCGGAGGCCCCCCGCCAGCAAAGAACCCTAATGGTCGGAGCCCAGGTGCCGCTGTCCCCGGCGGCTCCTTCCTCAATCTGCGGCCGTCGGAGGCCCCCCGCCAGCAAAGAACCCTAATGGTCGGAGCCCAGGTGCCGCTGTCCCCGGCGGCTCCTTCCTCAATCTGCGGCCGTCGGAGGCCCCCCGCCGGCCTGGCGGCCGTCGGAGGCCCCCCGCCAGCAAAGAACCCTAATGGTCGGAGCCCAGGTGCCGCTGTCCCCGGCGGCTCCTTCCTCAATCTGCGGCCGTCGGAGGCCCCCCGCCAGCAAAGAACCCTAATGGTCGGAGCCCAGGTGCCGCTGTCCCCGGCGGCTCCTTCCTCAATCTGCGGCCGTCGGAGGCCCCCCGCCGGCCTGGCGGCCGTCGGAGGCCCCCCGCCAGCAAGGAACCCTAATGGTCGGAGCCCAGGTGCCGCTGTCCCCGGCGGCTCCTTCCTCAATCTGCGGCCGTCGGAGGCGCCCCGCCGGCCTGGCGGCCGTCGGCGGCTCCTTCCTCAATCTGCGGCCGTCGGAGGCGCCCCGCCGGCCTGGCGGCCGTCGGCGGCTCCTTCCTCAATCTGCGGCCGTCGGAGGCGCCCCGCCGGCCTGGCGGCCGTCGGCGGCTCCTTCCTCAATCTGCGGCCGTCGGAGGCCCCCCGCCGGCCTGGCGGCCGTCGGAGGCCCCCCGCCAGCAAAGAACCCTAATGGTCGGAGCCCAGGTGCCGCTGTCCCCGGCGGCTCCTTCCTCAATCTGCGGCCGTCGGAGACCCCCGCCGGCCTGGCGGCCGTCAGAGGCCCCCCGCCAGCAAAGAACCCTAATGGTCGGAGCCCAGGTGCCGCTGTCCCCGGCGGCTCCTTCCTCAATCTGCGGCCGTCGGAGGCCCCCCGCCGGCCTGGCGGCCGTCGGAGGCCCCCCGCCAGCAAAGAACCCTAATGGTCGGAGCCCAGGTGCCGCTGTCCCCGTCGGCTCCTTCCTCAATCTGCGGCCGTCGGAGGCCCCCCGCCGGCCTGGCGGCCGTCGGAGGCCCCCCGCCAGCAAAGAACCCTAATGGTCGGAGCCCAGGTGCCGCTGTCCCCGGCGGCTCCTTCCTCAATCTGCGGCCGTCGGAGACCCCCGCCGGCCTGGCGGCCGTCGGAGGCCCCCCGCCAGCAAAGAACCCTAATGGTCGGAGCCCAGGTGCCGCTGTCCCCGGCGGCTCCTTCCTCAATCTGCGGCCGTCGGAGGCCCCCCGCCGGCCTGGCGGCCGTCGGAGGCCCCCCGCCAGCAAAGAACCCTAATGGTCGGAGCCCAGGTGCCGCTGTCCCCGGCGGCTCCTTCCTCAATCTGCGGCCGTCGGAGGCCCCCCGCCGGCCTGGCGGCCGTCGGAGGCCCCCCGCCAGCAAAGAACCCTAATGGTCGGAGCCCAGGTGCCGCTGTCCCCGGCGGCTCCTTCCTCAATCTGCGGCCGTCGGAGGCCCCCCGCCGGCCTGGCGGCCGTCGGAGGCCCCCCGCCGGCCTGGCGGCCGTCGGAGGCCCCCCGCCGGCCTGGCGGCCGTCGGAGGCCCCCCGCCGGCCTGGCGGCCGTCGGAGGCCCCCCGCCGGCCTGGCGGCCGTCGGAGGCCCCCCGCCGGCCTGGCGGCCGTCGGAGGCCCCCCGCCGGCCTGGCGGCCGTCGGAGGCCCCCCGCCGGCCTGGCGGCCGTCGGAGGCCCCCCGCCAGCAAATAACCCTAATGGTCGGAGCCCAGGTGCCGCTGTCCCCGGCGGCTCCTTCCTCAATCTGCGGCCGTCGGAGGCCCCCCGCCGGCCTGGCGGCCGTCGTAGGCCCTCCCCCGGCCTGGCGCCCGTCGGAGGCCCCCCGCCAGCAAAGAACCCTAATGGTCGGAGCCCAGGTGCCGCTGTCCCCGGCGGCTCCTTCCTCAATCTGCGGCCGTCGGAGGCCCCCCGCCGGCCTGGCGGCCGTCGGAGGCCCCCCGCCAGCAAAGAACCCTAATGGTCGGAGCCCAGGTGCCGCTGTCCCCGGCGGCTCCTTCCTCAATCTGCGGCCGTCGGAGGCCACCCGCCGGCCTGGCGGCCATCGGAGGCCCCCCGCCAGCAAAGAACCCTAATGGTCGGAGCCCAGGTGCCGCTGTCCCCGGCGGCTCCTTCCTCAATCTGCGGCCGTCGGAGGCCCCCCGCCGGCCTGGCGGCCGTCGGAGGCCCCCCGCCAGCAAAGAACCCTAATGGTCGGAGCCCAGGTGCCGCTGTCCCCGGCGGCTCCTTCCTCAATCTGCGGCCGTCGGAGGCCCCCCACCAGCAAAGAACCCTAATGGTCGGAGCCCAGGTGCCGCTGTCCCCGGCGGCTCCTTCCTCAATCTGCGGCCGTCGGAGGCCCCCCGCCGGCCTGGCGGCCGTCGGAGGCCCCCCAACGGCCTGGCGGCCGTCGGAGGCCCCCCGCCAGCAAAGAACCCTAATGGTCGGAGCCCAGGTGCCGCTGTCCCCGGCGGCTCCTTCCTCAATCTGCGGCCGTCGGAGGCCCCCCGCCGGCCTGGCGGCCGTCGGAGGCCCCCGGCAGCAAAGAACCCTAATGGTCGGAGCCCAGGTGCCGCTGTCCCCGGCGGCTCCTTCCTCAATCTGCGGCCGTCGGAGGCCCCCCGCCAGCAAAGGACCCTAATGGTCGGAGCCCAGGTGCCGCTGTCCCCGGCGGCTCCTTCCTCAATCTGCGGCCGTCGGAGGCCCCCCGCCGGCCTGGCGGCCGTCGGAGGCCCCCCGCCAGCAAAGAACCCTAATGGTCGGAGCCCAGGTGCCGCTGTCCCTGGCGGCTCCTTCCTCAATCTGCGGCCGTCGGAGGCCCCCCGCCAGCAAAGAACCCTAACGGTCGGAGCCCAGGTGCCGCTGTCCCCGGCGGCTCCTTCCTCAATCTGCAGCCGTCGGAGGCCCCCCGCCGGCCTGGCGGCCGTCGGAGGCCCCCCGCCAGCAAAGAACCCTAACGGTCGGAGCCCAGGTGCCGCTGTCCCCGGCGGCTCCTTCCTCAATCTGCGGCCGTCGGAGGCCCCCCGCCGGCCTGGCGGCCGTCGGAGGCCCCCCGCCAGCAAAGAACCCTAACGGTCGGAGCGCAGGTGCCGCTGTCCCCGGCGGCTCCTTCCTCAATCTGCGGCCGTCGGAGGCCCCCCGCCAGCAAAGAACCCTAATGGTCGGAGCCCAGGTGCCGCTGTCCCCGGCGGCTCCTTCCTCAATCTGCGGCCGTCGGAGGCCCCCCGCCAGCAAAGAACCCTAATGGTCGGAGCGCAGGTGCCGCTGTCCCCGACGGCTCCTTCCTCAATCTGCGGCCGTCGGAGGCCCCCCGCCAGCAAAGAACCCTAATGGTCGGAGCCCAGGTGCCGCTGTCCCCGGCGGCTCCTTCCTCAATCGGCGGCCGTCGGAGGCCCCCCGCCGGCCTGGCGGCCGTCGGAGGCCCCCCGCCGGCCTGGCGGCCGTCGGAGGCCCCCCGCCGGCCTGGCGGCCGTCGGAGGCCCCCCGCCGGCCTGGCGGCCGTCGGAGGCCCCCCGCCGGCCTGGCGGCCGTCGGAGGCCCCCCGCCGGCCTGGCGGCCGTCGGAGGCCCCCCGCCGGCCTGGCGGCCGTCGGAGGCCCCCCGCCGGCCTGGCGGCCGTCGGAGGCCCCCCGCCGGCCTGGCGGCCGTCGGAGGCCCCCCGCCGGCCTGGCGGCCGTCGGAGGCCCCCCGCCGGCCTGGCGGCCGTCGGAGGCCCCCCGCCGGCCTGGCGGCCGTCGGAGGCCCCCCGCCGGCCTGGCGGCCGTCGGAGGCCCCCCGCCGGCCTGGCGGCCGTCGGAGGCCCCCCGCCAGGAAAGAACCCTAATGGTCGGAGCCCAGGTGCCGCTGTCCCCGGCGGCTCCTTCCTCAATCGGCGGCCGTCGGAGGCCCCCCGCCGGCCTGGCGGCCGTCGGAGGCCCCCCGCCGCCAGGAAAGAACCCTAATGGTCGGAGCCCAGGTGCCGCTGTCCCCGGCGGCTCCTTCCTCAATCTGCGGCCGTCGGAGGCCCCCCGCCGGCCTGGCGGCCGTCGGAGGCCCCCCGCCGGCCTGGCGGCCGTCGGAGGCCCCCGCCAGGAAAGAACCCTAATGGTCGTAGCCCAGGTGCCGCTGTCCCCGGCGGCTCCTTCCTCAATCTGCGGCCGTCGGAGGCCCCCCGCCGGCCTGGCGGCCGTCGGAGGCCCCCCGCCAGCAAAGAACCCTAATGGTCGGAGCCCAGGTGCCGCTGTCCCCGGCGGCTCCTTCCTCAATCTGCGGCCGTCGGAGGCCCCCCGCCGGCCTGGCGGCCGTCGGAGCCCCCCGCCAGCAAAGAACCCTAATGGTCGGAGCCCAGGTGCCGCTGTCCCCGGCGGCTCCTTCCTCAATCTGCGGCCGTCGGAGGCCCCCCGCCAGCAAAGAACCCTAATGGTCGGAGCCCAGGTGCCGCTGTCCCCGGCGGCTCCTTCCTCAATCTGCGGCCGTCGGAGGCCCCCCGCCGGCCTGGCGGCCGTCGGAGGCCCCCCGCCAGCAAAGAACCCTAATGGTCGGAGCCCAGGTGCCGCTGTCCCCGGCGGCTCCTTCCTCAATCTGCGGCCGTCGGAGGCCCCCCGCCAGCAAAGAACCCTAATGGTCGGAGCCCAGGTGCCGCTGTCCCCGGCGGCTCCTTCCTCAATCTGCGGCCGTCGGAGGCCCCCCGCCGGCCTGGCGGCCGTCGGAGGCCCCCCGCCAGCAAAGAACCCTAATGGTCGGAGTCCAGCTGCCGCTGTCCCCGGCGGCTCCTTCCTCAATCTGCGGCCGTCGGAGGCCCCCCGCCAGCAAAGAACCCTAATGGTCGGAGCCCAGGTGCCGCTGTCCCCGGCGGCTCCTTCCTCAATCTGCGGCCGTCGGAGGCCCCCCGCCGGCCTGGCGGCCGTCGGAGGCCCCCCGCCAGCAAAGAACCCTAATGGTCGGAGCCCAGGTGCCGCTGTCCCCGGCGGCTCCTTCCTCAATCTGCGGCCGTCGGAGGCCCCCCGCCGGCCTGGCGGCCGTCGGAGGCCCCCCGCCAGCAAAGAACCCTAATGGTCGGAGCCCAGGTGCCGCTGTCCCCGGCGGCTCCTTCCTCAATCTGCGGACGTCGGAGGCCCCCCGCCGGCCTGGCCGCCGTCGGAGGCCCCCCGCCGGCCTGGCCGCCGTCGGAGGCCCCCCGCCGGCCTGGCCGCCGTCGGAGGCCCCCCGCCGGCCTGGCCGCCGTCGGAGGCCCCCCGCCAGCAAAGAACCCTAATGGTCGGAGCCCAGGTGCCGCTGTCCCCGGCGGCTCCTTCCTCAATCTGCGGCCGTCGGAGGCCCCCCGCCGGCCTGGCGGCCGTCGGAGGCCCCCCGCCAGCAAAGAACCCTAATGGTCGGAGCCCAGGTGCCGCTGTCCCCGGCGGCTCCTTCCTCAATCTGCGGCCGTCGGAGGCCCCCCGCCAGCAAAGAACCCTAATGGTCGGAGCCCAGGTGCCGCTGTCCCCGGCGGCTCCTTCCTCAATCTGCGGCCGTCGGAGGCCCCCCGCCGGCCTGGCGGCCGTCGGAGGCCCACCGCCAGCAAAGAACCCTAATGGTCGGAGCCCAGGTGCCGCTGTCCCCGGCGGCTCCTTCCTCAATCTGCGGCCGTCGGAGGCCCCCCGCCAGCAAAGAACCCTAATGGTCGGAGCCCAGGTGCCGCTGTCCCCGGCGGCTCCTTCCTCAATCTGCGGCCGTCGGAGGCCCCCCGCCGGCCTGGCGGCCGTCGGAGGCCCCCCGCCAGCAAAGAACCCTAATGGTCGGAGCCCAGGTGCCGCTGTCCCCGGCGGCTCCTTCCTCAATCTGCGGCCGTCGGAGGCCCCCCGCCGGCCTGGCGGCCGTCGGAGGCCCCCCGCCGGCCTGGCGGCCGTCGGAGGCCCCCCGCCGGCAAAGAACCCTAATGGTCGGAGCCCAGGTGCCGCTGTCCCCGGCGGCTCCTTCCTCAATCTGCGGCCGTCGGAGGCCCCCCGCCGGCCTGGCGGCCGTCGGAGGCCCCCCGCCGGCCTGGCGGCCGTCGGAGGCCCCCCGCCAGCAAAGAACCCTAATGGTCGGAGTCCAGGTGCCGCTGTCCCCGGCGGCTCCTTCCTCAATCTGGGGCCGTCGGAGGCCCCCCGCCAGCAAAGAACCCTAATGGTCGGAGCCCAGGTACCGCTGTCCCCGGCGGCTCCTTCCTCAATCTGCGGCCGTCGGAGGCCCCCCGCCGGCCTGGCGGCCGTCGGAGGCCCCCCGCCAGCAAAGAACCCTAATGGTCGGAGCCCAGGTGCCGCTGTCCCCGGCGGCTCCTTCCTCAATCTGCGGCCGTCGGAGGCCCCCCGCCGGCCTGGCGGCCGACGGAGGCCCCCCGCCAGCAAAGAACCCTAATGGTCGGAGTCCAGGTGCCGCTGTCCCCGGCGGCTCCTTCCTCAATCTGCGGCCGTCGGAGGCCCCCCGCCAGCAAAGAACCCTAATGGTCGGAGCCCAGGTGCCGCTGTCCCCGGCGGCTCCTTCCTCAATCTGCGGCCGTCGGAGGGCCCCCGCCGGCCTGGCGGCCGTCGGAGGTCCCCCGCCAGCAAAGAACCCTAATGGTCGGAGCCCAGGTGCCGCTGTCCCCGGCGGCTCCTTCCTCAATCTGCGGCCGTCGGAGGCCCCCCGCCAGCAAAGAACCCTAATGGTCGGAGCCCAGGTGCCGCTGTCCCCGGCGGCTCCTTCCTCAATCTGCGGCCGTCGGAGGCCCCCCGCCGGCCTGGCGGCCGTCGGAGGCCCCCCGCCAGCAAAGAACCCTAATGGTCGGAGCCCAGGTGCCGCTGTCCCCGGCGGCTCCTTCCTCAATCTGCGGCCGTCGGAGGCCCCCCGCCAGCAAAGAACCCTAATGGTCGGAGCCCAGGTGCCGCTGTCCCCGGCGGCTCCTTCCTCAATCTGCGGCCGTCGGAGGCCCCCCGCCGGCCTGGCGGCCGTCGGAGGCCCCCCGCCAGCAAAGAACCCTAATGGTCGGAGCCCAGGTGCCGCTGTCCCCGGCGGCTCCTTCCTCAATCTGCGGCCGTCGGAGGCCCCCCGCGCCGGCCTGGCGGCCGTCGGAGGCCCCCCGCGCCGGCCTGGCGGCCGTCGGAGGCCCCCCGCGCCGGCCTGGCGGCCGTCGGAGGCCCCCCGCGCCGGCCTGGCGGCCGTCGGAGGCCCCCCGCGCCGGCCTGGCGGCCGTCGGAGGCCCCCCGCGCCGGCCTGGCGGCCGTCGGAGGCCCCCCGCGCCGGCCTGGCGGCCGTCGGAGGCCCCCCGCGCCGGCCTGGCGGCCGTCGGAGGCCCCCCGCGCCGGCCTGGCGGCCGTCGGAGGCCCCCCCCGCCGGCCTGGCGGCCGTCGGAGGCCCCCCCCGCCGGCCTGGCGGCCGTCGGAGGCCCCCCCCGCCGGCCTGGCGGCCGTCGGAGGCCCCCCCCGCCGGCCTGGCGGCCGTCGGAGGCCCCCCCCGCCGGCCTGGCGGCCGTCGGAGGCCCCTGCCAGCAAAGAACCCTAATGGTCGGAGCCCAGTTGCCGCTGTCCCCGGCGGCTCCTTCCTCAATCTGCGGCCGTCGGAGGCCCCCCGCCGGCCTGGCGGCCGTCGGAGGCCCCCCGCCCGCAAAGAACCCTAATGGTCGGAGCCCAGGTGCCGCTGTCCCCGGCGGCTCCTTCCTCAATCTGCGGCCGTCGGAAGGCCCCCCGCCCGCAAAGAACCCTAATGGTCGGAGCCCAGGTGCCGCTGTCCCCGGCGGCTCCTTCCTCAATCTGCGGCCGTCGGAAGGCCCCCCGCCGGCCGTTGGAAGGCCCCCCGCCCGCAAAGAACCCTAATGGTCGGAGCCCAGGTGCCGCTGTCCCCGGCGGCTCCTTCCTCAATCTGCGGCCGTCGGAAGGCCCCCCGCCGGCCTGGCGGCCGACGGAAGCCCCCCGCCAGCAAAGAACCCTAATGGTCGGAGCCCAGGTGCCGCTGTCCCCGGCGGCTCCTTCCTCAATCTGCGGCCGTCGGGAGGCCCACCGCCAGCAAAGAACCCTAATGGTCGGAGCCCAGGTGCCGCTGTCCCCGGCGGCTCCTTCCTCAATCTGCGGCCGTCGGAGGCCCCCCGCCAGCAAAGAACCCTAATGGTCGGAGCCCAGGTGCCGCTGTCCCCGGCGGCTCCTTCCTCAATCTGCGGCCGTCGGAGGCCCCCCGCCGGCCTGGCGGCCGACGGAAGGCCCCCCGCCAGCCTGGCGGCCGTCAGAAGGCCCCCCGCCAGCAAAGAACCCTAATGGTCGGAGCCCAGGTGCCGCTGTCCCCGGCGGCTCCTTCCTCAATCTGCGGCCGTCGGAAGGCCCCCCGCCGGCCTGGCGGCCGTCGGAAGGCCCCCCGCCCGCAAAGAACCCTAATGGTCGGAGCCCAGGTGCCGCTGTCCCCGGCGGCTCCTTCCTCAATCTCCGGCCGTCGGAAGGCCCCCCGCCGGCCGTCGGAAGGCCCCCCGCCGGCCTGGCGGCCGTCGGAAGGCCCCCCGCCAGCAAAGAACCCTAATGGTCGGAGCCCAGGTGCCGCTGTCCCCGGCGGCTCCTTCCTCAATCTGCGGCCGTCGGAAGGCCCCCCGCCGGCCTGGCGGCCGTCGGAGGCCCCCCGCCAGCAAAGAACCCTAATGGTCGGAGCCCAGGTGCCGCTGTCCCCGGCGGCTCCTTCCTCAATCTGCGGCCGTCGGAGGCCCCCCGCCAGCAAAGAACCCTAATGGTCGGAGCCCAGGTGCCGCTGTCCCCGGCGGCTCCTTCCTCAATCTGCGGCCGTCGGAAGGCCCCCCGCCGTCCTGGCGGCCGTCGGAGGCCCCCCGCCAGCAAAGAACCCTAATGGTCGGAGCCCAGGTGCCGCTCTCCCCGGCGGCTCCTTCCTCAATCTGCGGCCGTCGGAAGGCCCCCCGCCAGCAAAGAACCCTAATGGTCGGAGCCCAGGTGCCGCTGTCCCCGGCGGCTCCTTCCTCAATCTGCGGCCGTCGGAAGGCCCCCCGCCGGCCTGGCGGCCGTCGGAAGCCCCCCGCCAGCAAAGAACCCTAATGGTCGGAGCCCAGGTGCCGCTGTCCCCGGCGGCTCCTTCCTCAATCTGCGGCCGTCGGGAGGCCCCCCGCCAGCCTGGCGGCCGTCGGGAGGCCCCCCGCCAGCAAAGAACCCTAATGGTCGGAGCCCAGGTGCCGCTGTCCCCGGCGGCTCCTTCCTCAATCTGCGGCCGTCGGAGGCCCCCCGCCAGCAAAGAACCCTAATGGTCGGAGCCCAGGTGCCGCTGTCCCCGGCGGCTCCTTCCTCAATCTGCGGCCGTCGGAAGGCCCCCCGCCGGCCTGGCGGCCGTCGGAAGGCCCCCCGCCCGCAAAGAACCCTAATGGTCGGAGCCCAGGTGCCGCTGTCCCCGGCGGCTCCTTCCTCAATCTCCGGCCGTCGGAAGGCCCCCCGCCGGCCGTCGGAAGGCCCCCCGCCGGCCTGGCGGCCGTCGGAAGGCCCCCCGCCAGCAAAGAACCCTAATGGTCGGAGCCCAGGTGCCGCTGTCCCCGGCGGCTCCTTCCTCAATCTGCGGCCGTCGGAGGCCCCCCGCCAGCAAAGAACCCTAATGGTCGGAGCCCAGGTGCCGCTGTCCCCGGCGGCTCCTTCCTCAATCTGCGGCCGTCGGAGGCCCCCCGCCGGCCTGGCGGCCGTCGGAGGCCCCCCGCCAGCAAAGAACCCTAATGGTCGGAGCCCAGGTGCCGCTGTCCCCGGCGGCCCCTTCCTCAATCTGCGGCCGTCGGAGGCCCCCCGCCAGCAAAGAACCCTAATGGTCGGAGCCCAGGTGCCGCTCTCCCCGGCGGCTCCTTCCTCAATCTGCGGCCGTCGGAAGGCCCCCCGCCGGCCTGGCGGCCGTCGGAGGCCCCCCGCCAGCAAAGAACCCTAATGGTCGGAGCCCAGGTGCCGTTCTCCCCGGCGGCTCCTTCCTCAATCTGCGGCCGTCGGAAGGCCCCCCGCCAGCAAAGAACCCTAATGGTCGGAGCCCAGGTGCCGGTGGCGCCGGCGGCTCCTTCGTACCTCTGCTGCTGGTCGGAGGCCCCCCGCCGGCAAAGAACCCTAATGGTCGGAGCCCAGGTGCCGCTGTCCCCGGCGGCTCCTTCCTCAATCTGCGGCCGTCGGAGGCCCCCCGCCGGCCTGGCGGCCGTCGGAGGCCCCCCGCCGGCCTGGCGGCCGTCGGAGGCCCCCCGCCAGCAAAGAACCCAAATGGTCGGAGCCCAGGTGCCGGTGGCGCCGGCGGCTCCTTCGTACCTCTCCTGCTGATCGGAGGCCCCCCGCGAGCAAAGAACCCAAATGGTCGGAGCCCAGGTGCCGCTGTCCCCGGCGGCTCCTTCCTCAATCGGCGGCCGTCGGAGGCCCCCCGCCGGCCTGGCGGCCGTCGGAGGCCCCCCGCCAGCAAAGAACCCTAATGGTCGGAGCCCAGGTGCCGGTGGCGCCGGCGGCTCCTTCGTACCTCTGCTGCTGATCGGAGGCCCCCCGCCGGCAAAGAACCCAAATGGTCGAAGCCCAGGTGCCGCTGTCCCCGGCGGCTCCTTCCTCAATCTGCGGCCGTCGGAGGCCCCCCGCCGGCCTGGCGGCCGTCGGAGGCCCCCCGCCAGCAAAGAACCCAAATGGTCGGAGCCCAGGTGCCGGTGGCGCCGGCGGCTCCTTCGTACCTCTGCTGCTGATCGGAGGCCCCCCGCCGGCAAAGAACCCAAATGGTCGGAGCCCAGGTGCCGGTGGCGCCGGCGGCTCCTTCGTACCTCTGCTGCTGATCGGAGGCCCCCCGCCGGCAAAGAACCCAAATGGTCGGAGCCCAGGTGCCGCTGTCCCCGGCGGCTCCTTCCTCAATCTGCGGCCGTCGGAGGCCCCCCGCCGGCCTGGCGGCCGTCGGAGGCCCCCCGCCGGCCTGGCGGCCGTCGGAGGCCCCCCGCCCGCAAAGAACCCTAATGGTCGGAGCCCAGGTGCCGCTGTCCCCGGCGGCTCCTTCCTCAATCTGCGGCCGTCGGAAGGCCCCCCGCCGGCCTGGCGGCCGTCGGAAGGCCCCCCGCCGGCCTGGCGGCCGTAGGAAGGCCCCCCGCCGGCCTGGCGGCCGTCGGAAGGCCCCCCGCCAGCAAAGAACCCTAATGGTCGGAGCCCAGGTGCCGCTGTCCCCGGCGGCTCCTTCCTCAATCTGCGGCCGTCGGAAGGCCCCCCGCCGGCCTGGCGGCCGTCGGAAGGCCCCCCGCCCGCAAAGAACCCTAATGGTCGGAGCCCAGGTGCCGCTGTCCCCGGCGGCTCCTTCCTCAATCTGCGGCCGTCGGAAGGCCCCCCGCCGGCCTGGCGGCCGTCGGAAGGCCCCCCGCCGGCCTGGCGGCCATCGGAAGGCCCCCCGCCAGCCTGGCGGCCGTCGGAAGGCCCCCTGCCAGCAAAGAACCCTAATGGTCGGAGCCCAGGTGCCGCTGTCCCCGGCGGCTCCTTCCTCAATCTGCGGCCGTCGGAAGGCCCCCCGCCGGCCTGGCGGCCGTCGGAAGGCCCCCCGCCAGCAAAGAACCCTAATGGTCGGAGCCCAGGTGCCGCTGTCCCCGGCGGCTCCTTCCTCAATCTGCGGCCGTCGGAAGGCCCCCCGCCGGCCTGGCGGCCGTCGGAGGCCCCCCGCCAGCAAAGAACCCTAATGGTCGGAGCCCAGGTGCCGCTGTCCCCGGCGGCTCCTTCCTCAATCTGCGGCCGTCGGAGGCCCCCCGCCGGCCTGGCGGCCGTCGGAGGCCCCCCGCCGGCCTGGCGGCCGTCGGAGGCCCCCCGCCAGCAAAGAACCCTAATGGTCGGAGCCCAGGTGCCGCTCTCCCCGGCGGCTCCTTCCTCAATCTGCGGCCGTCGGAAGGCCCCCCGCCGGCCTGGCGGCCGTCGGAAGGCCCCCCGCCGGCCTGGCGGCCGTCGGAAGGCCCCCCGCCGGCCTGGCGGCCGTCGGAAGGCCCCCCGCCGGCCTGGCGGCCGTCGGAAGGCCCCCCGCCGGCCTGGCGGCCGTCGGAAGGCCCCCCGCCGGCCTGGCGGCCGTCGGAAGGCCCCCGGCCGCAAAGAACCCTAATGGTCGGAGCCCAGGTACCGCTGTCCCCGGCGGCTCCTTCCTCAATCTGCGGCCATCGGAAGGCCCCCCGCCCGCAAAGAACCCTAATGGTCGGAGCCCAGGTGCCGCTGTCCCCGGCGGCTCCTTCCTCAATCTGCGGCCGTCGGAAGGCCCCCCGCCGGCCGTTGGAAGGCCCCCCGCCCGCAAAGAACCCTAATGGTCGGAGCCCAGGTGCCGCTGTCCCCGGCGGCTCCTTCCTCAATCTGCGGCCGTCGGAAGGCCCCCCGCCGGCCTGGCGGCCGTCGGAAGCCCCCCGCCAGCAAAGAACCCTAATGGTCGGAGCCCAGGTGCCGCTGTCCCCGGCGGCTCCTTCCTCAATCTGCGGCCGTCGGAAGGCCCCCCGCCGGCCTGGCGGCCGTCGGAGGCCCCCCGCCAGCAAAGAACCCTAATGGTCGGAGCCCAGGTGCCGCTGTCCCCGGCGGCTCCTTCCTCAATCTGCGGCCGTCGGAGGCCCCCCGCCAGCAAAGAACCCTAATGGTCGGAGCCCAGGTGCCGCTGTCCCCGGCGGCTCCTTCCTCAATCTGCGGCCGTCGGAGGCCCCCCGCCGGCCTGGCGGCCGTCGGAGGCCCCCCGCCAGCAAAGAACCCTAATGGTCGGAGCCCAGGTGCCGCTCTCCCCGGCGGCTCCTTCCTCAATCTGCGGCCGTCGGAAGGCCCCCCGCCGGCCTGGCGGCCGTCGGAAGGCCCCCCGCCGGCCTGGCGGCCGTCGGAAGGCCCCCCGCCGGCCTGGCGGCCGTCGGAAGGCCCCCCGCCGGCCTGGCGGCCGTCGGAAGGCCCCCCGCCGGCCTGGCGGCCGTCGGAAGGCCCCCCGCCGGCCTGGCGGCCGTCGGAAGGCCCCCGGCCGCAAAGAACCCTAATGGTCGGAGCCCAGGTACCGCTGTCCCCGGCGGCTCCTTCCTCAATCTGCGGCCATCGGAAGGCCCCCCGCCCGCAAAGAACCCTAATGGTCGGAGCCCAGGTGCCGCTGTCCCCGGCGGCTCCTTCCTCAATCTGCGGCCGTCGGAAGGCCCCCCGCCGGCCGTTGGAAGGCCCCCCGCCCGCAAAGAACCCTAATGGTCGGAGCCCAGGTGCCGCTGTCCCCGGCGGCTCCTTCCTCAATCTGCGGCCGTCGGAAGGCCCCCCGCCGGCCTGGCGGCCGTCGGAAGCCCCCCGCCAGCAAAGAACCCTAATGGTCGGAGCCCAGGTGCCGCTGTCCCCGGCGGCTCCTTCCTCAATCTGCGGCCGTCGGGAGGCCCCCCGCCAGCAAAGAACCCTAATGGTCGGAGCCCAGGTGCCGCTGTCCCCGGCGGCTCCTTCCTCAATCTGCGGCCGTCGGAGGCCCCCCGCCAGCAAAGAACCCTAATGGTCGGAGCCCAGGTGCCGCTGTCCCCGGCGGCTCCTTCCTCAATCTGCGGCCGTCGGAGGCCCCCCGCCGGCCTGGCGGCCGACGGAAGGCCCCCCGCCAGCCTGGCGGCCGTCGGAAGGCCCCCCGCCAGCAAAGAACCCTAATGGTCGGAGCCCAGGTGCCGCTGTCCCCGGCGGCTCCTTCCTCAATCTGCGGCCGTCGGAAGGCCCCCCGCCGGCCTGGCGGCCGTCGGAAGGCCCCCCGCCCGCAAAGAACCCTAATGGTCGGAGCCCAGGTGCCGCTGTCCCCGGCGGCTCCTTCCTCAATCTCCGGCCGTCGGAAGGCCCCCCGCCGGCCGTCGGAAGGCCCCCCGCCGGCCTGGCGGCCGTCGGAAGGCCCCCCGCCAGCAAAGAACCCTAATGGTCGGAGCCCAGGTGCCGCTGTCCCCGGCGGCTCCTTCCTCAATCTGCGGCCGTCGGAAGGCCCCCCGCCGGCCTGGCGGCCGTCGGAGGCCCCCCGCCAGCAAAGAACCCTAATGGTCGGAGCCCAGGTGCCGCTGTCCCCGGCGGCTCCTTCCTCAATCTGCGGCCGTCGGAGGCCCCCCGCCAGCAAAGAACCCTAATGGTCGGAGCCCAGGTGCCGCTGTCCCCGGCGGCTCCTTCCTCAATCTGCGGCCGTCGGAAGGCCCCCCGCCGTCCTGGCGGCCGTCGGAGGCCCCCCGCCAGCAAAGAACCCTAATGGTCGGAGCCCAGGTGCCGCTCTCCCCGGCGGCTCCTTCCTCAATCTGCGGCCGTCGGAAGGCCCCCCGCCAGCAAAGAACCCTAATGGTCGGAGCCCAGGTGCCGCTGTCCCCGGCGGCTCCTTCCTCAATCTGCGGCCGTCGGAAGGCCCCCCGCCGGCCTGGCGGCCGTCGGAAGCCCCCCGCCAGCAAAGAACCCTAATGGTCGGAGCCCAGGTGCCGCTGTCCCCGGCGGCTCCTTCCTCAATCTGCGGCCGTCGGGAGGCCCCCCGCCGGCCTGGCGGCCGTCGGGAGGCCCCCCGCCAGCAAAGAACCCTAATGGTCGGAGCCCAGGTGCCGCTGTCCCCGGCGGCTCCTTCCTCAATCTGCGGCCGTCGGAGGCCCCCCGCCAGCAAAGAACCCTAATGGTCGGAGCCCAGGTGCCGCTGTCCCCGGCGGCTCCTTCCTCAATCTGCGGCCGTCGGAAGGCCCCCCGCCGGCCTGGCGGCCGTCGGAAGGCCCCCCGCCCGCAAAGAACCCTAATGGTCGGAGCCCAGGTGCCGCTGTCCCCGGCGGCTCCTTCCTCAATCTCCGGCCGTCGGAAGGCCCCCCGCCGGCCGTCGGAAGGCCCCCCGCCGGCCTGGCGGCCGTCGGAAGGCCCCCCGCCAGCAAAGAACCCTAATGGTCGGAGCCCAGGTGCCGCTGTCCCCGGCGGCTCCTTCCTCAATCTGCGGCCGTCGGAGGCCCCCCGCCAGCAAAGAACCCTAATGGTCGGAGCCCAGGTGCCGCTGTCCCCGGCGGCTCCTTCCTCAATCTGCGGCCGTCGGAGGCCCCCCGCCGGCCTGGCGGCCGTCGGAGGCCCCCCGCCAGCAAAGAACCCTAATGGTCGGAGCCCAGGTGCCGCTGTCCCCGGCGGCCCCTTCCTCAATCTGCGGCCGTCGGAGGCCCCCCGCCAGCAAAGAACCCTAATGGTCGGAGCCCAGGTGCCGCTCTCCCCGGCGGCTCCTTCCTCAATCTGCGGCCGTCGGAAGGCCCCCCGCCGGCCTGGCGGCCGTCGGAGGCCCCCCGCCAGCAAAGAACCCTAATGGTCGGAGCCCAGGTGCCGCTCTCCCCGGCGGCTCCTTCCTCAATCTGCGGCCGTCGGAAGGCCCCCCGCCAGCAAAGAACCCTAATGGTCGGAGCCCAGGTGCCGGTGGCGCCGGCGGCTCCTTCGTACCTCTGCTGCTGGTCGGAGGCCCCCCGCCGGCAAAGAACCCTAATGGTCGGAGCCCAGGTGCCGCTGTCCCCGGCGGCTCCTTCCTCAATCTGCGGCCGTCGGAGGCCCCCCGCCGGCCTGGCGGCCGTCGGAGGCCCCCCGCCAGCAAAGAACCCAAATGGTCGGAGCCCAGGTGCCGGTGGCGCCGGCGGCTCCTTCGTACCTCTCCTGCTGATCGGAGGCCCCCCGCCAGCAAAGAACCCAAATGGTCGGAGCCCAGGTGCCGCTGTCCCCGGCGGCTCCTTCCTCAATCGGCGGCCGTCGGAGGCCCCCCGCCGGCCTGGCGGCCGTCGGAGGCCCCCCGCCAGCAAAGAACCCTAATGGTCGGAGCCCAGGTGCCGGTGGCGCCGGCGGCTCCTTCGTACCTCTGCTGCTGATCGGAGGCCCCCCGCCGGCAAAGAACCCAAATGGTCGGAGCCCAGGTGCCGCTGTCCCCGGCGGCTCCTTCCTCAATCTGCGGCCGTCGGAGGCCCCCCGCCGGCCTGGCGGCCGTCGGAGGCCCCCCGCCAGCAAAGAACCCAAATGGTCGGAGCCCAGGTGCCGGTGGCGCCGGCGGCTCCTTCGTACCTCTGCTGCTGATCGGAGGCCCCCCGCCGGCAAAGAACCCAAATGGTCGGAGCCCAGGTGCCGGTGGCGCCGGCGGCTCCTTCGTACCTCTGCTGCTGATCGGAGGCCCCCCGCCGGCAAAGAACCCAAATGGTCGGAGCCCAGGTGCCGCTGTCCCCGGCGGCTCCTTCCTCAATCTGCGGCCGTCGGAGGCCCCCCGCCGGCCTGGCGGCCGTCGGAGGCCCCCCGCCGGCCTGGCGGCCGTCGGAGGCCCCCCGCCGGCCTGGCGGCCGTCGGAGGCCCCCCGCCAGCAAAGAACCCTAATGGTCGGAGCCCAGGTGCCGGTGGCGCCGGCGGCTCCTTCGTACCTCTGCTGCTGAACGGAGGCCCCCCGCCGGCAAAGAACCCAAATGGTCGGAGCCCAGGTGCCGCTGTCCCCGGCGGCTCCTTCCTCAATCTGCGGCCGTCGGGAGGCCCCCCGCCGGCCTGGCGGCCGTCGGAGGCCCCCCGCCAGCAAAGAACCCAAATGGTCGGAGCCCAGGTGCCGGTGGCGCCGGCGGCTCCTTCGTACCTCTGCTGCTGATCGGAGGCCCCCCGCCGGCAAAGAACCCAAATGGTCGGAGCCCAGGTGCCGCTGTCCCCGGCGGCTCCTTCCTCAATCTGCGGCCGTCGGAGGCCCCCCGCCGGCCTGGCGGCCGTCGGAGGCCCCCCGCCGGCCTGGCGGCCGTCGGAGGCCCCCCGCCAGCAAAGAACCCAAATGGTCGGAGCCCAGGTGCCGGTGGCGCCGGCGGCTCCTTCGTACCTCTGCTGCTGATCGGAGGCCCCCCGCCGGCAAAGAACCCAAATGGTCGGAGCCCAGGTGCCGCTGTCCCCGGCGGCTCCTTCCTCAATCTGCGGCCGTCGGAGGCCCCCCGCCGGCCTGGCGGCCGTCGGAGGCCCCCCGCCAGCAAAGAACCCAAATGGTCGGAGCCCAGGTGCCGGTGGCGCCGGCGGCTCCTTCGTACCTCTGCTGCTGATCGGAGGCCCCCCGCCGGCAAAGAACCCAAATGGTCGGAGCCCAGGTGCCGCTGTCCCCGGCGGCTCCTTCCTCAATCTGCGGCCGTCGGAGGCCCCCCGCCGGCCTGGCGGCCGTCGGAGGCCCCCCGCCAGCAAACAACCCAAATGGTCGGAGCCCAGGTGCCGGTGGCGCCGGCGGCTCCTTCGTACCTCTGCTGCTGATCGGAGGCCCCCCGCCGGCAAAGAACCCAAATGGTCGGAGCCCAGGTGCCGCTGTCCCCGGCGGCTCCTTCCTCAATCTGCGGCCGTCGGAGGCCCCCCGCCGGCCTGGCGGCCGTCGGAGGCCCCCCGCCAGCAAAGAACCCAAATGGTCGGAGCCCAGGTGCCGGTGGCGCCGGCGGCTCCTTCGTACCTCTGCTGCTGATCGGAGGCCCCCCGCCGGCAAAGAACCCAAATGGTCGGAGCCCAGGTGCCGCTGTCCCCGGCGGCTCCTTCCTCAATCTGCGGCCGTCGGAGGCCCCCCGCCAGCAAAGAACCCAAATGGTCGGAGCCCAGGTGCCGCTGTCCCCGGCGGCTCCTTCCTCAATCTGCGGCCGTCGGAGGCCCCCCGCCGGCAAAGAACCCAAATGTTCGGAGCCCAGGTGCCGCTGTCCCCGGCGGCTCCTTCCTCAATCTGCGGCCGTCGGAGGCCCCCCGCCGGCCTGGCGGCCGTCGGAGGCCCCCCGCCGGCCTGGCGGCCGTCGGAGGCCCCCCGCCGGCCTGGCGGCCGTCGGAGGCCCCCCGCCGGCCTGGCGGCCGTCGGAGGCCCCCCGCCAGCAAAGAACCCAAATGGTCGGAGCCCAGGTGCCGGTGGCGCCGGCGGCTCCTTCGTCAATCTGCGGCCGTCGGAGGCCCCCCGCCAGCAAAGAACCCAAATGGTCGGAGCCCAGGTGCCGGTGGCGCCGGCGGCTCCTTCGTACCTCTGCTGCTGATCGGAGGCCCCCCGCCGGCAAAGAACCCAAATGGTCGGAGCCCAGGTGCCGCTGTCCCCGGCGGCTCCTTCCTCAATCTGCGGCCGTCGGAGGCCCCCCGCCGGCCTGGCGGCCGTCGGAGGCCCCCCGCCAGCAAAGAACCCAAATGGTCGGAGCCCAGGTGCCGGTGGCGCCGGCGGCTCCTTCCTACCTCTGCTGCTGATCGGAGGCCCCCCGCCGGCAAAGAACCCAAATGGTCGGAGCCCAGGTGCCACTGTCCCCGGCGGCTCCTTCCTCAATCTGCGGCCGTCGGAGGCCCCCCGCCGGCAAAGAACCCAAATGGTCGGAGCCCAGGTGCCGCTGTCCCCGGCGGCTCCTTCCTCAATCTGCGGCCGTCGGGGGCCCCCCGCCAGCAAAGAACCCAAATGGTCGGAGCCCAGGTGCCGGTGGCGCCGGCGGCTCCTTCGTACCTCTGCTGCTGATCGGAGGCCCCCCGCCGGCAAAGAACCCAAATGGTCGGAGTCCAGGTGCCGCTGTCCCCGGCGGCTCCTTCCTCAATCTGCGGCCGTCGGGGGGCCCCCCGCCGGCCTGGCGGCCGTCGGAGGCCCCCCGCCAGCAAAGAACCCAAATGGTCGGAGCCCAGGTGCCGGTGGCGCCGGCGGCTCCTTCGTACCTCTGCTGCTGATCGGAGGCCCCCCGCCGGCAAAGAACCCAAATGGTCGGAGCCCAGGTGCCGCTGTCCCCGGCGGCTCCTTCCTCAATCTGCGGCCGTCGGAGGCCCCCCGCCGGCCTGGCGGCCGTCGGAGGCCCCCCGCCGGCAAAGAACCCAAATGGTCGGAGCCCAGGTGCCGCTGTCCCCGGCGGCTCCTTCCTCAATCTGTGGCCGTCGGGAGGCCCCCCGCCGGCCTGGCGGCCGACGGAGGCCCCACGCCAGCAAAGAACCCAAATGGTCGGAGCCCAGGTGCCGGTGGCGCCGGCGGCTCCTTCGTACCTCTGCTGCTGATCGGAGGCCCCCCGCCGGCAAAGAACCCAAAGGGTCGGAGCCCAGGTGCCGCTGTCCCCGGCGGCTCCTTCCTCAATCTGCGGCCGTCGGAGGCCCCCCGCCGGCCTGGCGGCCGTCGGAGGCCCCCCGCCGGCAAAGAACCCAAAGGGTCGGAGCCCAGGTGCCGCTGTCCCCGGCGGCTCCTTCCTCAATCTGCGGCCGTCGGAGGCCCCCCGCCGGCCTGGCGGCCGTCGGAGGCCCACCGCCGGCAAAGAACCCAAATGGTCGGAGCCCAGGTGCCGCTGTCCCCGGCGGCTCCTTCCTCAATCTGCGGCCGTCGGAGGCCCCCCGCCGGCCTGGCGGCCGTCGGAGGCCCCCCGCCGGCAAAGAACCCAAATGGTCGGAGCCCATGTGCCGGTGGCGCCGGCGGCTCCTTCGTACCTCTGCTGCTGATCGGAGGCCCCCCGCCGGCAAAGAACCCAAATGGTCGGAGCCCAGGTGCCGCTGTCCCCGGCGGCTCCTTCCTCAATCTGCGGCCGTCGGAGGCCCCCCGCCGGCAAAGAACCCAAATGGTCGGAGCCCAGGTGCCGGTGGCGCCGGCGGCTCCTTCGTACCTCTGCTGCTGATCGGAGGCCCCCCGCCGGCAAAGAACCCAAATGGTCGGAGCCCAGGTGCCGCTGTCCCCGGCGGCTCCTTCCTCAATCTGCGGCCGTCGGAGGCCCCCCGCCGGCAAAGAACCCAAATGGTCGGAGCCCAGGTGCCGGTGGCGCCGGCGGCTCCTTCGTACCTCTGCTGCTGATCGGAGGCCCCCCGCCGGCAAAGAACCCAAATGGTCGGAGCCCAGGTGCCGCTGTCCCCGGCGGCTCCTTCCTCAATCTGCGGCCGTCGGAGGCCCCCCGCCGGCCTGGCGGCCGTCGGAGGCCCCCCGCCGGCAAAGAACCCAAATGGTCGGAGCCCAGGTGCCGCTGTCCCCGGCGGCTCCTTCCTCAATCTGTGGCCGTCGGGAGGCCCCCCGCCGGCCTGGCGGCCGACGGAGGCCCCACGCCAGCAAAGAACCCAAATGGTCGGAGCCCAGGTGCCGGTGGCGCCGGCGGCTCCTTCGTACCTCTGCTGCTGATCGGAGGCCCCCCGCCGGCAAAGAACCCAAAGGGTCGGAGCCCAGGTGCCGCTGTCCCCGGCGGCTCCTTCCTCAATCTGCGGCCGTCGGAGGCCCCCCGCCGGCAAAGAACCCAAAGGGTCGGAGCCCAGGTGCCGCTGTCCCCGGCGGCTCCTTCCTCAATCTGCGGCCGTCGGAGGCCCCCCGCCGGCCTGGCGGCCGTCGGAGGCCCCCCGCCGGCAAAGAACCCAAATGGTCGGAGCCCAGGTGCCGCTGTCCCCGGCGGCTCCTTCCTCAATCTGCGGCCGTCGGAGGCCCCCCGCCGGCCTGGCGGCCGTCGGAGGCCCCCCGCCGGCAAAGAACCCAAATGGTCGGAGCCCATGTGCCGGTGGCGCCGGCGGCTCCTTCGTACCTCTGCTGCTGATCGGAGGCCCCCCGCCGGCAAAGAACCCAAATGGTCGGAGCCCAGGTGCCGCTGTCCCCGGCGGCTCCTTCCTCAATCTGCGGCCGTCGGAGGCCCCCCGCCGGCAAAGAACCCAAATGGTCGGAGCCCAGGTGCCGGTGGCGCCGGCGGCTCCTTCGTACCTCTGCTGCTGATCGGAGGCCCCCCGCCGGCAAAGAACCCAAATGGTCGGAGCCCAGGTGCCGCTGTCCCCGGCGGCTCCTTCCTCAATCTGCGGCCGTCGGAGGCCCCCCGCCGGCAAAGAACCCAAATGGTCGGAGCCCAGGTGCCGGTGGCGCCGGCGGCTCCTTCGTACCTCTGCTGCTGATCGGAGGCCCCCCGCCGGCAAAGAACCCAAATGGTCGGAGCCCAGGTGCCGCTGTCCCCGGCGGCTCCTTCCTCAATCTGCGGCCGTCGGAGGCCCCCCGCCGGCCTGGCGGCCGTCGGAGGCCCCCCGCCGGCCTGGCGGCCGACGGAGGCCCCCCGCCGGCCTGGCGGCCGTCGGAGGCCCCCCGCCGGCCTGGCGGCCGACGGAGGCCCCCCGCCGGCCTGGCGGCCGTCGGAGGCCCCCCGCCAGCAAAGAACCCAAATGGTCGGAGCCCAGGTGCCGGTGGCGCCGGCGGCTCCTTCGTCAATCTGCGGCCGTCGGAGGCCCCCCGCCAGCAAAGAACCCAAATGGTCGGAGCCCAGGTGCCGGTGGCGCCGGCGGCTCCTTCGTACCTCTGCTGCTGATCGGAGGCCCCCCGCCGGCAAAGAACCCAAATGGTCGGAGCCCAGGTGCCGCTGTCCCCGGCGGCTCCTTCCTCAATCTGCGGCCGTCGGAGGCCCCCCGCCGGCCTGGCGGCCGTCGGAGGCCCCCCGCCAGCAAAGAACCCAAATGGTCGGAGCCCAGGTGCCGGTGGCGCCGGCGGCTCCTTCGTACCTCTGCTGCAGATCGGAGGCCCCCCGCCGGCAAAGAACCCAAATGGTCGGAGTCCAGGTGCCGCTGTCCCCGGCGGCTCCTTCCTCAATCTGCGGCCGTCGGGGGGCCCCCCGCCGGCCTGGCGGCCGTCGGACGCCCCCCGCCAGCAAAGAACCCAAATGGTCGGAGCCCAGGTGCCGCTGTCCCCGGCGGCTCCTTCCTCAATCTGCGGCCGTCGGAGGCCCCCCGCCGGCAAAGAACCCAAATGGTCGGAGCCCAGGTGCCGGTGGCGCCGGCGGCTCCTTCGTACCTCTGCTGCTGATCGGAGGCCCCCCGCCGGCAAAGAACCCAAATGGTCGGAGCCCAGGTGCCGCTGTCCCCGGCGGCTCCTTCCTCAATCTGCGGCCGTCGGAGGCCCCCCGCCGGCCTGGCGGCCGACGGAGGCCCCCCGCCGGCCTGGCGGCCGTCGGAGGCCCCCCGCCGGCCTGGCGGCCGACGGAGGCCCCCCGCCGGCCTGGCGGCCGTCGGAGGCCCCCCGCCGGCCTGGCGGCCGACGGAGGCCCCCCGCCGGCCTGGCGGCCGTCGGAGGCCCCCCGCCGGCCTGGCGGCCGTCGGAGGCCCCCCGCCGACCTGGCGGCCGACGGAGGCCCCCCGCCGGCCTGGCGGCCGTCGGAGGCCCCCCGCCAGCAAAGAACCCAAATGGTCGGAGCCCAGGTGCCGGTGGCGCCGGCGGCTCCTTCGTCAATCTGCGGCCGTCGGAGGCCCCCCGCCAGCAAAGAACCCAAATGGTCGGAGCCCAGGTGCCGGTGGCGCCGGCGGCTCCTTCGTACCTCTGCTGCTGATCGGAGGCCCCCCGCCGGCAAAGAACCCAAATGGTCGGAGCCCAGGTGCCGCTGTCCCCGGCGGCTCCTTCCTCAATCTGCGGCCGTCGGAGGCCCCCCGCCAGCAAAGAACCCAAATGGTCGGAGCCCAGGTGCCGGTGGCGCCGGCGGCTCCTTCGTACCTCTGCTGCTGATCGGAGGCCCCCCGCCGGCAAAGAACCCAAATGGTCGGAGTCCAGGTGCCGCTGTCCCCGGCGGCTCCTTCCTCAATCTGCGGCCGTCGGGGGGCCCCCCGCCGGCCTGGCGGCCGTCGGACGCCCCCCGCCAGCAAAGAACCCAAATGGTCGGAGCCCAGGTGCCGGTGGCGCCGGCGGCTCCTTCGTACCTCTGCTGCTGATCGGAGGCCCCCCGCTGGCAAAGAACCCAAATGGTCGGAGCCCAGGTGCCGCTGTCCCCGGCGGCTCCTTCCTCAATCTGCGGCCGTCGGAGGCCCCCCGCCGGCCTGGCGGCCGTCGGAGGCCCCCCGCCGGCAAAGAACCCAAATGGTCGGAGCCCAGTTGCCGCTGTCCCCGGCGGCTCCTTCCTCAATCTGCGGCCGTCGGAGGCCCCCCGCCGGCAAAGAACCCAAATGGTCGGAGCCCAGGTGCCGGTGGCGCCGGCGGCTCCTTCGTACCTCTGCTGCTGATCGGAGGCCCCCCGCCGGCAAAGAACCCAAATGGTCGGAGCCCAGGTGCCGCTGTCCCCGGCGGCTCCTTCCTCAATCTGCAGCCGTCGGAGGCCCCCCGCCGGCCTGGCGGCCGTCGGAGGCCCCCCGCCAGCAAAGAACCCAAATGGTCGGAGCCCAGGTGCCGGTGGCGCCGGCGGCTCCTTCGTACCTCTGCTGCTGATCGGAGGCCCTCCGCCGGCAAAGAACCAAAATGGTCGGAGCCCAGGTGCCGCTGTCCCCGGCGGCTCCTTCCTCAATCTGCGGCCGTCGGAGGCCCCCCGCCGGCAAAGAACCCAAATGGTCGGAGCCCAGGTGCCGGTGGCGCCGGCGGCTCCTTCGTACCTCTGCTGCTGATCGGAGGCCCCCCGCCGGCAAAGAACCCAAATGGTCGGAGCCCAGGTGCCGCTGTCCCCGGCGGCTCCTTCCTCAATCTGTGGCCGTCGGGAGGCCCCCCGCCGGCCTGGCGGCCGTCGGAGGCCCCCCGCCAGCAAAGAACCCAAATGGTCGGAGCCCAGGTGCCGGTGGCGCCGGCGGCTCCTTCGTACCTCTGCTGCTGATCGGAGGCCCCCCGCCGGCAAAGAACCCAAATGGTCGGAGCCCAGGTGCCGCTGTCCCCGGCGGCTCCTTCCTCAATCTGCGGCCGTCGGAGGCCCCCCGCCGGCCTGGCGGCCGTCGGAGGCCCCCCGCCAGCAAAGAACCCAAATGGTCGGAGCCCAGGTGCCGGTGGCGCCGGCGGCTCCTTCGTACCTCTGCTGCTGATCGGAGGCCCCCCGCCGGCAAAGAACCCAAATGGTCGGAGCCCAGGTGCCGCTGTCCCCGGCGGCTCCTTCCTCAATCTGCGGCCGTCGGAGGCCCCCCGCCGGCCTGGCGGCCGTCGGAGGCCCCCCGCCGGCAAAGAACCCAAATGGTCGGAGCCCAGGTGCCGCTGTCCCCGGCGGCTCCTTCCTCAATCTGCGGCCGTCGGAGGCCCCCCGCCGGCAAAGAACCCAAATGGTCGGAGCCCAGGTGCCGCTGTCCCCGGCGGCTCCTTCCTCAATCTGCGGCCGTCAGAGGCCCCCCGCCGGCCTGGCGGCCGTCGGAGGCCCCCCGCCGGCAAAGAACCCAAATGGTCGGAGCCCAGGTGCCGGTGGCGCCGGCGGCTCCTTCGTACCTCTGCTGCTGATCGGAGGCCCCCCGCCGGCAAAGAACCCAAATGGTCGGAGCCCAGGTGCCGCTGTCCCCGGCGGCTCCTTCCTCAATCTGCGGCCGTCGGAGGCCCCCCGCCAGGCCTGGCGGCCGTCGGAGGCCCCCCGCCGGCAAAGAACCCAAATGGTCGGAGCCCAGGTGCCGCTGTCCCCGGCGGCTCCTTCCTCAATCTGCGGCCGTCGGAGGCCCCCCGCCGGCCTGGCGGCCGTCGGAGGCCCCCCGCCAGCAAAGAACCCAAATGGTCGGAGCCCAGGTGCCGGTGGCGCCGGCGGCTCCTTCGTACCTCTGCTGCTGATCGGAGGCCCCCCGCCGGCAAAGAACCCAAATGGTCGGAGCCCAGGTGCCGCTGTCCCCGGCGGCTCCTTCCTCAATCTGCGGCCGTCGGAGGCCCCCCGCCGGCCTGGCGGCCGTCGGAGGCCCCCCGCCGGCCTGGCGGCCGTCGGAGGCCCCCCGCCAGCAAAGAACCCAAATGGTCGGAGCCCAGGTGCCGGTGGCGCCGGCGGCTCCTTCGTACCTCTGCTGCTGATCGGAGGCCCCCCGCCGGCAAAGAACCCAAATGGTCGGAGCCCAGGTGCCGCTGTCCCCGGCGGCTCCTTCCTCAATCTGCGGCCGTCGGAGTCCCCCCGCCGGCCTGGCGGCCGTCGGAGTCCCCCCGCCAGCCTGGCGGCCGTCGGAGGCCCCCCGCCAGCAAAGAACCCAAATGGTCGGAGCCCAGGTGCCGGTGGCGCCGGCGGCTCCTTCGTACCTCTGCTGCTGATCGGAGGCCCCCCGCCGGAAAAGAACCCAAATGGTCGGAGCCCAGGTGCCGCTGTCCCCGGCGGCTCCTTCCTCAATCTGCGGCCGTCGGAGGCCCCCCGCCGGCCTGGCGGCCGTCGGAGGCCCCCCGCCGGCAAAGAACCCAAATGGTCGGAGCCCAGGTGCCGCTGTCCCCGGCGGCTCCTTCCTCAATCTGCGGCCGTCGGAGGCCCCCCGCCGGCCTGGCGGCCGTCGGAGGCCCCCCGCCGGCCTGGCGGCCGTCGGAGGCCCCCCGCCGGCCTGGCGGCCGTCGGAGGCCCCCCGCCGGCCTGGCGGCCGTCGGAGGCCCCCCGCCGGCCTGGCGGCCGTCGGAGGCCCCCCGCCGGCCTGGCGGCCGTCGGAGGCCCCCCGCCAGCAAAGAACCCAAATGGTCGGAGCCCAGGTGCCGGTGGCGCCGGCGGCTCCTTCGTACCTCTGCTGCTGATCGGAGGCCCCCCGCCGGCAAAGAACCCAAATGGTCGGAGCCCAGGTGCCGCTGTCCCCGGCGGCTCCTTCCTCAATCTGCGGCCGTCGGAGGCCCCCCGCCGGCCTGGCGGCCGTCGGAGGCCCCCCGCCAGCAAAGAACCCAAATGGTCGGAGCCCAGGTGCCGGTGGCGCCGGCGGCTCCTTCGTACCTCTGCTGCTGATCGGAGGCCCCCCGCCGGCAAAGAACCCAAATGGTCGGAGCCCAGGTGCCGCTGTCCCCGGCGGCTCCTTCCTCAATCTGCGGCCGTCGGAGGCCCCCCGCCGGCCTGGCGGCCGTCGGAGGCCCCCCGCCAGCAAAGAACCCAAATGGTCGGAGCCCAGGTGCCGGTGGCGCCGGCGGCTCCTTCGTACCTCTGCTGCTGATCGGAGGCCCCCCGCCGGCAAAGAACCCAAATGGTCGGAGCCCAGGTGCCGCTGTCCCCGGCGGCTCCTTCCTCAATCTGCGGCCGTCGGAGGCCCCCCGCCGGCCTGGCGGCCGTCGGAGGCCCCCCGCCAGCAAAGAACCCAAATGGTCGGAGCCCAGGTGCCGGTGGCGCCGGCGGCTCCTTCGTACCTCTGCTGCTGATCGGAGGCCCCCCGCCGGCAAAGAACCCAAATGGTCGGAGCCCAGGTGCCGCTGTCCCCGGCGGCTCCTTCCTCAATCTGCGGCCGTCGGAGGCCCCCCGCCGGCCTGGCGGCCGTCGGAGGCCCCCCGCCAGCAAAGAACCCAAATGGTCGGAGCCCAGGTGCCGGTGGCGCCGGCGGCTCCTTCGTACCTCTCCTGCTGATCGGAGGCCCCCCGCCGGCAAGGAACCCAAATGGTCGGAGCCCAGGTGCCGCTGTCCCCGGCGGCTCCTTCCTTAATCTGCGGCCGTCGGAGGCCCCCCGCCGGCCTGGCGGCCGTCGGAGGCCCCCCGCCGGCCTGGCGGCCGTCGGAGGCCCCCCGCCGGCCTGGCGGCCGTCGGAGGCCCCCCGCCGGCCTGGCGGCCGTCGGAGGCCCCCCGCCAGCAAAGAACCCAAATGGTCGGAGCCCAGGTGCCGGTGGCGCCGGCGGCTCCTTCGTACCTCTGCTGCTGATCGGAGGCCCCCCGCCGGCAAAGAACCCAAATGGTCGGAGCCCAGGTGCCGCTGTCCCCGGCGGCTCCTTCCTCAATCTGCGGCCGTCGGAGGCCCCCCGCCGGCCTGGCGGCCGTCGGAGGCCCCCCGCCAGCAAAGAACCCAAATGGTCGGAGCCCAGGTGCCGGTGGCGCCGGCGGCTCCTTCGTACCTCTGCTGCTGATCGGAGGCCCCCCGCCGGCAAAGAACCCAAATGGTCGGAGCCCAGGTGCCGCTGTCCCCGGCGGCTCCTTCCTCAATCTGCGGCCGTCGGAGGCCCCCCGCCGGCCTGGCGGCCGTCGGAGGCCCCCCGCCAGCAAAGAACCCAAATGGTCGGAGCCCAGGTGCCGGTGGCGCCGGCGGCTCCTTCGTACCTCTCCTGCTGATCGGAGGCCCCCCGCCGGCAAGGAACCCAAATGGTCGGAGCCCAGGTGCCGCTGTCCCCGGCGGCTCCTTCCTTAATCTGCGGCCGTCGGAGGCCCCCCGCCGGCCTGGCGGCCGTCGGAGGCCCCCCGCCAGCAAAGAACCCAAATGGTCGGAGCCCAGGTGCCGGTGGCGCCGGCGGCTCCTTCGTACCTCTGCTGCTGATCGGAGGCCCCCCGCCAGCAAAGAACCCAAATGGTCGGAGCCCAGGTGCCGGTGGCGCCGGCGGCTCCTTCGTACCTCTGCTGCTGATCGGAGGCCCCCCGCCGGCAAAGAACCCAAATGGTCGGAGCCCAGGTGCCGCTGTCCCCGGCGGCTCCTTCCTCAATCTGCGGCCGTCGGAGGCCCCCCGCCGGCCTGGCGGCCGTCGGAGGCCCCCCGCCGGCCTGGCGGCCGTCGGAGGCCCCCCGCCGGCCTGGCGGCCGTCGGAGGCCCCCCGCCGGCCTGGCGGCCGTCGGAGGCCCCCCGCCGGCCTGGCGGCCGTCGGAGGCCCCCCGCCGGCCTGGCGGCCGTCGGAGGCCCCCCGCCGGCCTGGCGGCCGTCGGAGGCCCCCCGCCAGCAAAGAACCCAAATGGTCGGAGCCCAGGTGCCGGTGGCGCCGGCGGCTCCTTCGTACCTCTGCTGCTGATAGGAGGCCCCCCGCCGGCAAAGAACCCAAATGGTCGGAGCCCAGGTGCCGCTGTCCCCGGCGGCTCCTTCCTCAATCTGCGGCCGTCGGAGGCCCCCCGCCGGCCTGGCGGCCGTCGGAGGCCCCCCGCCGGCCTGGCGGCCGTCGGAGACCCCCCGCCGGCCTGGCGGCCGTCGGAGGCCCCCCGCCGGCCTGGCGGCCGTCGGAGGCCCCCCGCCAGCAAAGAACCCAAATGGTCGGAGCCCATGTGCCGGTGGCGCCGGCGGCTCCTTCGTACCTCTGCTGCTGATCGGAGGCCCCCCGCCGGCAAAGAACCCAAATGGTCGGAGCCCAGGTGCCGGTGGCGCCGGCGGCTCCTTCGTACCTCTGCTGCTGATCGGAGGCCCCCCGCCGGCAAAGAACCCAAATGGTCGGAGCCCAGGTGCCGGTGGCGCCGGCGGCTCCTTCGTACCTCTGCTGCTGATCGGAGGCCCCCCGCCGGCAAAGAACCCAAATGGTCGGAGCCCAGGTGCCGGTGGCGCCGGCGGCTCCTTCGTACCTCTGCTGCTGATCGGAGGCCCCCCGCCGGCAAAGAACCCAAATGGTCGGAGCCCAGGTGCCGGTGGCGCCGGCGGCTCCTTCGTACCTCTGCTGCTGATCGGAGGCCCCCCGCCGGCAAAGAACCCAAATGGTCGGAGCCCAGGTGCCGGTGGCGCCGGCGGCTCCTTCGTCAACCTGCGGCCGTCGGAGGCCCCTCGCCGGCAAAGAACCCAAATGGTCGGAGCCCAGGTGCCGCTGTCCCCGGCGGCTCCTTCCTCAATCTGCGGCCGTCGGGAGGCCCCCCGCCGGCCTGGCGGCCGTCGGGAGGCCCCTCGCCGGCAAAGAACCCAAATGGTCGGAGCCCAGGTGCCGCTGTACCCGGCGGCTCCTTCCTCAATCTGCAGCCGTCGGGAGGCCCCCCGCCGGCCTGGCGGCCGTCGGGAGGCCCCCCGCCGGCAAAGAACCCAAATGGTAGGAGGCCCCCCGCCGGCAAAGAACCCAAATGGTCGGAGCCCAGGTGCCGGTGGCGCCGGCGGCTCCTTCGTCAATCTGCGGCCGTCGGAGGCCCCCCGCCAGCAAAGAACCCAAATGGTCGGAGCCCAGGTGCCGGTGGCGCCGGCGGCTCCTTCGTACCTCTGCTGCTGATCGGAGGCCCCCCGCCGGCAAAGAACCCAAATGGTCGGAGCCCAGGTGCCGGTGGCGCCGGCGGCTCCTTCGTACCTCTGCTGCTGATCGGAGGCCCCCCGCCGGCAAAGAACCCAAATGGTCGGAGCCCAGGTGCCGGTGGCGCCGGCGGCTCCTTCGTACCTCTGCTGCTGATCGGAGGCCCCCCGCCGGCAAAGAACCCAAATGGTCGGAGCCCAGGTGCCGGTGGCGCCGGCGGCTCCTTCGTACCTCTGCTGCTGATCGGAGGCCCCCCGCCGGCAAAGAACCCAAATGGTCGGAGCCCAGGTGCCGCTGTCCCCGGCGGCTCCTTCCTCAATCTGCGGGCGTCGGAGGCCCCCCGCCGGCCTGGCGGCCGTCGGAGGCCCCCCGCCGGCAAAGAACCCAAATGGTCGGAGCCCAGGTGCCGGTGGCGCCGGCGGCTCCTTCGTCAATCTGCGGCCGTCGGAGGCCCCTCGCCGGCAAAGAACCCAAATGGTCGGAGCCCAGGTGCCGCTGTCCCCGGCGGCTCCTTCCTCAATCTGCGGCCGTCGGGAGGCCCCCCGCCGGCCTGGCGGCCGTCGGGAGGCCCCTCGCCGGCAAAGAACCCAAATGGTCGGAGCCCAGGTGCCGCTGTACCCGGCGGCTCCTTCCTCAATCTGCAGCCGTCGGGAGGCCCCCCGCCGGCCTGGCGGCCGTCGGGAGGCCCCCCGCCGGCAAAGAACCCAAATGGTAGGAGGCCCCCCGCCGGCAAAGAACCCAAATGGTCGGAGCCCAGGTGCCGGTGGCGCCGGCGGCTCCTTCGTCAATCTGCGGACGTCGGAGGCCCCCCGCCGGCAAAGAACCCAAATGGTCGGAGCCCAGGTGCCGCTGTCCCCGGCGGCTCCTTCCTCAATCTGCGGCCGTCGGAGGCCCCCCGCCGGCCTGGCGGCCGTCGGAGGCCCCCCGCCGGCAAAGAACCCAAATGGTCGGAGCCCAGGTGCCGCTGTCCCCGACGGCTCCTTCCTCAATCTGCGGCCGTCGGAGGCCCCCCGCCGGGAAAGAACCCAAATGGTCGGAGGCCCCCCGCCGGCCTGGCGGCCGTCGGAGGCCCCCCGCCAGCAAAGAACCCAAATGGTCGGAGCCCAGGTGCCGGTGGCGCCGGCGGCTCCTTCCTCAATCTGCGGCCGTCGGAGGCCCCCCCCCGCGCCGGCCTGGCGGCCGTCGGAGGCCCCCCCCCCCCCCGCCGGCAAAGAACCCAAATGGTCGGAGCCCAGGTGCCGGTGGCGCCGGCGGCTCCTTCGTACCTCTGCTGCTGATCGGAGGCCCCCCGCCGGCAAAGAACCCAAATGGTCGGAGCCCAGGTGCCGCTGGCCCCGGCGGCTCCTTCCTCAATCTGCGGCCGTCGGAGGCCCCCCCGCCGGCAAAGAACCCAAATGGTCGGAGCCCAGGTGCCGCTGGCCCCGGCGGCTCCTTCCTCAATCTGCGGCCGTCGGAGGCCCCCCGCCGGCCTGGCGGCCGTCGGAGGCCCCCCGCCGGCAAAGAACCCAAATGGTCGGAGCCCAGGTGCCGCTGGCCCCGGCGGCTCCTTCCTCAATCTGCGGCCGTCGGAGGCACCCGCCGGCCTGGCGGCCGTCGGAGGCCCCCCGCCGGCAAAGAACCCAAATGGTCGGAGCCCAGGTGCCGGTGGCGCCGGCGGCTCCTTCGTACCTCTGCTGCTGATCGGAGGCCCCCCGCCGGCAAAGAACCCAAATGGTCGGAGCCCAGGTGCCGGTGGCGCCGGCGTCTCCTTCGTACCTCTGCTGCTGATCGGAGGCCCCCCGCCGGCAAAGAACCCAAATGGTCGGAGCCCAGGTGCCGCTGTCCCCGGCGGCTCCTTCCTCAATCTGCGGCCGTCGGAGGCCCCCCGCCGGGCCTGGCGGCCGTCGGAGGCCCCCCGCCGGGCCTGGCGGCCGTCGGAGGCCCCCCGCCGGGCCTGGCGGCCGTCGGAGGCCCCCCGCCAGCAAAGAACCCAAATGGTCGGAGCCCAGGTGCCGGTGGCGCCGGCGGCTCCTTCGTACCTCTGCTGCTGATCGGAGGCCCCCCGCCGGCAAAGAACCCAAATGGTCGGAGCCCAGGTGCCGCTGTCCCCGGCGGCTCCTTCCTCAATCTGCGGCCGTCGGAGGCCCCCCGCCGGCCTGGCGGCCGTCGGAGGCCCCCCGCCGGCCTGGCGGCCGTCGGAGGCCCCCCGCCGGCCTGGCGGCCGTCGGAGGCCCCCCGCCGGCCTGGCGGCCGTCGGAGGCCCCCCGCCAGCAAAGAACCCAAATGGTCGGAGCCCAGGTGCCGGTGGCGCCGGCGGCTCCTTCGTACCTCTGCTGCTGATCGGAGGCCCCCCGCCGGCAAAGAACCCAAATGGGCGGAGCCCAGGTGCCGCTGTCCCCGGCGGCTCCTTCCTCAATCTGCGGCCGTCGGAGGCCCCCCGCCAGCAAAGAACCCAAATGGTCGGAGCCCAGGTGCCGGTGGCGCCGGCGGCTCCTTCGTACCTCTGCTGCTGATCGGAGGCCCCCCGCCGGCAAAGAACCCAAATGGTCGGAGCCCAGGTGCCGCTGTCCCCGGCGGCTCCTTCCTCAATCTGCGGCCGTCGGAGGCCCCCCGCCGGCCTGGCGGCCGTCGGAGGCCCCCCGCCGGCAAAGAACCCAAATGGTCGGAGCCCAGGTGCCGGTGGCGCCGGCGGCTCCTTCGTACCTCTGCTGCTGATCGGAGGCCCCCCGCCGGCAAAGAACCCAAATGGTCGGAGCCCAGGTGCCGCTGTCCCCGGCGGCTCCTTCCTCAATCTACGGCCGTCGGAGGCCCCCCGCCGGCCTGGCGGCCGTCGGAGGCCCCCCGCCGGCCTGGCGGCCGTCGGAGGCCCCCCGCCAGCAAAGAACCCAAATGGTCGGAGCCCAGGTGCCGGTGGCGCCGGCGGCTCCTTCGTACCTCTGCTGCTGATCGGAGGCCCCCCGCCGGCAAAGAACCCAAATGGTCGGAACCCAGGTGCCGCTGTCCCCGGCGGCTCCTTCCTCAATCTACGGCCGTCGGAGGCCCCCCGGCGGCTCCTTCCTCAATCTGCGGCCGTCGGAGGCCCCCCGCCGGCCTGGCGGCCGTCGGAGGCCCCCCGCCGGCCTGGCGGCCGTCGGAGGCCCCCCGCCAGCAAAGAACCCAAATGGTCGGAGCCCAGGTGCCGGTGGCGCCGGCGGCTCCTTCGTACCTCTGCTGCTGATCGGAGGCCCCCCGCCGGCAAAGAACCCAAATGGGCGGAGCCCAGGTGCCGCTGTCCCCGGCGGCTCCTTCCTCAATCTGCGGCCGTCGGAGGCCCCCCGCCGGCAAAGAACCCAAATGGTCGGAGCCCAGGTGCCGGTGGCGCCGGCGGCTCCTTCGTACCTCTGCTGCTGATCGGAGGCCCCCCGCCGGCAAAGAACCCAAATGGTCGGAGCCCAGGTGCCGCGGCCGTCGGAGGCCCCCCGCCGGCCTGGCGGCCGTCGGAGGCCCCCCGCCGGCCTGGCGGCCGTCGGAGGCCCCCCGCCGGCCTGGCGGCCGTCGGAGGCCCCCCGCCGGCCTGGCGGCCGTCGGAGGCCCCCCGCCGGCCTGGCGGCCGTCGGAGGCCCCCCGCCGGCCTGGCGGCCGTCGGAGGCCCCCCGCCGGCCTGGCGGCCGTCGGAGGCCCCCCGCCGGCCTGGCGGCCGTCGGAGGCCCCCCGCCGGCCTGGCGGCCGTCGGAGGCCCCCCGCCGGCCTGGCGGCCGTCGGAGGCCCCCCGCCAGCAAAGAACCCAAATGGTCGGAGCCCAGGTGCCGGTGGCGCCGGCGGCTCCTTCGTACCTCTGCTGCTGATCGGAGGCCCCCCGCCGGCAAAGAACCCAAATGGTCGGAGCCCAGGTGCCGCTGTCCCCGGCGGCTCCTTCCTCAATCTACGGCCGTCGGAGGCCCCCCGCCGGCCTGGCGGCCGTCGGAGGCCCCCCGCCGGCAAAGAACCCAAATGGTCGGAGCCCAGGTGCCGCTGTCCCCGGCGGCTCCTTCCTCAATCGGCGGCCGGCGGAGGCCCCCCGCCGGCCTGGCGGCCGTCGGAGGCCCCCCGCCGGCAAAGAACCCAAATGGTCGGAGCCCAGGTGCCGCTGTCCCCGGCGGCTCCTTCCTCAATCTACGGCCGTCGGAGGCCCCCCGCCGGCCTGGCGGCCGTCGGAGGCCCCCCGCCGGCAAAGAACCCAAATGGTCGGAGCCCAGGTGCCGCTGTCCCCGGCGGCTCCTTCCTCAATCGGCGGCCGTCGGAGGCCCCCCGCCGGCCTGGCGGCCGTCGGAGGCCCCCCGCCGGCAAAGAACCCAAATGGTCGGAGCCCAGGTGCCGGTGGTGGGCGGCTCCTTCGTACCTCTGCTGCTGATCGGAGGCCCCCCGCCGGCAAAGAACCCAAATGGTCGGAGCCCAGGTGCCGCTGTCCCCGGCGGCTCCTTCCTCAATCTACGGCCGTCGGAGGCCCCCCGCCGGCCTGGCGGCCGTCGGAGGCCCCCCGCCGGCCTGGCGGCCGTCGGAGGCCCCCCGCCGGCCTGGCGGCCGTCGGAGGCCCCCCGCCGGCCTGGCGGCCGTCGGAGGCCCCCCGCCAGCAAAGAACCCAAATGGTCGGAGCCCAGGTGCCGGTGGCGCCGGCGGCTCCTTCGTACCTCTGCTGCTGATCGGAGGCCCCCCGCCGGCAAAGAACCCAAATGGTCGGAGCCCAGGTGCCGCTGTCCCCGGCGGCTCCTTCCTCAATCTGCGGCCGTCGGAGGCCCCCCGCCGGCCGGCGGAGGCCCCCCGCCGGCCTGGCGGCCGTCGGAGGCCCCCCGCCAGCAAAGAACCCAAATGGTCGGAGCCCAGGTGCCGCTGTCCCCGGCGGCTCCTTCCTCAATCTGCGGCCGTCGGAGGCCCCCCGCCGGCCTGGCGGCCGTCGGAGGCCCCCCGCCGGCCTGGCGGCCGTCGGAGGCCCCCCGCCAGCAAAGAACCCAAATGGTCGGAGCCCAGGTGCCGGTGGCGCCGGCGGCTCCTTCGTACCTCTGCTGCTGATCGGAGGCCCCCCGCCGGCAAAGAACCCAAATGGTCGGAGCCCAGGTGCCGCTGTCCCCGGCGGCTCCTTCCTCAATCTGCGGCCGTCGGAGGCCGTCGGAGGCCCCCCGCCGGCAAAGAACCCAAATGGTCGGAGCCCAGGTGCCGCTGTCCCCGGCGGCTCCTTCCTCAATCTACGGCCGTCGGAGGCCCCCCGCCGGCAAAGAACCCAAATGGTCGGAGCCCAGGTGCCGCTGTCCCCGGCGGCTCCTTCCTCAATCGGCGGCCGTCGGAGGCCCCCCGCCGGCCTGGCGGCCGTCGGAGGCCCCCCGCCGGCAAAGAACCCAAATGGTCGGAGCCCAGGTGCCGCTGTCCCCGGCGGCTCCTTCCTCAATCGGCGGCCGTCGGAGGCCCCCCGCCGGCCTGGCGGCCGTCGGAGGCCCCCCGCCGGCCTGGCGGCCGTCGGAGGCCCCCCGCCGGCCTGGCGGCCGTCGGAGGCCCCCCGCCGGCCTGGCGGCCGTCGGAGGCCCCCCGCCAGCAAAGAACCCAAATGGTCGGAGCCCAGGTGCCGGTGGCGCCGGCGGCTCCTTCGTACCTCTGCTGCTGATCGGAGGCCCCCCTCCGGCAAAGAACCCAAATGGTCGGAGCCCAGGTGCCGCTGTCCCCGGCGGCTCCTTCCTCAATCTGCGGCCGTCGGAGGCCCCCCGCCGGCCTGGCGGCCGTCGGAGGCCCCCCGCCGGCCTGGCGGCCGTCGGAGGCCCCCCGCCAGCAAAGAACCCAAATGGTCGGAGCCCAGGTGCCGGTGGCGCCGGCGGCTCCTTCGTACCTCTGCTGCTGATCGGAGGCCCCCCGCCGGCAAAGAACCCAAATGGTCGGAGCCCAGGTGCCGGTGGCGCCGGCGGCTCCTTCGTACCTCTGCTGCTGATCGGAGGCCCCCCGCCAGCAAAGAACCCAAATGGTCGGAGCCCAGGTGCCGGTGGCGCCGGCGGCTCCTTCGTACCTCTGCTGCTGATCGGAGGCCCCCCGCCGGCAAAGAACCCAAATGGTCGGAGCCCAGGTGCCGGTGGCGCCGGCGGCTCCTTCGTACCTCTGCTGCTGATCGGAGGCCCCCCGCCGGCAAAGAACCCAAATGGTCGGAGCCCAGGTGCCGGTGGCGCCGGCGGCTCCTTCGTACCTCTGCTGCTGATCGGAGGCCCCCCGCCGGCAAAGAACCCAAAAGGTCGGAGCCCAGGTGCCGCTGTCCCCGGCGGCTCCTTCCTCAATCTGCGGCCGTCGGAGGCCCCCCGCCGGCCTGGCGGCCGTCGGAGGCCCCCCGCCGGCCTGGCGGCCGTCGGAGGCCCCCCGCCGGCCTGGCGGCCGTCGGAGGCCCCCCGCCAGCAAAGAACCCAAATGGTCGGAGCCCAGGTGCCGGTGGCGCCGGCGGCTCCTTCGTACCTCTGCTGCTGATCGGAGGCCCCCCGCCGGCAAAGAACCCAAATGGTCGGAGCCCAGGTGCCGCTGTCCCCGGCGGCTCCTTCCTCAATCTGCGGCCGTCGGAGGCCCCCCGCCGGCCTGGCGGCCGTCGGAGGCCCCCCGCCGGCCTGGCGGCCGTCGGAGGCCCCCCGCCGGCCTGGCGGCCGTCGGAGGCCCCCCGCCGGCCTGGCGGCCGTCGGAGGCCCCCCGCCGGCCTGGCGGCCGTCGGAGGCCCCCCGCCGGCCTGGCGGCCGTCGGAGGCCCCCCGCCAGCAAAGAACCCAAATGGTCGGAGCCCAGGTGCCGGTGGCGCCGGCGGCTCCTTCGTACCTCTGCTGCTGATCGGAGGCCCCCCGCCGGCAAAGAACCCAAATGGTCGGAGCCCAGGTGCCGCTGTCCCCGGCGGCTCCTTCCTCAATCTGCGGCCGTCGGAGGCCGTCGGAGGCCCCCCGCCGGCAAAGAACCCAAATGGTCGGAGCCCAGGTGCCGCTGTCCCCGGCGGCTCCTTCCTCAATCTACGGCCGTCGGAGGCCCCCCGCCGGCCTGGCGGCCGTCGGAGGCCCCCCGCCGGCAAAGAACCCAAATGGTCGGAGCCCAGGTGCCGCTGTCCCCGGCGGCTCCTTCCTCAATCTGCGGCCGTCGGAGGCCGTCGGAGGCCCCCCGCCGGCAAAGAACCCAAATGGTCGGAGCCCAGGTGCCGCTGTCCCCGGCGGCTCCTTCGTACCTCTGCGGCCGTCGGAGGCCCCCCGCCGGCCTGGCGGCCGTCGGAGGCCCCCCGCCGGCCTGGCGGCCGTCGGAGGCCCCCCGCCGGCCTGGCGGCCGTCGGAGGCCCCCCGCCGGCCTGGCGGCCGTCGGAGGCCCCCCGCCGGCCTGGCGGCCGTCGGAGGCCCCCCGCCGGCCTGGCGGCCGTCGGAGGCCCCCCGCCGGCCTGGCGGCCGTCGGAGGCCCCCCGCCGGCCTGGCGGCCGTCGGAGGCCCCCCGCCGGCCTGGCGGCCGTCGGAGGCCCCCCGCCAGCAAAGAACCCAAATGGTCGGAGCCCAGGTGCCGGTGGCGCCGGCGGCTCCTTCGTACCTCTGCTGCTGATCGGAGGCCCCCCGCCGGCAAAGAACCCAAATGGTCGGAGCCCAGGTGCCGGTGGCGCCGGCGGCTCCTTCGTACCTCTGCTGCTGATCGGAGGCCCCCCGCCGGCAAAGAACCCAAATGGTCGGAGCCCAGGTGCCGGTGGCGCCGGCGGCTCCTTCGTACCTCTGCTGCTGATCGGAGGCCCCCCGCCGGCAAAGAACCCAAATGGTCGGAGCCCAGGTGCCGCTGTCCCCGGCGGCTCCTTCGTACCTCTGCGGCCGTCGGAGGCCCCCCGCCGGCCTGGCGGCCGTCGGAGGCCCCCCGCCGGCCTGGCGGCCGTCGGAGGCCCCCCGCCGGCCTGGCGGCCGTCGGAGGCCCCCCGCCAGCAAAGAACCCAAATGGTCGGAGCCCAGGTGCCGGTGGCGCCGGCGGCTCCTTCGTACCTCTGCTGCTGATCGGAGGCCCCCCGCCGGCAAAGAACCCAAATGGTCGGAGCCCAGGTGCCGCTGTCCCCGGCGGCTCCTTCCTCAATCTGCGGCCGTCGGAGGCCCCCCGCCGGCCGTCGGAGGCCCCCCGCCGGCCGGCGGAGGCCCCCAGCCGGCCTGGCGGCCGTCGGAGGCCCCCCGCCAGCAAAGAACCCAAATGGTCGGAGCCCAGGTGCCGGTGGCGCCGGCGGCTCCTTCGTACCTCTGCTGCTGATCGGAGGCCCCCCGCCGGCAAAGAACCCAAATGGTCGGATCCCAGGTGCCGCTGTCCCCGGCGGCTCCTTCCTCAATCTGCGGCCGTCGGAGGCCCCCCGCCGGCCTGGCGGCCGTCGGAGGCCCCCCGCCGGCAAAGAACCCAAATGGTCGGAGCCCAGGTGCCGCTGTCCCCGGCGGCTCCTTCCTCAATCTGCGGCCGTCGGAGGCCCCCCGCCGGCAAAGAACCCAAATGGTCGGAGCCCAGGTGCCGCTGTCCCCGGCGGCTCCTTCCTCAATCTGCGGCCGTCGGAGGCCCCCCGCCGGCCTGGCGGCCGTCGGAGGCCCCCCGCCGGCAAAGAACCCAAATGGTCAGAGCCCAGGTGCCGCTGTCCCCGGCGGCTCCTTCCTCAATCTGCGGCCGTCGGAGGCCCCCCGCCGGCCGTCGGAGGCCCCCCGCCGGCCGGCGGAGGCCCCCAGCCGGCCTGGCGGCCGTCGGAGGCCCCCCGCCAGCAAAGAACCCAAATGGTCGGAGCCCAGGTGCCGGTGGCGCCGGCGGCTCCTTCGTACCTCTGCTGCTGATCGGAGGCCCCCCGCCGGCAAAGAACCCAAATGGTCAGAGCCCAGGTGCCGCTGTCCCCGGCGGCTCCTTCGTACCTCTGCGGCCGGCGGAGGCCCCCCGCCGGCAAAGAACCCAAATGGTCGGAGCCCAGGTGCCGCTGTCCCCGGCGGCTCCTTCCTCAATCTGCGGCCGTCGGAGGCCCCCCGCCGGCCTGGCGGCCGTCGGAGGCCCCCCGCCAGCAAAGAACCCAAATGGTCGGAGCCCAGGTGCCGGTGGCGCCGGCGGCTCCTTCGTACCTCTGCTGCTGATCGGAGGCCCCCCGCCGGCAAAGAACCCAAATGGTCGGAGCCCAGGTGCCGCTGTCCCCGGCGGCTCCTTCCTCAATCTGCGGCCGTCGGAGGCCCCCCGCCGGCCTGGCGGCCGTCGGAGGCCCCCCGCCGGCAAAGAACCCAAATGGTCGGAGCCCAGGTGCCGCTGTCCCCGGCGGCTCCTTCCTCAATCTGCGGCCGTCGGAGGCCCCCCGCCGGCAAAGAACCCAAATGGTCGGAGCCCAGGTGCCGCTGTCCCCGGCGGCTCCTTCCTCAATCTGCAGCCGTCGGAGGCCCCCCGCCGGCCTGGCGGCCGTCGGAGGCCCCCCGCCGGCAAAGAACCCAAATGGTCGGAGCCCAGGTGCCGGTGGCGCCGGCGGCTCCTTCGTACCTCTGCTGCTGATCGGAGGCCCCCCGCCGGCAAAGAACCCAAATGGTCGGAGCCCAGGTGCCGCTGTCCCCGGCGGCTCCTTCGTACCTCTGCTGCTGATCGGAGGCCCCCCCCCAGCAAAGAACCCAAATGGTCGGAGCCCAGGTGCCGCTGTCCCCGGCGGCTCCTTCGTACCTCTGCTGCTGATCGGAGGCCCCCCCCCAGCAAAGAACCCAAATGGTCGGAGCCCAGGTGCCGGTGGCGCCGGCGGCTCCTTCGTACCTCTGCTGCTGATCGGAGGCCCCCCGCCGGCAAAGAACCCAAATGGTCGGATCCCAGGTGCCGCTGTCCCCGGCGGCTCCTTCCTCAATCTGCGGCCGTCGGAGGCCCCCCGCCGGCCTGGCGGCCGTCGGAGGCCCCCCGCCGGCAAAGAACCCAAATGGTCGGAGCCCAGGTGCCGCTGTCCCCGGCGGCTCCTTCCTCAATCTGCGGCCGTCGGAGGCCCCCCGCCAGCAAAGAACCCAAATGGTCGGAGCCCAGGTGCCGGTGGCGCCGGCGGCTCCTTCGTACCTCTGCTGCTGATCGGAGGCCCCCCGCCGGCAAAGAACCCAAATGGTCGGAGCCCAGGTGCCGCTGTCCCCGGCGGCTCCTTCCTCAATCTGCGGCCGTCGGAGGCCCCCCGCCGGCCGTCGGAGGCCCCCCGCCGGCCGGCGGAGGCCCCCCGCCGGCCTGGCGGCCGTCGGAGGCCCCCCGCCAGCAAAGAACCCAAATGGTCGGAGCCCAGGTGCCGGTGGCGCCGGCGGCTCCTTCGTACCTCTGCTGCTGATCGGAGGCCCCCCGCCGGCAAAGAACCCAAATGGTCGGAGCCCAGGTGCCGCTGTCCCCGGCGGCTCCTTCGTACCTCTGCGGCCTGGCGGCCGCCCCCCGCCGGCCTCGCGGCCGTCGGAGGCCCCCCGGCGGCCGTCGGAGGCCCCCCGCCGGCCTGGCGGCCGTCGGAGGCCCCCCGCCGGCCTGGCGGCCGTCGGAGGCCCCCCGCCAGCAAAGAACCCAAATGGTCGGAGCCCAGGTGCCGGTGGCGCCGGCGGCTCCTTCGTACCTCTGCTGCTGATCGGAGGCCCCCCGCCAGCAAAGAACCCAAATGGTCGGAGCCCAGGTGCCGGTGGCGCCGGCGGCTCCTTCGTACCTCTGCTGCTGATCGGAGGCCCCCCGCCGGCAAAGAACCCAAATGGTCGGAGCCCAGGTGCCGCTGTCCCCGGCGGCTCCTTCGTACCTCTGCGGCCGTCGGAGGCCCCCCGCCGGCCTGGCGGCCGTCGGAGGCCCCCCGCCGGCCTGGCGGCCGTCGGAGGCCCCCCGCCGGCCTGGCGGCCGTCGGAGGCCCCCCGCCGGCCTGGCGGCCGTCGGAGGCCCCCCGCCGGCCTGGCGGCCGTCGGAGGCCCCCCGCCGGCCTGGCGGCCGTCGGAGGCCCCCCGCCAGCAAAGAACCCAAATGGTCGGAGCCCAGGTGCCGGTGGCGCCGGCGGCTCCTTCGTACCTCTGCTGCTGATCGGAGGCCCCCCGCCAGCAAAGAACCCAAATGGTCGGAGCCCAGGTGCCGGTGGCGCCGGCGGCTCCTTCGTACCTCTGCTGCTGATCGGAGGCCCCCCGCCGGAAAAGAACCCAAATGGTCGGAGCCCAGGTGCCGCTGTCCCCGGCGGCTCCTTCGTACCTCTGCGGCCGTCGGAGGCCCCCCGCCGGCCTGGCGGCCGTCGGAGGCCCCCCGCCGGCCTGGCGGCCGTCGGAGGCCCCCCGCCGGCCTGGCGGCCGTCGGAGGCCCCCCGCCAGCAAAGAACCCAAATGGTCGGAGCCCAGGTGCCGGTGGCGCCGGCGGCTCCTTCGTACCTCTGCTGCTGATCGGAGGCCCCCCGCCAGCAAAGAACCCAAATGGTCGGAGCCCAGGTGCCGGTGGCGCCGGCGGCTCCTTCGTACCTCTGCTGCTGATCGGAGGCCCCCCGCCAGCAAAGAACCCAAATGGTCGGAGCCCAGGTGCCGGTGGCGCCGGCGGCTCCTTCGTACCTCTGCTGCTGATCGGAGGCCCCCCGCCGGCAAAGAACCCAAATGGTCGGAGCCCAGGTGCCGCTGTCCCCGGCGGCTCCTTCGTACCTCTGCGGCCTGGCGGCCGCCCCCCGCCGGCCTAGCGGCGGCCCCCCGCCGGCCTGGCGGCCGTCGGAGGCCCCCCGCCAGCAAAGAACCCAAATGGTCGGAGCCCAGGTGCCGGTGGCGCCGGCGGCTCCTTCGTACCTCTGCTGCTGATCGGAGGCCCCCCGCCAGCAAAGAACCCAAATGGTCGGAGCCCAGGTGCCAGTGGCGCCGGCGGCTCCTTCGTACCTCTGCTGCTGATCGGAGGCCCCCCGCCAGCAAAGAACCCAAATGGTCGGAGCCCAGGTGCCGGTGGCGCCGGCGGCTCCTTCGTACCTCTGCTGCTGATCGGAGGCCCCCCGCCGGCAAAGAACCCAAATGGTCGGAGCCCAGGTGCCGCTGTCCCCGGCGGCTCCTTCGTACCTCTGCGGCCGTCGGAGGCCCCCCGCCGGCCTGGCGGCCGTCGGAGGCCCCCCGCCAGCAAAGAACCCAAATGGTCGGAGCCCAGGTGCCGGTGGCGCCGGCGGCTCCTTCGTGCCTCTGCTGCTGATCGGAGGCCCCCCGCCAGCAAAGAACCCAAATGGTCGGAGCCCAGGTGCCGGTGGCGCCGGCGGCTCCTTCGTACCTCTGCTGCTGATCGGAGGCCCCCCGCCAGCAAAGAACCCAAATGGTCGGAGCCCAGGTGCCGGTGGCGCCGGCGGCTCCTTCGTACCTCTGCTGCTGATCGGAGGCCCCCCGCCGGCAAAGAACCCAAATGGTCGGAGCCCAGGTGCCGCTGTCCCCGGCGGCTCCTTCCTCAATCTGCGGCCGTCGGAGGCCCCCCGCCGGCAGTCGGAGGCCCCCCGCCGGCCTGGCGGCCGTCGGAGGCCCCCCGCCGGCCTGGCGGAGGCCCCCCGCCGGCCTGGCGGCCGTCGGAGGCCCCCCGCCAGCAAAGAACCCAAATGGTCGGAGCCCAGGTGCCGGTGGCGCCGGCGGCTCCTTCGTACCTCTGCTGCTGATCGGAGGCCCCCCGCCGGCAAAGAACCCAAATGGTCGGAGCCCAGGTGCCGCTGTCCCCGGCGGCTCCTTCCTCAATCTGCGGCCGTCGGAGGCCCCCCGCCGGCCTGGCGGCCGTCGGAGGCCCCCCGCCGGCCTGGCGGCCGTCGGAGGCCCCCCGCCAGCAAAGAACCCAAATGGTCGGAGCCCAGGTGCCGGTGGCGCCGGCGGCTCCTTCGTACCTCTGCTGCTGATCGGAGGCCCCCCGCCAGCAAAGAACCCAAATGGTCGGAGCCCAGGTGCCGGTGGCGCCGGCGGCTCCTTCGTACCTCTGCTGCTGATCGGAGGCCCCCCGCCGGCAAAGAACCCAAATGGTCGGAGCCCAGGTGCCGGTGGCGCCGGCGGCTCCTTCGTACCTCTGCTGCTGATCGGAGGCCCCCCGCCGGCAAAGAACCCAAATGGTCGGAGCCCAGGTGCCGGTGGCGCCGGCGGCTCCTTCGTACCTCTGCTGCTGATCGGAGGCCCCCCGCCGGCAAAGAACCCAAATGGTCGGAGCCCAGGTGCCGCTGTCCCCGGCGGCTCCTTCCTCAATCTGCGGCCGTCGGAGGCCCCCCGCCGGCCTGGCGGCCGTCGGAGGCCCCCCGCCGGCCTGGCGGCCGTCGGAGGCCCCCCGCCGGCCTGGCGGCCGTCGGAGGCCCCCCGCCGGCCTGGCGGCCGTCGGAGGCCCCCCGCCGGCCTGGCGGCCGTCGGAGGCCCCCCGCCGGCCTGGCGGCCGTCGGAGGCCCCCCGCCAGCAAAGAACCCAAATGGTCGGAGCCCAGGTGCCGGTGGCGCCGGCGGCTCCTTCGTACCTCTGCTGCTGATCGGAGGCCCCCCGCCAGCAAAGAACCCAAATGGTCGGAGCCCAGGTGCCAGTGGCGCCGGCGGCTCCTTCGTACCTCTGCTGCTGATCGGAGGCCCCCCGCCAGCAAAGAACCCAAATGGTCGGAGCCCAGGTGCCGGTGGCGCCGGCGGCTCCTTCGTACCTCTGCTGCTGATCGGAGGCCCCCCGCCGGCAAAGAACCCAAATGGTCGGAGCCCAGGTGCCGCTGTCCCCGGCGGCTCCTTCGTACCTCTGCGGCCGTCGGAGGCCCCCCGCCGGCCTGGCGGCCGTCGGAGGCCCCCCGCCAGCAAAGAACCCAAATGGTCGGAGCCCAGGTGCCGGTGGCGCCGGCGGCTCCTTCGTGCCTCTGCTGCTGATCGGAGGCCCCCCGCCAGCAAAGAACCCAAATGGTCGGAGCCCAGGTGCCGGTGGCGCCGGCGGCTCCTTCGTACCTCTGCTGCTGATCGGAGGCCCCCCGCCAGCAAAGAACCCAAATGGTCGGAGCCCAGGTGCCGGTGGCGCCGGCGGCTCCTTCGTACCTCTGCTGCTGATCGGAGGCCCCCCGCCGGCAAAGAACCCAAATGGTCGGAGCCCAGGTGCCGCTGTCCCCGGCGGCTCCTTCCTCAATCTGCGGCCGTCGGAGGCCCCCCGCCGGCAGTCGGAGGCCCCCCGCCGGCCTGGCGGCCGTCGGAGGCCCCCCGCCGGCCTGGCGGAGGCCCCCCGCCGGCCTGGCGGCCGTCGGAGGCCCCCCGCCAGCAAAGAACCCAAATGGTCGGAGCCCAGGTGCCGGTGGCGCCGGCGGCTCCTTCGTACCTCTGCTGCTGATCGGAGGCCCCCCGCCGGCAAAGAACCCAAATGGTCGGAGCCCAGGTGCCGCTGTCCCCGGCGGCTCCTTCCTCAATCTGCGGCCGTCGGAGGCCCCCCGCCGGCCTGGCGGCCGTCGGAGGCCCCCCGCCGGCCTGGCGGCCGTCGGAGGCCCCCCGCCAGCAAAGAACCCAAATGGTCGGAGCCCAGGTGCCGGTGGCGCCGGCGGCTCCTTCGTACCTCTGCTGCTGATCGGAGGCCCCCCGCCAGCAAAGAACCCAAATGGTCGGAGCCCAGGTGCCGGTGGCGCCGGCGGCTCCTTCGTACCTCTGCTGCTGATCGGAGGCCCCCCGCCGGCAAAGAACCCAAATGGTCGGAGCCCAGGTGCCGGTGGCGCCGGCGGCTCCTTCGTACCTCTGCTGCTGATCGGAGGCCCCCCGCCGGCAAAGAACCCAAATGGTCGGAGCCCAGGTGCCGGTGGCGCCGGCGGCTCCTTCGTACCTCTGCTGCTGATCGGAGGCCCCCCGCCGGCAAAGAACCCAAATGGTCGGAGCCCAGGTGCCGCTGTCCCCGGCGGCTCCTTCCTCAATCTGCGGCCGTCGGAGGCCCCCCGCCGGCCTGGCGGCCGTCGGAGGCCCCCCGCCGGCCTGGCGGCCGTCGGAGGCCCCCCGCCAGCAAAGAACCCAAATGGTCGGAGCCCAGGTGCCGGTGGCGCCGGCGGCTCCTTCGTACCTCTGCTGCTGATCGGAGGCCCCCCGCCAGCAAAGAACCCAAATGGTCGGAGCCCAGGTGCCGGTGGCGCCGGCGGCTCCTTCGTACCTCTGCTGCTGATCGGAGGCCCCCCGCCGGCAAAGAACCTAAATGGTCGGAGCCCAGGTGCCGCTGTCCCCGGCGGCTCCTTCCTCAATCTGCGGCCGTCGGAGGCCCCCCGCCGGCCTGGCGGCCGTCGGAGGCCCCCCGCCGGCCTGGCGGCCGTCGGAGGCCCCCCGCCAGCAAAGAACCCAAATGGTCGGAGCCCAGGTGCCGGTGGCGCCGGCGGCTCCTTCGTACCTCTGCTGCTGATCGGAGGCCCCCCGCCAGCAAAGAACCCAAATGGTCGGAGCCCAGGTGCCGGTGGCGCCGGCGGCTCCTTCGTACCTCTGCTGCTGATCGGAGGCCCCCCGCCAGCAAAGAACCCAAATGGTCGGAGCCCAGGTGCCGGTGGCGCCGGCGGCTCCTTCGTACCTCTGCTGCTGATCGGAGGCCCCCCGCCGGCAAAGAACCCAAATGGTCGGAGCCCAGGTGCCGCTGTCCCCGGCGGCTCCTTCCTCAATCTGCGGCCGTCGGAGGCCCCCCGCCGGCCTGGCGGCCGTCGGAGGCCCCCCGCCAGCAAAGAACCCAAATGGTCGGAGCCCAGGTGCCGGTGGCGCCGGCGGCTCCTTCGTACCTCTGCTGCTGATCGGAGGCCCCCCGCCAGCAAAGAACCCAAATGGTCGGAGCCCAGGTGCCGGTGGCGCCGGCGGCTCCTTCGTACCTCTGCTGCTGATCGGAGGCCCCCCGCCAGCAAAGAACCCAAATGGTCGGAGCCCAGGTGCCGGTGGCGCCGGCGGCTCCTTCGTACCTCTGCTGCTGATCGGAGGCCCCCCGCCGGCAAAGAACCCAAATGGTCGGAGCCCAGGTGCCGCTGTCCCCGGCGGCTCCTTCCTCAATCTGCGGCCGTCGGAGGCCCCCCGCCGGCCTGGCGGCCGTCGGAGGCCCCCCGCCGGCCTGGCGGCCGTCGGAGGCCCCCCGCCGGCCTGGCGGCCGTCGGAGGCCCCCCGCCAGCAAAGAACCCAAATAGTCGGAGCCCAGGTGCCGGTGGCGCCGGCGGCTCCTTCGTACCTCTGCTGCTGATCGGAGGCCCCCCGCCGGCAAAGAACCCAAATGGTCGGAGCCCAGGTGCCGCTGTCCCCGGCGGCTCCTTCCTCAATCTGCGGCCGTCGGAGGCCCCCCGCCGGCCTGGCGGCCGTCGGAGGCCCCCCGCCGGCAAAGAACCCAAATGGTCGGAGCCCAGGTGCCGCTGTCCCCGGCGGCTCCTTCCTCAATCTGCGGCCGTCGGAGGCCCCCCGCCGGCCTGGCGGCCGTCGGAGGCCCCCCGCCGGCAAAGAACCCAAATGGTCGGAGCCCAGGTGCCGCTGTCCCCGGCGGCTCCTTCCTCAATCTGCGGCCGTCGGAGGCCCCCCGCCGGCCTGGCGGCCGTCGGAGGCCCCCCGCCGGCCTGGCGGCCGTCGGAGGCCCCCCGCCGGCCTGGCGGCCGTCGGAGGCCCCCCGCCGGCCTGGCGGCCGTCGGAGGCCCCCCGCCGGCCTGGCGGCCGTCGGAGGCCCCCCGCCGGCCTGGCGGCCGTCGGAGGCCCCCCGCCGGCCTGGCGGCCGACGGAGGCCCCCCGCCGGCCTGGCGGCCGACGGAGGCCCCCCGCCAGCAAAGAACCCAAATGGTCGGAGCCCAGGTGCCGGTGGCGCCGGCGGCTCCTTCGTACCTCTGCTGCTGATCGGAGGCCCCCCGCCGGCAAAGAACCCAAATGGTCGGAGCCCAGGTGCCGCTGTCCCCGGCGGCTCCTTCCTCAATCTGCGGCCGTCGGAGGCCCCCCGCCGGCCTGGCGGCCGTCGGAGGCCCCCCGCCAGCAAAGAACCCAAATGGTCGGAGCCCAGGTGCCGGTGGCGCCGGCGGCTCCTTCGTACCTCTGCTGCTGATCGGAGGCCCCCCGCCGGCAAAGAACCCAAATGGTCGGAGCCCAGGTGCCGCTGTCCCCGGCGGCTCCTTCCTCAATCTGCGGCCGTCGGAGGCCCCCCGCCGGCCTGGCGGCCGTCGGAGGCCCCCCGCCAGCAAAGAACCCAAATGGTCGGAGCCCAGGTGTCGGTGGCGCCGGCGGCTCCTTCGTACCTCTGCTGCTGATCGGAGGCCCCCCGCCGGCAAAGAACCCAAATGGTCGGAGCCCAGGTGCCGCTGTCCCCGGCGGCTCCTTCCTCAATCTGCGGCCGTCGGAGGCCCCCCGCCGGCCTGGCGGCCGTCGGAGGCCCCCCGCCGGCAAAGAACCCAAATGGTCGGAGCCCAGGTGCCGCTGTCCCCGGCGGCTCCTTCCTCAATCTGCGGCCGTCGAAGGCCCCCCGCCGGCCTGGCGGCCGTCGGAGGCCCCCCGCCGGCCTGGCGGCCGTCGGAGGCCCCCCGCCAGCAAAGAACCCAAATGGTCGGAGCCCAGGTGCCGGTGGCGCCGGCGGCTCCTTCGTACCTCTGCTGCTGATCGGAGGCCCCCCGCCGGCAAAGAACCCAAATGGTCGGAGCCCAGGTGCCGCTGTCCCCGGCGGCTCCTTCCTCAATCTGCGGCCGTCGGAGGCCCCCCGCCGGCCTGGCGGCCGTCGGAGGCCCCCCGCCGGCAAAGAACCCAAATGGTCGGAGCCCAGGTGTCGGTGGCGCCGGCGGCTCCTTCGTACCTCTGCTGCTGATCGGAGGCCCCCCGCCGGCAAAGAACCCAAATGGTCGGAGCCCAGGTGCCGCTGTCCCCGGCGGCTCCTTCCTCAATCTGCGGCCGTCGGAGGCCCCCCGCCGGCCTGGCGGCCGTCGGAGGCCCCCCGCCGGCAAAGAACCCAAATGGTCGGAGCCCAGGTGTCGGTGGCGCCGGCGGCTCCTTCGTACCTCTGCTGCTGATCGGAGGCCCCCCGCCGGCAAAGAACCCAAATGGTCGGAGCCCAGGTGCCGCTGTCCCCGGCGGCTCCTTCCTCAATCTGCGGCCGTCGGGAGGCCCCCCGCCGGCCTGGCGGCCGTCGGGAGGCCCCCCGCCGGCCTGGCGGCCGTCGGGAGGCCCCCCGCCGGCCTGGCGGCCGTCGGAGGCCCCCCGCCAGCAAAGAACCCAAATGGTCGGAGCCCAGGTGCCGGTGGCGCCGGCGGCTCCTTCGTACCTCTGCTGCTGATCGGAGGCCCCCCGCCGGCAAAGAACCCAAATGGTCGGAGCCCAGGTGCCGGTGGCGCTGGCGGCTCCTTCGTACCTCTGCTGCTGATCGGAGGCCCCCCGCCGGCAAAGAACCCAAATGGTCGGAGCCCAGGTGCCGCTGTCCCCGGCGGCTCCTTCCTCAATCTGCGGCCGTCGGAGGCCCCCCGCCGGCCTGGCGGCCGTCGGAGGCCCCCCGCCGGCCTGGCGGCCGTCGGAGGCCCCCCGCCGGCCTGGCGGCCGTCGGAGGCCCCCCGCCGGCCTGGCGGCCGTCGGAGGCCCCCCGCCGGCCTGGCGGCCGTCGGAGGCCCCCCGCCAGCAAAGAACCCAAATAGTCGGAGCCCAGGTGCCGGTGGCGCCGGCGGCTCCTTCGTACCTCTGCTGCTGATCGGAGGCCCCCCGCCAGCAAAGAACCCAAATGGTCGGAGCCCAGGTGCCGGTGGCGCCGGCGGCTCCTTCGTACCTCTGCTGCTGATCGGAGGCCCCCCGCCGGCAAAGAACCCAAATGGTCGGAGCCCAGGTGCCGCTGTCCCCGGCGGCTCCTTCCTCAATCTGCGGCCGTCGGAGGCCCCCCGCCGGCCTGGCGGCCGTCGGAGGCCCCCCGCCAGCAAAGAACCCAAATGGTCGGAGCCCAGGTGCCGGTGGCGCCGGCGGCTCCTTCGTACCTCTGCTGCTGATCGGAGGCCCCCCGCCGGCAAAGAACCCAAATGGTCGGAGCCCAGGTGCCGCTGTCCCCGGCGGCTCCTTCCTCAATCTGCGGCCGTCGGAGGCCCCCCGCCGGCCTGGCGGCCGTCGGAGGCCCCCCGCCAGCAAAGAACCCAAATGGTCGGAGCCCAGGTGCCGGTGGCGCCGGCGGCTCCTTCGTACCTCTGCTGCTGATCGGAGGCCCCCCGCCGGCAAAGAACCCAAATGGTCGGAGCCCAGGTGCCGGTGGCGCCGGCGGCTCCTTCGTACCTCTGCTGCTGATCGGAGGCCCCCCGCCGGCAAAGAACCCAAATGGTCGGAGCCCAGGTGCCGCTGTCCCCGGCGGCTCCTTCCTCAATCTGCGGCCGTCGGAGGCCCCCCGCCGGCCTGGCGGCCGTCGGAGGCCCCCCGCCGGCCTGGCGGCCGTCGGAGGCCCCCCGCCGGCCTGGCGGCCGTCGGAGGCCCCCCGCCAGCAAAGAACCCAAATGGTCGGAGCCCAGGTGCCGGTGGCGCCGGCGGCTCCTTCGTACCTCTGCTGCTGATCGGAGGCCCCCCGCCAGCAAAGAACCCAAATGGTCGGAGCCCAGGTGCCGGTGGCGCCGGCGGCTCCTTCGTACCTCTGCTGCTGATCGGAGGCCCCCCGCCGGCAAAGAACCCAAATGGTCGGAGCCCAGGTGCCGCTGTCCCCGGCGGCTCCTTCCTCAATCTGCGGCCGTCGGAGGCCCCCCGCCGGCCTGGCGGCCGTCGGAGGCCCCCCGCCGGCCTGGCGGCCGTCGGAGGCCCCCCGCCGGCCTGGCGGCCGTCGGAGGCCCCCCGCCGGCCTCGCGGCCGTCGGAGGCCCCCCGCCGGCCTCGCGGCCGTCGGAGGCCCCCCGCCAGCAAAGAACCCAAATGGTCGGAGCCCAGGTGCCGGTGGCGCCGGCGGCTCCTTCGTACCTCTGCTGCTGATCGGAGGCCCCCCGCCAGCAAAGAACCCAAATGGTCGGAGCCCAGGTGGCGGTGGCGCCGGCGGCTCCTTCGTACCTCTGCTGCTGATCGGAGGCCCCCCGCCGGCAAAGAACCCAAATGGTCGGAGCCCAGGTGCCGCTGTCCCCGGCGGCTCCTTCCTCAATCTGCGGCCGTCGGAGGCCCCCCGCCGGCCTGGCGGCCGTCGGAGGCCCCCCGCCGGCAAAGAACCCAAATGGTCGGAGCCCAGGTGCCGCTGTCCCCGGCGGCTCCTTCCTCAATCTGCGGCCGTCGGAGGCCCCCCGCCGGCCTGGCGGCCGTCGGAGGCCCCCCGCCGGCCTGGCGGCCGTCGGAGGCCCCCCGCCGGCCTGGCGGCCGTCGGAGGCCCCCCGCCGGCCTGGCGGCCGTCGGAGGCCCCCCGCCAGCAAAGAACCCAAATGGTCGGAGCCCAGGTGCCGGTGGCGCCGGCGGCTCCTTCGTACCTCTGCTGCTGATCGGAGGCCCCCCGCCGGCAAAGAACCCAAATGGTCGGAGCCCAGGTGCCGGTGGCGCCGGCGGCTCCTTCGTACCTCTGCTGCTGATCGGAGGCCCCCCGCCGGCAAAGAACCCAAATGGTCGGAGCCCAGGTGCCGCTGTCCCCGGCGGCTCCTTCCTCAATCTGCGGCCGTCGGAGGCCCCCCGCCGGCCTGGCGGCCGTCGGAGGCCCCCCGCCGGCCTGGCGGCCGTCGGAGGCCCCCCGCCGGCCTGGCGGCCGTCGGAGGCCCCCCGCCGGCCTGGCGGCCGTCGGAGGCCCCCCGCCGGCCTGGCGGCCGTCGGAGGCCCCCCGCCGGCCTGGCGGCCGTCGGAGGCCCCCCCGCCAGCAAAGAACCCAAATGGTCGGAGCCCAGGTGCCGCTGTCCCCGGCGGCTCCTTCGTACCTCTGCTGCTGATCGGAGGCCCCCCGCCGGCAAAGAACCCAAATGGTCGGAGCCCAGGTGCCGCTGTCCCCGGCGGCTCCTTCGTACCTCTGCGGCCGTCGGAGGCCCCCCGCCGGCCTGGCGGCCGTCGGAGGCCCCCCGCCGGCCTGGCGGCCGTCGGAGGCCCCCCGCCGGCCTGGCGGCCGTCGGAGGCCCCCCGCCGGCCTGGCGGCCGTCGGAGGCCCCCCGCCGGCCTGGCGGCCGTCGGAGGCCCCCCGCCGGCCTGGCGGCCGTCGGAGGCCCCCCGCCGGCCTGGCGGCCGTCGGAGGCCCCCCGCCGGCCTGGCGGCCGTCGGAGGCCCCCCGCCGGCCTGGCGGCCGTCGGAGGCCCCCCGCCAGCAAAGAACCCAAATGGTCGGAGCCCAGGTGCCGGTGGCGCCGGCGGCTCCTTCGTACCTCTGCTGCTGATCGGAGGCCCCCCGCCGGCAAAGAACCCAAATGGTCGGAGCCCAGGTGCCGGTGGCGCCGGCGGCTCCTTCGTACCTCTGCTGCTGATCGGAGGCCCCCCGCCGGCAAAGAACCCAAATGGTCGGAGCCCAGGTGCCGCTGTCCCCGGCGGCTCCTTCGTACCTCTGCGGCCGTCGGAGGCCCCCCGCCGGCCTGGCGGCCGTCGGAGGCCCCCCGCCGGCCTGGCGGCCGTCGGAGGCCCCCCGCCGGCCTGGCGGCCGTCGGAGGCCCCCCGCCGGCCTGGCGGCCGTCGGAGGCCCCCCGCCGGCCTGGCGGCCGTCGGAGGCCCCCCGCCGGCCTGGCGGCCGTCGGAGGCCCCCCGCCGGCCTGGCGGCCGTCGGAGGCCCCCCGCCGGCCTGGCGGCCGTCGGAGGCCCCCCGCCGGCCTGGCGGCCGTCGGAGGCCCCCCGCCGGCCTGGCGGCCGTCGGAGGCCCCCCGCCAGCAAAGAACCCAAATGGTCGGAGCCCAGGTGCCGGTGGCGCCGGCGGCTCCTTCGTACCTCTGCTGCTGATCGGAGGCCCCCCGCCAGCAAAGAACCCAAATGGTCGGAGCCCAGGTGCCGGTGGCGCCGGCGGCTCCTTCGTACCTCTGCTGCTGATCGGAGGCCCCCCGCCAGCAAAGAACCCAAATGGTCGGAGCCCAGGTGCCGGTGGCGCCGGCGGCTCCTTCGTACCTCTGCTGCTGATCGGAGGCCCCCCGCCGGCAAAGAACCCAAATGGTCGGAGCCCAGGTGCCGCTGTCCCCGGCGGCTCCTTCCTCAATCTGCGGCCGTCGGAGGCCCCCCGCCGGCCTGGCGGCCGTCGGAGGCCCCCCGCCAGCAAAGAACCCAAATGGTCGGAGCCCAGGTGTCGGTGGCGCCGGCGGCTCCTTCGTACCTGTGCTGCTGATCGGAGGCCCCCCGCCGGCAAAGAACCCAAATGGTCGGAGCCCAGGTGCCGCTGTCCCCGGCGGCTCCTTCCTCAATCTGCGGCCGTCGGAGGCCCCCCGCCGGCCTGGCGGCCGTCGGAGGCCCCCCGCCAGCAAAGAACCCAAATGGTCGGAGCCCAGGTGCCGGTGGCGCCGGCGGCTCCTTCGTACCTCTGCTGCTGATCGGAGGCCCCCCGCCGGCAAAGAACCCAAATGGTCGGAGCCCAGGTGCCGCTGTCCCCGGCGGCTCCTTCCTCAATCTGCGGCCGTCGGAGGCCCCCCGCCGGCCTGGCGGCCGTCGGAGGCCCCCCGCCGGCCTGGCGGCCGTCGGAGGCCCCCCGCCAGCAAAGAACCCAAATGGTCGGAGCCCAGGTGCCGGTGGCGCCGGCGGCTCCTTCGTACCTCTGCTGCTGATCGGAGGCCCCCCGCCGGCAAAGAACCCAAATGGTCGGAGCCCAGGTGCCGCTGTCCCCGGCGGCTCCTTCCTCAATCTGCGGCCGTCGGAGGCCCCCCGCCGGCCTGGCGGCCGTCGGAGGCCCCCCGCCAGCAAAGAACCCAAATGGTCGGAGCCCAGGTGCCGCTGTCCCCGGCGGCTCCTTCCTCAATCTGCGGCCGTCGGAGGCCCCCCGCCGGCCTGGCGGCCGTCGGAGGCCCCCCGCCAGCAAAGAACCCAAATGGTCGGAGCCCAGGTGTCGGTGGCGCCGGCGGCTCCTTCGTACCTCTGCTGCTGATCGGAGGCCCCCCGCCGGCAAAGAACCCAAATGGTCGGAGCCCAGGTGCCGCTGTCCCCGGCGGCTCCTTCCTCAATCTGCGGCCGTCGGAGGCCCCCCGCCGGCCTGGCGGCCGTCGGAGGCCCCCCGCCGGCCTGGCGGCCGTCGGAGGCCCCCCGCCGGCCTGGCGGCCGTCGGAGGCCCCCCGCCGGCCTGGCGGCCGTCGGAGGCCCCCCGCCGGCCTGGCGGCCGTCGGAGGCCCCCCGCCAGCAAAGAACCCAAATGGTCGGAGCCCAGGTGCCGGTGGCGCCAGCGGCTCCTTCGTACCTCTGCTGCTGATCGGAGGCCCCCCGCCGGCAAAGAACCCAAATGGTCGGAGCCCAGGTGCCGCTGTCCCCGGCGGCTCCTTCCTCAATCTGCGGCCGTCGGAGGCCCCCCGCCGGCCTGGCGGCCGTCGGAGGCCCCCCGCCAGCAAAGAACCCAAATGGTCGGAGCCCAGGTGTCGGTGGCGCCGGCGGCTCCTTCGTACCTGTGCTGCTGATCGGAGGCCCCCCGCCGGCAAAGAACCCAAATGGTCGGAGCCCAGGTGCCGCTGTCCCCGGCGGCTCCTTCCTCAATCTGCGGCCGTCGGAGGCCCCCCGCCGGCCTGGCGGCCGTCGGAGGCCCCCCGCCGGCCTGGCGGCCGTCGGAGGCCCCCCGCCGGCCTGGCGGCCGTCGGAGGCCCCCCGCCGGCCTGGCGGCCGTCGGAGGCCCCCCGCCGGCCTGGCGGCCGTCGGAGGCCCCCCGCCAGCAAAGAACCCAAATGGTCGGAGCCCAGGTGCCGGTGGCGCCGGCGGCTCCTTCGTACCTCTGCTGCTGATCGGAGGCCCCCCGCCGGCAAAGAACCCAAATGGTCGGAGCCCAGGTGCCGCTGTCCCCGGCGGCTCCTTCCTCAATCTGCGGCCGTCGGAGGCCCCCCGCCGGCCTGGCGGCCGTCGGAGGCCCCCCGCCGGCAAAGAACCCAAATGGTCGGAGCCCAGGTGTCGGTGGCGCCGGCGGCTCCTTCGTACCTCTGCTGCTGATCGGAGGCCCCCCGCCGGCAAAGAACCCAAATGGTCGGAGCCCAGGTGCCGCTGTCCCCGGCGGCTCCTTCCTCAATCTGCGGCCGTCGGAGGCCCCCCGCCGGCCGTCGGAGGCCCCCCGCCGGCAAAGAACCCAAATGGTCGGAGCCCAGGTGCCGCTGTCCCCGGCGGCTCCTTCCTCAATCTGCGGCCGTCGGAGGCCCCCCGCCGGCCTGGCGGCCGTCGGAGGCCCCCCGCCGGCCTGGCGGCCGTCGGAGGCCCCCCGCCAGCAAAGAACCCAAATGGTCGGAGCCCAGGTGCCGGTGGCGCCGGCGGCTCCTTCGTACCTCTGCTGCTGATCGGAGGCCCCCCGCCGGCAAAGAACCCAAATGGTCGGAGCCCAGGTGCCGCTGTCCCCGGCGGCTCCTTCCTCAATCTGCGGCCGTCGGAGGCCCCCCGCCGGCCTGGCGGCCGTCGGAGGCCCCCCGCCGGCAAAGAACCCAAATGGTCGGAGCCCAGGTGTCGGTGGCGCCGGCGGCTCCTTCGTACCTCTGCTGCTGATCGGAGGCCCCCCGCCGGCAAAGAACCCAAATGGTCGGAGCCCAGGTGCCGCTGTCCCCGGCGGCTCCTTCCTCAATCTGCGGCCGTCGGAGGCCCCCCGCCAGCAAAGAACCCAAATGGTCGGAGCCCAGGTGCCGGTGGCGCCGGCGGCTCCTTCGTACCTCTGCTGCTGATCGGAGGCCCCCCGCCGGCAAAGAACCCAAATGGTCGGAGCCCAGGTGCCGCTGTCCCCGGCGGCTCCTTCGTACCTCTGCGGCCGTCGGAGGCCCCCCGCCGGCCTGGCGGCCGTCGGAGGCCCCCCGCCGGCAAAGAACCCAAATGGTCGGAGCCCAGGTGCCGGTGGCGCCGGCGGCTCCTTCGTACCTCTGCTGCTGATCGGAGGCCCCCCGCCAGCAAAGAACCCAAATGGTCGGAGCCCAGGTGCCGGTGGCACCGGCGGCTCCTTCGTACCTCTGCTGCTGATCGGAGGCCCCCCGCCGGCAAAGAACCCAAATGGTCGGAGCCCAGGTGCCGCTGTCCCCGGCGGCTCCTTCCTCAATCTGCGGCTGTCGGAGGCCCCCCGCCGGCCTGGCGGCCGTCGGAGGCCCCCCGCCAGCAAAGAACCCAAATGGTCGGAGCCCAGGTGTCGGTGGCGCCGGCGGCTCCTTCGTACCTGTGCTGCTGATCGGAGGCCCCCCGCCGGCAAAGAACCCAAATGGTCGGAGCCCAGGTGCCGCTGTCCCCGGCGGCTCCTTCCTCAATCTGCGGCAGTCGGAGGCCCCCCGCCGGCCTGGCGGCCGTCGGAGGCCCCCCGCCGGCCTGGCGGCCGTCGGAGGCCCCCCGCCGGCCTGGCGGCCGTCGGAGGCCCCCCGCCAGCAAAGAACCCAAATGGTCGGAGCCCAGGTGCCGGTGGCGCCGGCGGCTCCTTCGTACCTCTGCTGCTGATCGGAGGCCCCCCGCCGGCAAAGAACCCAAATGGTCGGAGCCCAGGTGCCGCTGTCCCCGGCGGCTCCTTCCTCAATCTGCGGCCGTCGGAGGCCCCCCGCCGGCCTGGCGGCCGTCGGAGGCCCCCCGCCGGCCTGGCGGCCGTCGGAGGCCCCCCGCCGGCCTGGCGGCCGTCGGAGGCCCCCCGCCAGCAAAGAACCCAAATGGTCGGAGCCCAGGTGCCGGTGGCGCCGGCGGCTCCTTCGTACCTCTGCTGCTGATCGGAGGCCCCCCGCCGGCAAAGAACCCAAATGGTCGGAGCCCAGGTGCCGCTGTCCCCGGCGGCTCCTTCCTCAATCTGCGGCCGTCGGAGGCCCCCCGCCGGCCTGGCGGCCGTCGGAGGCCCCCCGCCAGCAAAGAACCCAAATGGTCGGAGCCCAGGTGTCGGTGGCTCCGGCGGCTCCTTCGTACCTGTGCTGCTGATCGGAGGCCCCCCGCCGGCAAAGAACCCAAATGGTCGGAGCCCAGGTGCCGCTGTCCCCGGCGGCTCCTTCCTCAATCTGCGGCCGTCGGAGGCCCCCCGCCGGCCTGGCGGCCGTCGGAGGCCCCCCGCCGGCCTGGCGGCCGTCGGAGGCCCCCCGCCGGCCTGGCGGCCGTCGGAGGCCCCCCGCCAGCAAAGAACCCAAATGGTCGGAGCCCAGGTGCCGGTGGCGCCGGCGGCTCCTTCGTACCTCTGCTGCTGATCGGAGGCCCCCCACCGGCAAAGAACCCAAATGGTCGGAGCCCAGGTGCCGCTGTCCCCGGCGGCTCCTTCCTCAATCTGCGGCCGTCGGAGGCCCCCCGCCGGCCTGGCGGCCGTCGGAGGCCCCCCGCCAGCAAAGAACCCAAATGGTCGGAGCCCAGGTGTCGGTGGCTCCGGCGGCTCCTTCGTACCTGTGCTGCTGATCGGAGGCCCCCCGCCGGCAAAGAACCCAAATGGTCGGAGCCCAGGTGCCGCTGTCCCCGGCGGCTCCTTCCTCAATCTGCGGCCGTCGGAGGCCCCCCGCCGGCAAAGAACCCAAATGGTCGGAGCCCAGGTGCCGCTGTCCCCGGCGGCTCCTTCCTCAATCTGCGGCCGTCGGAGGCCCCCCGCCGGCCTGGCGGCCGTCGGAGGCCCCCCGCCGGCCTGGCGGCCGTCGGAGGCCCCCCGCCGGCCTGGCGGCCGTCGGAGGCCCCCCGCCGGCCTGGCGGCCGTCGGAGGCCCCCCGCCGGCCTGGCGGCCGTCGGAGGCCCCCCGCCAGCAAAGAACCCAAATGGTCGGAGCCCAGGTGCCGGTGGCGCCGGCGGCTCCTTCGTACCTCTGCTGCTGATCGGAGGCCCCCCGCCGGCAAAGAACCCAAATGGTCGGAGCCCAGGTGCCGCTGTCCCCGGCGGCTCCTTCCTCAATCTGCGGCCGTCGGAGGCCCCCCGCCGGCCTGGCGGCCGTCGGAGGCCCCCCGCCGGCAAAGAACCCAAATGGTCGGAGCCCAGGTGTCGGTGGCGCCGGCGGCTCCTTCGTACCTCTGCTGCTGATCGGAGGCCCCCCGCCGGCAAAGAACCCAAATGGTCGGAGCCCAGGTGCCGCTGTCCCCGGCGGCTCCTTCCTCAATCTGCGGCCGTCGGAGGCCCCCCGCCGGCCGTCGGAGGCCCCCCGCCGGCAAAGAACCCAAATGGTCGGAGCCCAGGTGCCGCTGTCCCCGGCGGCTCCTTCCTCAATCTGCGGCCGTCGGAGGCCCCCCGCCGGCCGTCGGAGGCCCCCCGCCGGCAAAGAACCCAAATGGTCGGAGCCCAGGTGCCGCTGTCCCCGGCGGCTCCTTCCTCAATCTGCGGCCGTCGGAGGCCCCCCGCCGGCCGTCGGAGGCCCCCCGCCGGCAAAGAACCCAAATGGTCGGAGCCCAGGTGCCGCTGTCCCCGGCGGCTCCTTCCTCAATCTGCGGCCGTCGGAGGCCCCCCGCCGGCCTGGCGGCCGTCGGAGGCCCCCCGCCGGCCTGGCGGCCGTCGGAGGCCCCCCGCCGGCCTGGCGGCCGTCGGAGGCCCCCCGCCGGCCTGGCGGCCGTCGGAGGCCCCCCGCCAGCAAAGAACCCAAATGGTCGGAGCCCAGGTGTCGGTGGCGCCGGCGGCTCCTTCGTACCTCTGCTGCTGATCGGAGGCCCCCCGCCGGCAAAGAACCCAAATGGTCGGAGCCCAGGTGCCGCTGTCCCCGGCGGCTCCTTCCTCAATCGGCGGCCGTCGGAGGCCCCCCGCCGGCCTGGCGGCCGTCGGAGGCCCCCCGCCAGCAAAGAACCCAAATGGTCGGAGCCCAGGTGTCGGTGGCGCCGGCGGCTCCTTCGTACCTCTGCTGCTGATCGGAGGCCCCCCGCCGGCAAAGAACCCAAATGGTCGGAGCCCAGGTGCCGCTGTCCCCGGCGGCTCCTTCCTCAATCGGCGGCCGTCGGAGGCCCCCCGCCGGCCTGGCGGCCGTCGGAGGCCCCCCGCCGGCCTGGCGGCCGTCGGAGGCCCCCCGCCGGCCTGGCGGCCGTCGGAGGCCCCCCGCCGGCCTGGCGGCCGTCGGAGGCCCCCCGCCGGCCTGGCGGCCGTCGGAGGCCCCCCGCCGGCCTGGCGGCCGTCGGAGGCCCCCCGCCAGCAAAGAACCCAAATGGTCGGAGCCCAGGTGTCGGTGGCGCCGGCGGCTCCTTCGTACCTCTGCTGCTGATCGGAGGCCCCCCGCCGGCAAAGAACCCAAATGGTCGGAGCCCAGGTGCCGCTGTCCCCGGCGGCTCCTTCCTCAATCGGCGGCCGTCGGAGGCCCCCCGCCGGCCTGGCGGCCGTCGGAGGCCCCCCGCCGGCCTGGCGGCCGTCGGAGGCCCCCCGCCGGCCTGGCGGCCGTCGGAGGCCCCCCGCCAGCAAAGAACCCAAATGGTCGGAGCCCAGGTGTCGGTGGCGCCGGCGGCTCCTTCGTACCTCTGCTGCTGATCGGAGGCCCCCCGCCGGCAAAGAACCCAAATGGTCGGAGCCCAGGTGCCGCTGTCCCCGGCGGCTCCTTCCTCAATCGGCGGCCGTCGGAGGCCCCCCGCCGGCCTGGCGGCCGTCGGAGGCCCCCCGCCGGCCTGGCGGCCGTCGGAGGCCCCCCGCCAGCAAAGAACCCAAATGGTCGGAGCCCAGGTGTCGGTGGCGCCGGCGGCTCCTTCGTACCTCTGCTGCTGATCGGAGGCCCCCCGCCGGCAAAGAACCCAAATGGTCGGAGCCCAGGTGCCGCTGTCCCCGGCGGCTCCTTCCTCAATCTGCGGCCGTCGGAGGCCCCCCCGCCGGCCTGGCGGCCGTCGGAGGCCCCCCCGCCGGCCTGGCGGCCGTCGGAGGCCCCCCCGCCGGCCTGGCGGCCGTCGGAGGCCCCCCCGCCGGCCTGGCGGCCGTCGGAGGCCCCCCCGCCAGCAAAGAACCCAAATGGTCGGAGCCCAGGTGCCGGTGGCGCCGGCGGCTCCTTCGTACCTCTGCTGCTGATCGGAGGCCCCCCGCCGGCAAAGAACCCAAATGGTCGGAGCCCAGGTGCCGCTGTCCCCGGCGGCTCCTTCCTCAATCTGCGGCCGTCGGAGGCCCCCCCGCCGGCCTGGCGGCCGTCGGAGGCCCCCCCGCCGGCCTGGCGGCCGTCGGAGGCCCCCCCGCCGGCCTGGCGGCCGTCGGAGGCCCCCCCGCCGGCCTGGCGGCCGTCGGAGGCCCCCCCGCCGGCCTGGCGGCCGTCGGAGGCCCCCCCGCCGGCCTGGCGGCCGTCGGAGGCCCCCCCGCCGGCCTGGCGGCCGTCGGAGGCCCCCCCGCCGGCCTGGCGGCCGTCGGAGGCCCCCCCGCCGGCCTGGCGGCCGTCGGAGGCCCCCCCGCCGGCCTGGCGGCCGTCGGAGGCCCCCCCGCCGGCCTGGCGGCCGTCGGAGGCCCCCCCGCCGGCCTGGCGGCCGTCGGAGGCCCCCCCGCCGGCCTGGCGGCCGTCGGAGGCCCCCCCGCCGGCCTGGCGGCCGTCGGAGGCCCCCCCGCCGGCCTGGCGGCCGTCGGAGGCCCCCCCGCCGGCCTGGCGGCCGTCGGAGGCCCCCCCGCCGGCCTGGCGGCCGTCGGAGGCCCCCCCGCCGGCCTGGCGGCCGTCGGAGGCCCCCCCGCCGGCCTGGCGGCCGTCGGAGGCCCCCCCGCCGGCCTGGCGGCCGTCGGAGGCCCCCCCGCCAGCAAAGAACCCAAATGGTCGGAGCCCAGGTGCCGGTGGCGCCGGCGGCTCCTTCGTACCTCTGCTGCTGATCGGAGGCCCCCCGCCGGCAAAGAACCCAAATGGTCGGAGCCCAGGTGCCGCTGTCCCCGGCGGCTCCTTCCTCAATCTGCGGCCGTCGGAGGCCCCCCGCCGGCCTGGCGGCCGTCGGAGGCCCCCCGCCGGCAAAGAACCCAAATGGTCGGAGCCCAGGTGCCGCTGTCCCCGGCGGCTCCTTCCTCAATCTGCGGCCGTCGGAGGCCCCCCCCCGCCGGCCTGGCGGCCGTCGGAGGCCCCCCCCCGCCGGCCTGGCGGCCGTCGGAGGCCCCCCCCCGCCGGCCTGGCGGCCGTCGGAGGCCCCCCCCCCGCCGGCCTGGCGGCCGTCGGAGGCCCCCCCCCGCCGGCAAAGAACCCAAATGGTCGGAGCCCAGGTGTCGGTGGCGCCGGCGGCTCCTTCGTACCTCTGCTGCTGATCGGAGGCCCCCCGCCGGCAAAGAACCCAAATGGTCGGAGCCCAGGTGCCGCTGTCCCCGGCGGCTCCTTCCTCAATCTGCGGCCGTCGGAGGCCCCCCGCCGGCCGTCGGAGGCCCCCCGCCGGCAAAGAACCCAAATGGTCGGAGCCCAGGTGCCGCTGTCCCCGGCGGCTCCTTCCTCAATCTGCGGCCGTCGGAGGCCCCCCGCCGGCCGTCGGAGGCCCCCCGCCGGCAAAGAACCCAAATGGTCGGAGCCCAGGTGCCGCTGTCCCCGGCGGCTCCTTCCTCAATCTGCGGCCGTCGGAGGCCCCCCGCCGGCCTGGCGGCCGTCGGAGGCCCCCCGCCGGCCTGGCGGCCGTCGGAGGCCCCCCGCCGGCCTGGCGGCCGTCGGAGGCCCCCCGCCGGCCTGGCGGCCGTCGGAGGCCCCCCGCCGGCCTGGCGGCCGTCGGAGGCCCCCCGCCGGCCTGGCGGCCGTCGGAGGCCCCCCGCCGGCCTGGCGGCCGTCGGAGGCCCCCCGCCGGCCTGGCGGCCGTCGGAGGCCCCCCGCCGGCCTGGCGGCCGTCGGAGGCCCCCCGCCGGCCTGGCGGCCGTCGGAGGCCCCCCGCCGGCCTGGCGGCCGTCGGAGGCCCCCCGCCGGCCTGGCGGCCGTCGGAGGCCCCCCGCCGGCCTGGCGGCCGTCGGAGGCCCCCCGCCGGCCTGGCGGCCGTCGGAGGCCCCCCCCCGCCGGCAAAGAACCCAAATGGTCGGAGCCCAGGTGTCGGTGGCGCCGGCGGCTCCTTCGTACCTCTGCTGCTGATCGGAGGCCCCCCGCCGGCAAAGAACCCAAATGGTCGGAGCCCAGGTGCCGCTGTCCCCGGCGGCTCCTTCCTCAATCTGCGGCCGTCGGAGGCCCCCCGCCGGCCGTCGGAGGCCCCCCGCCGGCAAAGAACCCAAATGGTCGGAGCCCAGGTGCCGCTGTCCCCGGCGGCTCCTTCCTCAATCTGCGGCCGTCGGAGGCCCCCCGCCGGCCTGGCGGCCGTCGGAGGCCCCCCGCCGGCCTGGCGGCCGTCGGAGGCCCCCCGCCGGCCTGGCGGCCGTCGGAGGCCCCCCGCCGGCCTGGCGGCCGTCGGAGGCCCCCCGCCGGCCTGGCGGCCGTCGGAGGCCCCCCGCCGGCCTGGCGGCCGTCGGAGGCCCCCCGCCGGCCTGGCGGCCGTCGGAGGCCCCCCGCCGGCCTGGCGGCCGTCGGAGGCCCCCCGCCGGCCTGGCGGCCGTCGGAGGCCCCCCGCCGGCCTGGCGGCCGTCGGAGGCCCCCCGCCGGCCTGGCGGCCGTCGGAGGCCCCCCGCCGGCCTGGCGGCCGTCGGAGGCCCCCCGCCGGCCTGGCGGCCGTCGGAGGCCCCCCGCCGGCCTGGCGGCCGTCGGAGGCCCCCCGCCGGCCTGGCGGCCGTCGGAGGCCCCCCGCCGGCCTGGCGGCCGTCGGAGGCCCCCCGCCGGCCTGGCGGCCGTCGGAGGCCCCCCGCCGGCCTGGCGGCCGTCGGAGGCCCCCCGCCGGCCTGGCGGCCGTCGGAGGCCCCCCGCCGGCCTGGCGGCCGTCGGAGGCCCCCCGCCGGCCTGGCGGCCGTCGGAGGCCCCCCGCCGGCCTGGCGGCCGTCGGAGGCCCCCCGCCGGCCTGGCGGCCGTCGGAGGCCCCCCGCCGGCCTGGCGGCCGTCGGAGGCCCCCCGCCGGCCTGGCGGCCGTCGGAGACCCCCGCCGGCCTGGCGGCCGTCGGAGGCCCCCCGCCAGCAAAGAACCCAAATGGTCGGAGCCCAGGTGCCGGTGGCGCCGGCGGCTCCTTCGTACCTCTGCTGCTGATCGGAGGCCCCCCGCCGGCAAAGAACCCAAATGGTCGGAGCCCAGGTGCCGCTGTCCCCGGCGGCTCCTTCCTCAATCTGCGGCCGTCGGAGGCCCCCCGCCGGCCTGGCGGCCGTCGGAGGCCCCCCGCCAGCAAAGAACCCAAATGGTCGGAGCCCAGGTGTCGGTGGCGCCGGCGGCTCCTTCGTACCTCTGCTGCTGATCGGAGGCCCCCCGCCGGCAAAGAACCCAAATGGTCGGAGCCCAGGTGCCGCTGTCCCCGGCGGCTCCTTCCTCAATCGGCGGCCGTCGGAGGCCCCCCGCCGGCCTGGCGGCCGTCGGAGGCCCCCCGCCAGCAAAGAACCCAAATGGTCGGAGCCCAGGTGTCGGTGGCGCCGGCGGCTCCTTCGTACCTCTGCTGCTGATCGGAGGCCCCCCGCCGGCAAAGAACCCAAATGGTCGGAGCCCAGGTGCCGCTGTCCCCGGCGGCTCCTTCCTCAATCGGCGGCCGTCGGAGGCCCCCCGCCGGCCTGGCGGCCGTCGGAGGCCCCCCGCCGGCAAAGAACCCAAATGGTCGGAGCCCAGGTGCCGCTGTCCCCGGCGGCTCCTTCCTCAATCGGCGGCCGTCGGAGGCCCCCCGCCGGCCTGGCGGCCGTCGGAGGCCCCCCGCCGGCAAAGAACCCAAATGGTCGGAGCCCAGGTGCCGCTGTCCCCGGCGGCTCCTTCCTCAATCGGCGGCCGTCGGAGGCCCCCCGCCGGCCTGGCGGCCGTCGGAGGCCCCCCGCCGGCCTGGCGGCCGTCGGAGGCCCCCCGCCGGCCTGGCGGCCGTCGGAGGCCCCCCGCCGGCCTGGCGGCCGTCGGAGGCCCCCCGCCGGCCTGGCGGCCGTCGGAGGCCCCCCGCCGGCCTGGCGGCCGTCGGAGGCCCCCCGCCGGCCTGGCGGCCGTCGGAGGCCCCCCGCCGGCCTGGCGGCCGTCGGAGGCCCCCCGCCAGCAAAGAACCCAAATGGTCGGAGCCCAGGTGCCGGTGGCGCCGGCGGCTCCTTCGTACCTCTGCTGCTGATCGGAGGCCCCCCGCCGGCAAAGAACCCAAATGGTCGGAGCCCAGGTGCCGCTGTCCCCGGCGGCTCCTTCCTCAATCTGCGGCCGTCGGAGGCCCCCCGCCGGCCTGGCGGCCGTCGGAGGCCCCCCGCCAGCAAAGAACCCAAATGGTCGGAGCCCAGGTGTCGGTGGCGCCGGCGGCTCCTTCGTACCTCTGCTGCTGATCGGAGGCCCCCCGCCGGCAAAGAACCCAAATGGTCGGAGCCCAGGTGCCGCTGTCCCCGGCCGCTCCTTCCTCAATCGGCGGCCGTCGGAGGCCCCCCGCCAGCAAAGAACCCAAATGGTCGGAGCCCAGGTGTCGGTGGCGCCGGCGGCTCCTTCGTACCTCTGCTGCTGATCGGAGGCCCCCCGCCGGCAAAGAACCCAAATGGTCGGAGCCCAGGTGCCGCTGTCCCCGGCGGCTCCTTCCTCAATCGGCGGCCGTCGGAGGCCCCCCGCCGGCAAAGAACCCAAATGGTCGGAGCCCAGGTGCCGCTGTCCCCGGCGGCTCCTTCCTCAATCGGCGGCCGTCGGAGGCCCCCCGCCGGCCTGGCGGCCGTCGGAGGCCCCCCGCCGGCCTGGCGGCCGTCGGAGGCCCCCCGCCGGCCTGGCGGCCGTCGGAGGCCCCCCGCCGGCCTGGCGGCCGTCGGAGGCCCCCCGCCGGCCTGGCGGCCGTCGGAGGCCCCCCGCCGGCCTGGCGGCCGTCGGAGGCCCCCCGCCAGCAAAGAACCCAAATGGTCGGAGCCCAGGTGTCGGTGGCGCCGGCGGCTCCTTCGTACCTCTGCTGCTGATCGGAGGCCCCCCGCCGGCAAAGAACCCAAATGGTCGGAGCCCAGGTGCCGCTGTCCCCGGCGGCTCCTTCCTCAATCGGCGGCCGTCGGAGGCCCCCCGCCGGCCTGGCGGCCGTCGGAGGCCCCCCGCCGGCCTGGCGGCCGTCGGAGGCCCCCCGCCGGCCTGGCGGCCGTCGGAGGCCCCCCGCCGGCCTGGCGGCCGTCGGAGGCCCCCCGCCGGCCTGGCGGCCGTCGGAGGCCCCCCGCCGGCCTGGCGGCCGTCGGAGGCCCCCCGCCGGCCTGGCGGCCGTCGGAGGCCCCCCGCCGGCCTGGCGGCCGTCGGAGGCCCCCCGCCGGCCTGGCGGCCGTCGGAGGCCCCCCGCCGGCCTGGCGGCCGTCGGAGGCCCCCCGCCGGCCTGGCGGCCGTCGGAGGCCCCCCGCCGGCCTGGCGGCCGTCGGAGGCCCCCCGCCGGCCTGGCGGCCGTCGGAGGCCCCCCGCCGGCCTGGCGGCCGTCGGAGGCCCCCCGCCGGCCTGGCGGCCGTCGGAGGCCCCCCGCCGGCCTGGCGGCCGTCGGAGGCCCCCCGCCGGCCTGGCGGCCGTCGGAGGCCCCCCGCCGGCCTGGCGGCCGTCGGAGGCCCCCCGCCAGCAAAGAACCCAAATGGTCGGAGCCCAGGTGTCGGTGGCGCCGGCGGCTCCTTCGTACCTCTGCTGCTGATCGGAGGCCCCCCGCCGGCAAAGAACCCAAATGGTCGGAGCCCAGGTGCCGCTGTCCCCGGCGGCTCCTTCCTCAATCGGCGGCCGTCGGAGGCCCCCCGCCGGCCTGGCGGCCGTCGGAGGCCCCCCGCCGGCCTGGCGGCCGTCGGAGGCCCCCCGCCGGCCTGGCGGCCGTCGGAGGCCCCCCGCCGGCCTGGCGGCCGTCGGAGGCCCCCCGCCGGCCTGGCGGCCGTCGGAGGCCCCCCGCCGGCCTGGCGGCCGTCGGAGGCCCCCCGCCGGCCTGGCGGCCGTCGGAGGCCCCCCGCCGGCCTGGCGGCCGTCGGAGGCCCCCCGCCGGCCTGGCGGCCGTCGGAGGCCCCCCGCCGGCCTGGCGGCCGTCGGAGGCCCCCCGCCGGCCTGGCGGCCGTCGGAGGCCCCCCGCCGGCCTGGCGGCCGTCGGAGGCCCCCCGCCGGCCTGGCGGCCGTCGGAGGCCCCCCGCCGGCCTGGCGGCCGTCGGAGGCCCCCCGCCGGCCTGGCGGCCGTCGGAGGCCCCCCGCCGGCCTGGCGGCCGTCGGAGGCCCCCCGCCGGCCTGGCGGCCGTCGGAGGCCCCCCGCCGGCCTGGCGGCCGTCGGAGGCCCCCCGCCGGCCTGGCGGCCGTCGGAGGCCCCCCGCCGGCCTGGCGGCCGTCGGAGGCCCCCCGCCAGCAAAGAACCCAAATGGTCGGAGCCCAGGTGCCGGTGGCGCCGGCGGCTCCTTCGTACCTCTGCTGCTGATCGGAGGCCCCCCGCCAGCAAAGAACCCAAATGGTCGGAGCCCAGGTGCCGGTGGCGCCGGCGGCTCCTTCGTACCTCTGCTGCTGATCGGAGGCCCCCCGCCGGCAAAGAACCCAAATGGTCGGAGCCCAGGTGCCGCTGTCCCCGGCGGCTCCTTCCTCAATCTGCGGCCGTCGGAGGCCCCCCGCCGGCCTGGCGGCCGTCGGAGGCCCCCCGCCGGCCTGGCGGCCGTCGGAGGCCCCCCGCCGGCCTGGCGGCCGTCGGAGGCCCCCCGCCGGCCTGGCGGCCGTCGGAGGCCCCCCGCCGGCCTGGCGGCCGTCGGAGGCCCCCCGCCGGCCTGGCGGCCGTCGGAGGCCCCCCGCCGGCCTGGCGGCCGTCGGAGGCCCCCCGCCGGCCTGGCGGCCGTCGGAGGCCCCCCGCCAGCAAAGAACCCAAATGGTCGGAGCCCAGGTGCCGGTGGCGCCGGCGGCTCCTTCGTACCTCTGCTGCTGATCGGAGGCCCCCCGCCGGCAAAGAACCCAAATGGTCGGAGCCCAGGTGCCGCTGTCCCCGGCGGCTCCTTCCTCAATCTGCGGCCGTCGGAGGCCCCCCGCCGGCCTGGCGGCCGTCGGAGGCCCCCCGCCGGCCTGGCGGCCGTCGGAGGCCCCCCGCCGGCCTGGCGGCCGTCGGAGGCCCCCCGCCAGCAAAGAACCCAAATGGTCGGAGCCCAGGTGCCGGTGGCGCCGGCGGCTCCTTCGTACCTCTGCTGCTGATCGGAGGCCCCCCGCCGGCAAAGAACCCAAATGGTCGGAGCCCAGGTGCCGCTGTCCCCGGCGGCTCCTTCCTCAATCTGCGGCCGTCGGAGGCCCCCCGCCGGCCTGGCGGCCGTCGGAGGCCCCCCGCCGGCAAAGAACCCAAATGGTCGGAGCCCAGGTGTCGGTGGCGCCGGCGGCTCCTTCGTACCTCTGCTGCTGATCGGAGGCCCCCCGCCGGCAAAGAACCCAAATGGTCGGAGCCCAGGTGCCGCTGTCCCCGGCGGCTCCTTCCTCAATCTGCGGCCGTCGGAGGCCCCCCGCCGGCCGTCGGAGGCCCCCCGCCGGCAAAGAACCCAAATGGTCGGAGCCCAGGTGCCGCTGTCCCCGGCGGCTCCTTCCTCAATCTGCGGCCGTCGGAGGCCCCCCGCCGGCCTGGCGGCCGTCGGAGGCCCCCCGCCGGCCTGGCGGCCGTCGGAGGCCCCCCGCCGGCCTGGCGGCCGTCGGAGGCCCCCCGCCAGCAAAGAACCCAAATGGTCGGAGCCCAGGTGCCGGTGGCGCCGGCGGCTCCTTCGTACCTCTGCTGCTGATCGGAGGCCCCCCGCCGGCAAAGAACCCAAATGGTCGGAGCCCAGGTGCCGCTGTCCCCGGCGGCTCCTTCCTCAATCTGCGGCCGTCGGAGGCCCCCCGCCGGCCTGGCGGCCGTCGGAGGCCCCCCGCCGGCAAAGAACCCAAATGGTCGGAGCCCAGGTGTCGGTGGCGCCGGCGGCTCCTTCGTACCTCTGCTGCTGATCGGAGGCCCCCCGCCGGCAAAGAACCCAAATGGTCGGAGCCCAGGTGCCGCTGTCCCCGGCGGCTCCTTCCTCAATCGGCGGCCGTCGGAGGCCCCCCGCCGGCCTGGCGGCCGTCGGAGGCCCCCCGCCGGCCTGGCGGCCGTCGGAGGCCCCCCGCCGGCCTGGCGGCCGTCGGAGGCCCCCCGCCGGCCTGGCGGCCGTCGGAGGCCCCCCGCCGGCCTGGCGGCCGTCGGAGGCCCCCCGCCGGCCTGGCGGCCGTCGGAGGCCCCCCGCCGGCCTGGCGGCCGTCGGAGGCCCCCCGCCGGCCTGGCGGCCGTCGGAGGCCCCCCGCCGGCCTGGCGGCCGTCGGAGGCCCCCCGCCGGCCTGGCGGCCGTCGGAGGCCCCCCGCCGGCCTGGCGGCCGTCGGAGGCCCCCCGCCGGCCTGGCGGCCGTCGGAGGCCCCCCGCCGGCCTGGCGGCCGTCGGAGGCCCCCCGCCGGCCTGGCGGCCGTCGGAGGCCCCCCGCCGGCCTGGCGGCCGTCGGAGGCCCCCCGCCGGCCTGGCGGCCGTCGGAGGCCCCCCGCCGGCCTGGCGGCCGTCGGAGGCCCCCCGCCAGCAAAGAACCCAAATGGTCGGAGCCCAGGTGCCGGTGGCGCCGGCGGCTCCTTCGTACCTCTGCTGCTGATCGGAGGCCCCCCGCCAGCAAAGAACCCAAATGGTCGGAGCCCAGGTGCCGGTGGCGCCGGCGGCTCCTTCGTACCTCTGCTGCTGATCGGAGGCCCCCCGCCGGCAAAGAACCCAAATGGTCGGAGCCCAGGTGCCGCTGTCCCCGGCGGCTCCTTCCTCAATCTGCGGCCGTCGGAGGCCCCCCGCCGGCCTGGCGGCCGTCGGAGGCCCCCCGCCAGCAAAGAACCCAAATGGTCGGAGCCCAGGTGTCGGTGGCGCCGGCGGCTCCTTCGTACCTCTGCTGCTGATCGGAGGCCCCCCGCCGGCAAAGAACCCAAATGGTCGGAGCCCAGGTGCCGCTGTCCCCGGCGGCTCCTTCCTCAATCTGCGGCCGTCGGAGGCCCCCCGCCGGCCTGGCGGCCGTCGGAGGCCCCCCGCCAGCAAAGAACCCAAATGGTCGGAGCCCAGGTGTCGGTGGCGCCGGCGGCTCCTTCGTACCTCTGCTGCTGATCGGAGGCCCCCCGCCGGCAAAGAACCCAAATGGTCGGAGCCCAGGTGCCGCTGTCCCCGGCGGCTCCTTCCTCAATCTGCGGCCGTCGGAGGCCCCCCGCCGGCCTGGCGGCCGTCGGAGGCCCCCCGCCGGCAAAGAACCCAAATGGTCGGAGCCCAGGTGCCGCTGTCCCCGGCGGCTCCTTCCTCAATCTGCGGCCGTCGGAGGCCCCCCGCCGGCCTGGCGGCCGTCGGAGGCCCCCCGCCGGCAAAGAACCCAAATGGTCGGAGCCCAGGTGCCGGTGGCGCCGGCGGCTCCTTCGTACCTCTGCTGCTGATCGGAGGCCCCCCGCCAGCAAAGAACCCAAATGGTCGGAGCCCAGGTGCCGGTGGCGCCGGCGGCTCCTTCGTACCTCTGCTGCTGATCGGAGGCCCCCCGCCGGCAAAGAACCCAAATGGTCGGAGCCCAGGTGCCGCTGTCCCCGGCGGCTCCTTCCTCAATCTGCGGCCGTCGGAGGCCCCCCGCCGGCCTGGCGGCCGTCGGAGGCCCCCCGCCAGCAAAGAACCCAAATGGTCGGAGCCCAGGTGTCGGTGGCGCCGGCGGCTCCTTCGTACCTCTGCTGCTGATCGGAGGCCCCCCGCCGGCAAAGAACCCAAATGGTCGGAGCCCAGGTGCCGCTGTCCCCGGCGGCTCCTTCCTCAATCTGCGGCCGTCGGAGGCCCCCCGCCGGCCTGGCGGCCGTCGGAGGCCCCCCGCCAGCAAAGAACCCAAATGGTCGGAGCCCAGGTGTCGGTGGCGCCGGCGGCTCCTTCGTACCTCTGCTGCTGATCGGAGGCCCCCCGCCGGCAAAGAACCCAAATGGTCGGAGCCCAGGTGCCGCTGTCCCCGGCGGCTCCTTCCTCAATCTGCGGCCGTCGGAGGCCCCCCGCCGGCCTGGCGGCCGTCGGAGGCCCCCCGCCGGCAAAGAACCCAAATGGTCGGAGCCCAGGTGCCGCTGTCCCCGGCGGCTCCTTCCTCAATCTGCGGCCGTCGGAGGCCCCCCGCCGGCCTGGCGGCCGTCGGAGGCCCCCCGCCGGCAAAGAACCCAAATGGTCGGAGCCCAGGTGCCGGTGGCGCCGGCGGCTCCTTCGTACCTCTGCTGCTGATCGGAGGCCCCCCGCCAGCAAAGAACCCAAATGGTCGGAGCCCAGGTGCCGGTGGCGCCGGCGGCTCCTTCGTACCTCTGCTGCTGATCGGAGGCCCCCCGCCGGCAAAGAACCCAAATGGTCGGAGCCCAGGTGCCGCTGTCCCCGGCGGCTCCTTCCTCAATCTGCGGCCGTCGGAGGCCCCCCGCCGGCCTGGCGGCCGTCGGAGGCCCCCCGCCAGCAAAGAACCCAAATGGTCGGAGCCCAGGTGTCGGTGGCGCCGGCGGCTCCTTCGTACCTCTGCTGCTGATCGGAGGCCCCCCGCCGGCAAAGAACCCAAATGGTCGGAGCCCAGGTGCCGCTGTCCCCGGCGGCTCCTTCCTCAATCTGCGGCCGTCGGAGGCCCCCCGCCGGCCTGGCGGCCGTCGGAGGCCCCCCGCCGGCAAAGAACCCAAATGGTCGGAGCCCAGGTGCCGCTGTCCCCGGCGGCTCCTTCCTCAATCTGCGGCCGTCGGAGGCCCCCCGCCGGCCTGGCGGCCGTCGGAGGCCCCCCGCCAGCAAAGAACCCAAATGGTCGGAGCCCAGGTGTCGGTGGCGCCGGCGGCTCCTTCGTACCTCTGCTGCTGATCGGAGGCCCCCCGCCGGCAAAGAACCCAAATGGTCGGAGCCCAGGTGCCGCTGTCCCCGGCGGCTCCTTCCTCAATCTGCGGCCGTCGGAGGCCCCCCGCCGGCCTGGCGGCCGTCGGAGGCCCCCCGCCGGCAAAGAACCCAAATGGTCGGAGCCCAGGTGCCGCTGTCCCCGGCGGCTCCTTCCTCAATCTGCGGCCGTCGGAGGCCCCCCGCCGGCCTGGCGGCCGTCGGAGGCCCCCCGCCGGCCTGGCGGCCGTCGGAGGCCCCCCGCCGGCCTGGCGGCCGTCGGAGGCCCCCCGCCGGCCTGGCGGCCGTCGGAGGCCCCCCGCCGGCCTGGCGGCCGTCGGAGGCCCCCCGCCGGCCTGGCGGCCGTCGGAGGCCCCCCGCCGGCCTGGCGGCCGTCGGAGGCCCCCCGCCGGCCTGGCGGCCGTCGGAGGCCCCCCGCCGGCCTGGCGGCCGTCGGAGGCCCCCCGCCGGCCTGGCGGCCGTCGGAGGCCCCCCGCCGGCCTGGCGGCCGTCGGAGGCCCCCCGCCGGCCTGGCGGCCGTCGGAGGCCCCCCGCCGGCCTGGCGGCCGTCGGAGGCCCCCCGCCGGCCTGGCGGCCGTCGGAGGCCCCCCGCCAGCAAAGAACCCAAATGGTCGGAGCCCAGGTGCCGGTGGCGCCGGCGGCTCCTTCGTACCTCTGCTGCTGATCGGAGGCCCCCCGCCGGCAAAGAACCCAAATGGTCGGAGCCCAGGTGCCGCTGTCCCCGGCGGCTCCTTCCTCAATCTGCGGCCGTCGGAGGCCCCCCGCCGGCCTGGCGGCCGTCGGAGGCCCCCCGCCAGCAAAGAACCCAAATGGTCGGAGCCCAGGTGTCGGTGGCGCCGGCGGCTCCTTCGTACCTCTGCTGCTGATCGGAGGCCCCCCGCCGGCAAAGAACCCAAATGGTCGGAGCCCAGGTGCCGCTGTCCCCGGCGGCTCCTTCCTCAATCTGCGGCCGTCGGAGGCCCCCCGCCGGCCTGGCGGCCGTCGGAGGCCACCCGCCAGCAAAGAACCCAAATGGTCGGAGCCCAGGTGTCGGTGGCGCCGGCGGCTCCTTCGTACCTCTGCTGCTGATCGGAGGCCCCCCGCCGGCAAAGAACCCAAATGGTCGGAGCCCAGGTGCCGCTGTCCCCGGCGGCTCCTTCCTCAATCTGCGGCCGTCGGAGGCCCCCCGCCGGCCTGGCGGCCGTCGGAGGCCCCCCGCCGGCAAAGAACCCAAATGGTCGGAGCCCAGGTGCCGCTGTCCCCGGCGGCTCCTTCCTCAATCTGCGGCCGTCGGAGGCCCCCCGCCGGCCTGGCGGCCGTCGGAGGCCCCCCGCCGGCCTGGCGGCCGTCGGAGGCCCCCCGCCGGCCTGGCGGCCGTCGGAGGCCCCCCGCCGGCCTGGCGGCCGTCGGAGGCCCCCCGCCAGCAAAGAACCCAAATGGTCGGAGCCCAGGTGCCGGTGGCGCCGGCGGCTCCTTCGTACCTCTGCTGCTGATCGGAGGCCCCCCGCCGGCAAAGAACCCAAATGGTCGGAGCCCAGGTGCCGCTGTCCCCGGCGGCTCCTTCCTCAATCTGCGGCCGTCGGAGGCCCCCCGCCGGCCTGGCGGCCGTCGGAGGCCCCCCGCCAGCAAAGAACCCAAATGGTCGGAGCCCAGGTGTCGGTGGCGCCGGCGGCTCCTTCGTACCTCTGCTGCTGATCGGAGGCCCCCCGCCGGCAAAGAACCCAAATGGTCGGAGCCCAGGTGTCGGTGGCGCCGGCGGCTCCTTCGTACCTCTGCTGCTGATCGGAGGCCCCCCGCCGGCAAAGAACCCAAATGGTCGGAGCCCAGGTGCCGCTGTCCCCGGCGGCTCCTTCCTCAATCTGCGGCCGTCGGAGGCCCCCCGCCGGCCTGGCGGCCGTCGGAGGCCCCCCGCCGGCAAAGAACCCAAATGGTCGGAGCCCAGGTGCCGCTGTCCCCGGCGGCTCCTTCCTCAATCTGCGGCCGTCGGAGGCCCCCCGCCGGCCTGGCGGCCGTCGGAGGCCCCCCGCCGGCCTGGCGGCCGTCGGAGGCCCCCCGCCGGCCTGGCGGCCGTCGGAGGCCCCCCGCCGGCCTGGCGGCCGTCGGAGGCCCCCCGCCAGCAAAGAACCCAAATGGTCGGAGCCCAGGTGCCGGTGGCGCCGGCGGCTCCTTCGTACCTCTGCTGCTGATCGGAGGCCCCCCGCCGGCAAAGAACCGAAATGGTCGGAGCCCAGGTGCCGCTGTCCCCGGCGGCTCCTTCCTCAATCTGCGGCCGTCGGAGGCCCCCCGCCGGCCTGGCGGCCGTCGGAGGCCCCCCGCCAGCAAAGAACCCAAATGGTCGGAGCCCAGGTGTCGGTGGCGCCGGCGGCTCCTTCGTACCTCTGCTGCTGATCGGAGGCCCCCCGCCGGCAAAGAACCCAAATGGTCGGAGCCCAGGTGCCGCTGTCCCCGGCGGCTCCTTCCTCAATCTGCGGCCGTCGGAGGCCCCCCGCCGGCCTGGCGGCCGACGGAGGCCCCCCGCCAGCAAAGAACCCAAATGGTCGGAGCCCAGGTGTCGGTGGCGCCGGCGGCTCCTTCGTACCTCTGCTGCTGATCGGAGGCCCCCCGCCGGCAAAGAACCCAAATGGTCGGAGCCCAGGTGCCGCTGTCCCCGGCGGCTCCTTCCTCAATCTGCGGCCGTCGGAGGCCCCCCGCCGGCCTGGCGGCCGTCGGAGGCCCCCCGCCAGCAAAGAACCCAAATGGTCGGAGCCCAGGTGCCGGTGGCGCCGGCGGCTCCTTCGTACCTCTGCTGCTGATCGGAGGCCCCCCGCCGGCAAAGAACCCAAATGGTCGGAGCCCAGGTGCCGCTGTCCCCGGCGGCTCCTTCCTCAATCTGCGGCCGTCGGAGGCCCCCCGCCGGCCTGGCGGCCGTCGGAGGCCCCCCGCCGGCCTGGCGGCCGTCGGAGGCCCCCCGCCGGCCTGGCGGCCGTCGGAGGCCCCCCGCCGGCCTGGCGGCCGTCGGAGGCCCCCCGCCGGCCTGGCGGCCGTCGGAGGCCCCCCGCCGGCCTGGCGGCCGTCGGAGGCCCCCCGCCGGCCTGGCGGCCGTCGGAGGCCCCCCGCCGGCCTGGCGGCCGTCGGAGGCCCCCCGCCGGCCTGGCGGCCGTCGGAGGCCCCCCGCCGGCCTGGCGGCCGTCGGAGGCCCCCCGCCGGCCTGGCGGCCGTCGGAGGCCCCCCGCCGGCCTGGCGGCCGTCGGAGGCCCCCCGCCGGCCTGGCGGCCGTCGGAGGCCCCCCGCCGGCCTGGCGGCCGTCGGAGGCCCCCCGCCGGCCTGGCGGCCGTCGGAGGCCCCCCGCCGGCCTGGCGGCCGTCGGAGGCCCCCCGCCGGCCTGGCGGCCGTCGGAGGCCCCCCGCCGGCCTGGCGGCCGTCGGAGGCCCCCCGCCGGCCTGGCGGCCGTCGGAGGCCCCCCGCCGGCCTGGCGGCCGTCGGAGGCCCCCCGCCGGCCTGGCGGCCGTCGGAGGCCCCCCGCCGGCCTGGCGGCCGTCGGAGGCCCCCCGCCGGCCTGGCGGCCGTCGGAGGCCCCCCGCCTGCAAAGAACCCAAATGGTCGGAGCCCAGGTGCCGGTGGCGCCGGCGGCTCCTTCGTACCTCTGCTGCTGATCGGAGGCCCCCCGCCGGCAAAGAACCCAAATGGTCGGAGCCCAGGTGCCGCTGTCCCCGGCGGCTCCTTCCTCAATCTGCGGCCGTCGGAGGCCCCCCGCCGGCCTGGCGGCCGTCGGAGGCCCCCCGCCAGCAAAGAACCCAAATGGTCGGAGCCCAGGTGTCGGTGGCGCCGGCGGCTCCTTCGTACCTCTGCTGCTGATCGGAGGCCCCCCGCCGGCAAAGAACCCAAATGGTCGGAGCCCAGGTGCCGCTGTCCCCGGCGGCTCCTTCCTCAATCTGCGGCCGTCGGAGGCCCCCCGCCGGCCGTCGGAGGCCCCCCGCCGGCCGTCGGAGGCCCCCCGCCGGCCGTCGGAGGCCCCCCGCCGGCCTGGCGGCCGTCGGAGGCCCCCCGCCGGCCTGGCGGCCGTCGGAGGCCCCCCGCCGGCCTGGCGGCCGTCGGAGGCCCCCCGCCGGCCTGGCGGCCGTCGGAGGCCCCCCGCCGGCCTGGCGGCCGTCGGAGGCCCCCCGCCGGCCTGGCGGCCGTCGGAGGCCCCCCGCCGGCCTGGCGGCCGTCGGAGGCCCCCCGCCGGCCTGGCGGCCGTCGGAGGCCCCCCGCCGGCCTGGCGGCCGTCGGAGGCCCCCCGCCAGCAAAGAACCCAAATGGTCGGAGCCCAGGTGCCGGTGGCGCCGGCGGCTCCTTCGTACCTCTGCTGCTGATCGGAGGCCCCCCGCCGGCAAAGAACCCAAATGGTCGGAGCCCAGGTGCCGCTGTCCCCGGCGGCTCCTTCCTCAATCTGCGGCCGTCGGAGGCCCCCCGCCGGCCTGGCGGCCGTCGGAGGCCCCCCGCCAGCAAAGAACCCAAATGGTCGGAGCCCAGGTGCCGGTGGCGCCGGCGGCTCCTTCGTACCTCTGCTGCTGATCGGAGGCCCCCGCCGGCAAAGAACCCAAATGGTCGGAGCCCAGGTGCCGCTGTCCCCGGCGGCTCCTTCCTCAATCTGCGGCCGTCGGAGGCCCCCCGCCGGCCTGGCGGCCGTCGGAGGCCCCCCGCCAGCAAAGAACCCAAATGGTCGGAGTCCAGGTGCCGGTGGCGCCGGCGGCTCCTTCGTACCTCTGCTGCTGATCGGAGGCCCCCCGCCGGCAAAGAACCCAAATGGTCGGAGCCCAGGTGCCGCTGTCCCCGGCGGCTCCTTCCTCAATCTGCGGCCGTCGGAGGCCCCCCGCCGGCCTGGCGGCCGTCGGAGGCCCCCCGCCGGCCTGGCGGCCGTCGGAGGCCCCCCGCCGGCCTGGCGGCCGTCGGAGGCCCCCCGCCGGCCTGGCGGCCGTCGGAGGCCCCCCGCCGGCCTGGCGGCCGTCGGAGGCCCCCCGCCGGCCTGGCGGCCGTCGGAGGCCCCCCGCCGGCCTGGCGGCCGTCGGAGGCCCCCCGCCGGCCTGGCGGCCGTCGGAGGCCCCCCGCCGGCCTGGCGGCCGTCGGAGGCCCCCCGCCGGCCTGGCGGCCGTCGGAGGCCCCCCGCCGGCCTGGCGGCCGTCGGAGGCCCCCCGCCGGCCTGGCGGCCGTCGGAGGCCCCCCGCCGGCCTGGCGGCCGTCGGAGGCCCCCCGCCGGCCTGGCGGCCGTCGGAGGCCCCCCGCCGGCCTGGCGGCCGTCGGAGGCCCCCCGCCGGCCTGGCGGCCGTCGGAGGCCCCCCGCCAGCAAAGAACCCAAATGGTCGGAGCCCAGGTGCCGGTGGCGCCGGCGGCTCCTTCGTACCTCTGCTGCTGATCGGAGGCCCCCCGCCAGCAAAGAACCCAAATGGTCGGAGCCCAGGTGCCGGTGGCGCCGGCGGCTCCTTCGTACCTCTGCTGCTGATCGGAGGCCCCCCGCCGGCAAAGAACCCAAATGGTCGGAGCCCAGGTGCCGCTGTCCCCGGCGGCTCCTTCCTCAATCTGCGGCCGTCGGAGGCCCCCCGCCGGCCTGGCGGCCGTCGGAGGCCCCCCGCCAGCAAAGAACCCAAATGGTCGGAGCCCAGGTGCCGGTGGCGCCGGCGGCTCCTTCGTACCTCTGCTGCTGATCGGAGGCCCCCCGCCAGCAAAGAACCCAAATGGTCGGAGCCCAGGTGCCGGTGGCGCCGGCGGCTCCTTCGTACCTCTGCTGCTGATCGGAGGCCCCCCGCCAGCAAAGAACCCAAATGGTCGGAGCCCAGGTGCCGCTGTCCCCGGCGGCTCCTTCCTCAATCTGCGGCCGTCGGAGGCCCCCCGCCGGCCTGGCGGCCGTCGGAGGCCCCCCGCCAGCAAAGAACCCAAATGGTCGGAGCCCAGGTGTCGGTGGCGCCGGCGGCTCCTTCGTACCTCTGCTGCTGATCGGAGGCCCCCCGCCGGCAAAGAACCCAAATGGTCGGAGCCCAGGTGCCGCTGTCCCCGGCGGCTCCTTCCTCAATCTGCGGCCGTCGGAGGCCCCCCGCCGGCCTGGCGGCCGTCGGAGGCCCCCCGCCAGCAAAGAACCCAAATGGTCGGAGCCCAGGTGTCGGTGGCGCCGGCGGCTCCTTCGTACCTCTGCTGCTGATCGGAGGCCCCCCGCCGGCAAAGAACCCAAATGGTCGGAGCCCAGGTGCCGCTGTCCCCGGCGGCTCCTTCCTCAATCTGCGGCCGTCGGAGGCCCCCCGCCGGCCTGGCGGCCGTCGGAGGCCCCCCGCCAGCAAAGAACCCAAATGGTCGGAGCCCAGGTGCCGGTGGCGCCGGCGGCTCCTTCGTACCTCTGCTGCTGATCGGAGGCCCCCCGCCAGCAAAGAACCCAAATGGTCGGAGCCCAGGTGCCGGTGGCGCCGGCGGCTCCTTCGTACCTCTGCTGCTGATCGGAGGCCCCCCGCCAGCAAAGAACCCAAATGGTCGGAGCCCAGGTGCCGGTGGCGCCGGCGGCTCCTTCGTACCTCTGCTGCTGATCGGAGGCCCCCCGCCGGCAAAGAACCCAAATGGTCGGAGCCCAGGTGCCGCTGTCCCCGGCGGCTCCTTCCTCAATCTGCGGCCGTCGGAGGCCCCCCGCCGGCCTGGCGGCCGTCGGAGGCCCCCCGCCAGCAAAGAACCCAAATGGTCGGAGCCCAGGTGTCGGTGGCGCCGGCGGCTCCTTCGTACCTCTGCTGCTGATCGGAGGCCCCCCGCCGGCAAAGAACCCAAATGGTCGGAGCCCAGGTGCCGCTGTCCCCGGCGGCTCCTTCCTCAATCTGCGGCCGTCGGAGGCCCCCCGCCGGCCTGGCGGCCGTCGGAGGCCCCCCGCCAGCAAAGAACCCAAATGGTCGGAGCCCAGGTGTCGGTGGCGCCGGCGGCTCCTTCGTACCTCTGCTGCTGATCGGAGGCCCCCCGCCGGCAAAGAACCCAAATGGTCGGAGCCCAGGTGCCGCTGTCCCCGGCGGCTCCTTCCTCAATCTGCGGCCGTCGGAGGCCCCCCGCCGGCCTGGCGGCCGTCGGAGGCCCCCCGCCGGCCTGGCGGCCGTCGGAGGCCCCCCGCCGGCCTGGCGGCCGTCGGAGGCCCCCCGCCGGCCTGGCGGCCGTCGGAGGCCCCCCGCCGGCCTGGCGGCCGTCGGAGGCCCCCCGCCGGCCTGGCGGCCGTCGGAGGCCCCCCGCCGGCCTGGCGGCCGTCGGAGGCCCCCCGCCGGCCTGGCGGCCGTCGGAGGCCCCCCGCCGGCCTGGCGGCCGTCGGAGGCCCCCCGCCAGCAAAGAACCCAAATGGTCGGAGCCCAGGTGCCGGTGGCGCCTGCGGCTCCTTCGTACCTCTGCTGCTGATCGGAGGCCCCCCGCCGGCAAAGAACCCAAATGGTCGGAGCCCAGGTGCCGCTGTCCCCGGCGGCTCCTTCCTCAATCTGCGGCCGTCGGAGGCCCCCCGCCGGCCTGGCGGCCGTCGGAGGCCCCCCGCCAGCAAAGAACCCAAATGGTCGGAGCCCAGGTGTCGGTGGCGCCGGCGGCTCCTTCGTACCTCTGCTGCTGATCGGAGGCCCCCCGCCGGCAAAGAACCCAAATGGTCGGAGCCCAGGTGCCGCTGTCCCCGGCGGCTCCTTCCTCAATCTGCGGCCGTCGGAGGCCCCCCGCCGGCCTGGCGGCCGTCGGAGGCCCCCCGCCGGCCTGGCGGCCGTCGGAGGCCCCCCGCCGGCCTGGCGGCCGTCGGAGGCCCCCCGCCGGCCTGGCGGCCGTCGGAGGCCCCCCGCCGGCCTGGCGGCCGTCGGAGGCCCCCCGCCGGCCTGGCGGCCGTCGGAGGCCCCCCGCCGGCCTGGCGGCCGTCGGAGGCCCCCCGCCAGCAAAGAACCCAAATGGTCGGAGCCCAGGTGCCGGTGGCGCCGGCGGCTCCTTCGTACCTCTGCTGCTGATCGGAGGCCCCCCGCCGGCAAAGAACCCAAATGGTCGGAGCCCAGGTGCCGGTGGCGCCGGCGGCTCCTTCGTACCTCTGCTGCTGATCGGAGGCCCCCCGCCGGCAAAGAACCCAAATGGTCGGAGCCCAGGTGCCGGTGGCGCCGGCGGCTCCTTCGTACCTCTGCTGCTGATCGGAGGCCCCCCGCCGGCAAAGAACCCAAATGGTCGGAGCCCAGGTGCCGGTGGCGCCGGCGGCTCCTTCGTACCTCTGCTGCTGATCGGAGGCCCCCCGCCGGCAAAGAACCCAAATGGTCGGAGCCCAGGTGCCGCTGTCCCCGGCGGCTCCTTCCTCAATCTGCGGCCGTCGGAGGCCCCCCGCCGGCCTGGCGGCCGTCGGAGGCCCCCCGCCAGCAAAGAACCCAAATGGTCGGAGCCCAGGTGTCGGTGGCGCCGGCGGCTCCTTCGTACCTCTGCTGCTGATCGGAGGCCCCCCGCCGGCAAAGAACCCAAATGGTCGGAGCCCAGGTGCCGCTGTCCCCGGCGGCTCCTTCCTCAATCTGCGGCCGTCGGAGGCCCCCCGCCGGCCTGGCGGCCGTCGGAGGCCCCCCGCCAGCAAAGAACCCAAATGGTCGGAGCCCAGGTGTCGGTGGCGCCGGCGGCTCCTTCGTACCTCTGCTGCTGATCGGAGGCCCCCCGCCGGCAAAGAACCCAAATGGTCGGAGCCCAGGTGCCGCTGTCCCCGGCGGCTCCTTCCTCAATCTGCGGCCGTCGGAGGCCCCCCGCCGGCCTGGCGGCCGTCGGAGGCCCCCCGCCGGCCTGGCGGCCGTCGGAGGCCCCCCGCCGGCAAAGAACCCAAATGGTCGGAGCCCAGGTGCCGCTGTCCCCGGCGGCTCCTTCCTCAATCTGCGGCCGTCGGAGGCCCCCCGCCGGCCTGGCGGCCGTCGGAGGCCCCCCGCCGGCAAAGAACCCAAATGGTCGGAGCCCAGGTGTCGGTGGCGCCGGCGGCTCCTTCGTACCTCTGCTGCTGATCGGAGGCCCCAACCGGCAAAGAACCCAAATGGTCGGAGCCCAGGTGCCGCTGTCCCCGGCGGCTCCTTCCTCAATCTGCGGCCGTCGGAGGCCCCCCGCCGGCCTGGCGGCCGTCGGAGGCCCCCCGCCGGCCTGGCGGCCGTCGGAGGCCCCCCGCCGGCCTGGCGGCCGTCGGAGGCCCCCCGCCGGCCTGGCGGCCGTCGGAGGCCCCCCGCCAGCAAAGAACCCAAATGGTCGGAGCCCAGGTGTCGGTGGCGCCGGCGGCTCCTTCGTACCTCTGCTGCTGATCGGAGGCCCCCCGCCGGCAAAGAACCCAAATGGTCGGAGCCCAGGTGCCGCTGTCCCCGGCGGCTCCTTCCTCAATCTGCGGCCGTCGGAGGCCCCCCGCCGGCCTGGCGGCCGTCGGAGGCCCCCCGCCAGCAAAGAACCCAAATGGTCGGAGCCCAGGTGTCGGTGGCGCCGGCGGCTCCTTCGTACCTCTGCTGCTGATCGGAGGCCCCCCGCCGGCAAAGAACCCAAATGGTCGGAGCCCAGGTGCCGCTGTCCCCGGCGGCTCCTTCCTCAATCTGCGGCCGTCGGAGGCCCCCCGCCGGCCTGGCGGCCGTCGGAGGCCCCCCGCCGGCAAAGAACCCAAATGGTCGGAGCCCAGGTGCCGCTGTCCCCGGCGGCTCCTTCCTCAATCTGCGGCCGTCGGAGGCCCCCCGCCGGCCTGCCGGCCGTCGGAGGCCCCCCGCCGGCCTGCCGGCCGTCGGAGGCCCCCCGCCGGCCTGCCGGCCGTCGGAGGCCCCCCGCCGGCCTGCCGGCCGTCGGAGGCCCCCCGCCGGCCTGCCGGCCGTCGGAGGCCCCCCGCCGGCAAAGAACCCAAATGGTCGGAGCCCAGGTGCCGCTGTCCCCGGCGGCTCCTTCCTCAATCTGCGGCCGTCGGAGGCCCCCCGCCGGCCTGGCGGCCGTCGGAGGCCCCCCGCCGGCAAAGAACCCAAATGGTCGGAGCCCAGGTGTCGGTGGCGCCGGCGGCTCCTTCGTACCTCTGCTGCTGATCGGAGGCCCCAACCGGCAAAGAACCCAAATGGTCGGAGCCCAGGTGCCGCTGTCCCCGGCGGCTCCTTCCTCAATCTGCGGCCGTCGGAGGCCCCCCGCCGGCCTGGCGGCCGTCGGAGGCCCCCCGCCGGCCTGGCGGCCGTCGGAGGCCCCCCGCCGGCCTGGCGGCCGTCGGAGGCCCCCCGCCAGCAAAGAACCCAAATGGTCGGAGCCCAGGTGCCGGTGGCGCCGGCGGCTCCTTCGTACCTCTGCTGCTGATCGGAGGCCCCCCGCCGGCAAAGAACCCAAATGGTCGGAGCCCAGGTGCCGGTGGCGCCGGCGGCTCCTTCGTACCTCTGCTGCTGATCGGAGGCCCCCCGCCGGCAAAGAACCCAAATGGTCGGAGCCCAGGTGCCGCTGTCCCCGGCGGCTCCTTCCTCAATCTGCGGCCGTCGGAGGCCCCCCGCCGGCCTGGCGGCCGTCGGAGGCCCCCCGCCGGCCTGGCGGCCGTCGGAGGCCCCCCGCCGGCCTGGCGGCCGTCGGAGGCCCCCCGCCGGCCTGGCGGCCGTCGGAGGCCCCCCGCCGGCCTGGCGGCCGTCGGAGGCCCCCCGCCAGCAAAGTACCCAAATGGTCGGAGCCCAGGTGTCGGTGGCGCCGGCGGCTCCTTCCTCAATCTGCGGCCGTCGGAGGCCCCCCGCCAGCAAAGTACCCAAATGGTCGGAGCCCAGGTGTCGGTGGCGCCGGCGGCTCCTTCCTCAATCTGCGGCCGTCGGAGGCCCCCCGCCGGCAAAGAACCCAAATGGTCGGAGCCCAGGTGCCGCTGTCCCCGGCGGCTCCTTCCTCAATCTGCGGCCGTCGGAGGCCCCCCGCCGGCCTGGCGGCCGTCGGAGGCCCCCCGCCAGCAAAGAACCCAAATGGTCGGAGCCCAGGTGTCGGTGGCGCCGGCGGCTCCTTCCTCAATCTGCGGCCGTCGGAGGCCCCCCGCCGGCAAAGAACCCAAATGGTCGGAGCCCAGGTGTCGGTGGCGCCGGCGGCTCCTTCCTCAATCTGCGGCCGTCGGAGGCCCCCCGCCGGCAAAGAACCCAAATGGTCGGAGCCCAGGTGCCGCTGTCCCCGGCGGCTCCTTCCTCAATCTGCGGCCGTCGGAGGCCCCCCGCCGGCCTGGCGGCCGTCGGAGGCCCCCCGCCAGCAAAGAACCCAAATGGTCGGAGCCCAGGTGTCGGTGGCGCCGGCGGCTCCTTCCTCAATCTGCGGCCGTCGGAGGCCCCCCGCCGGCAAAGAACCCAAATGGTCGGAGCCCAGGTGCCGCTGTCCCCGGCGGCTCCTTCCTCAATCTGCGGCCGTCGGAGGCCCCCCGCCGGCCTGGCGGCCGTCGGAGGCCCCCCGCCGGCAAAGAACCCAAATGGTCGGAGCCCAGGTGCCGCTGTCCCCGGCGGCTCCTTCCTCAATCTGCGGCCGTCGGAGGCCCCCCGCCGGCCTGGCGGCCGTCGGAGGCCCCCCGCCGGCCTGGCGGCCGTCGGAGGCCCCCCGCCGGCCTGGCGGCCGTCGGAGGCCCCCCGCCGGCCTGGCGGCCGTCGGAGGCCCCCCGCCAGCAAAGAACCCAAATGGTCGGAGCCCAGGTGTCGGTGGCGCCGGCGGCTCCTTCCTCAATCTGCGGCCGTCGGAGGCCCCCCGCCGGCAAAGAACCCAAATGGTCGGAGCCCAGGTGTCGGTGGCGCCGGCGGCTCCTTCCTCAATCTGCGGCCGTCGGAGGCCCCCCGCCGGCAAAGAACCCAAATGGTCGGAGCCCAGGTGCCGCTGTCCCCGGCGGCTCCTTCCTCAATCTGCGGCCGTCGGAGGCCCCCCGCCGGCCTGGCGGCCGTCGGAGGCCCCCCGCCAGCAAAGAACCCAAATGGTCGGAGCCCAGGTGTCGGTGGCGCCGGCGGCTCCTTCCTCAATCTGCGGCCGTCGGAGGCCCCCCGCCGGCAAAGAACCCAAATGGTCGGAGCCCAGGTGCCGCTGTCCCCGGCGGCTCCTTCCTCAATCTGCGGCCGTCGGAGGCCCCCCGCCGGCCTGGCGGCCGTCGGAGGCCCCCCGCCGGCAAAGAACCCAAATGGTCGGAGCCCAGGTGCCGCTGTCCCCGGCGGCTCCTTCCTCAATCTGCGGCCGTCGGAGGCCCCCCGCCGGCCTGGCGGCCGTCGGAGGCCCCCCGCCGGCCTGGCGGCCGTCGGAGGCCCCCCGCCGGCCTGGCGGCCGTCGGAGGCCCCCCGCCAGCAAAGAACCCAAATGGTCGGAGCCCAGGTGTCGGTGGCGCCGGCGGCTCCTTCCTCAATCTGCGGCCGTCGGAGGCCCCCCGCCGGCAAAGAACCCAAATGGTCGGAGCCCAGGTGTCGGTGGCGCCGGCGGCTCCTTCCTCAATCTGCGGCCGTCGGAGGCCCCCCGCCGGCAAAGAACCCAAATGGTCGGAGCCCAGGTGCCGCTGTCCCCGGCGGCTCCTTCCTCAATCTGCGGCCGTCGGAGGCCCCCCGCCGGCCTGGCGGCCGTCGGAGGCCCCCCGCCAGCAAAGAACCCAAATGGTCGGAGCCCAGGTGTCGGTGGCGCCGGCGGCTCCTTCCTCAATCTGCGGCCGTCGGAGGCCCCCCGCCGGCAAAGAACCCAAATGGTCGGAGCCCAGGTGCCGCTGTCCCCGGCGGCTCCTTCCTCAATCTGCGGCCGTCGGAGGCCCCCCGCCGGCCTGGCGGCCGTCGGAGGCCCCCCGCCGGCAAAGAACCCAAATGGTCGGAGCCCAGGTGCCGCTGTCCCCGGCGGCTCCTTCCTCAATCTGCGGCCGTCGGAGGCCCCCCGCCGGCCTGGCGGCCGTCGGAGGCCCCCCGCCGGCCTGGCGGCCGTCGGAGGCCCCCCGCCGGCCTGGCGGCCGTCGGAGGCCCCCCGCCGGCCTGGCGGCCGTCGGAGGCCCCCCGCCGGCCTGGCGGCCGTCGGAGGCCCCCCGCCGGCCTGGCGGCCGTCGGAGGCCCCCCGCCGGCCTGGCGGCCGTCGGAGGCCCCCCGCCGGCCTGGCGGCCGTCGGAGGCCCCCCGCCGGCCTGGCGGCCGTCGGAGGCCCCCCGCCGGCCTGGCGGCCGTCGGAGGCCCCCCGCCGGCCTGGCGGCCGTCGGAGGCCCCCCGCCGGCCTGGCGGCCGTCGGAGGCCCCCCGCCGGCCTGGCGGCCGTCGGAGGCCCCCCGCCGGCCTGGCGGCCGTCGGAGGCCCCCCGCCGGCCTGGCGGCCGTCGGAGGCCCCCCGCCAGCAAAGAACCCAAATGGTCGGAGCCCAGGTGCCGGTGGCGCCGGCGGCTCCTTCGTACCTCTGCTGCTGATCGGAGGCCCCCCGCCAGCAAAGAACCCAAATGGTCGGAGCCCAGGTGCCGGTGGCGCCGGCGGCTCCTTCGTACCTCTGCTGCTGATCGGAGGCCCCCCGCCGGCAAAGAACCCAAATGGTCGGAGCCCAGGTGCCGCTGTCCCCGGCGGCTCCTTCCTCAATCTGCGGCCGTCGGAGGCCCCCCGCCGGCCTGGCGGCCGTCGGAGGCCCCCCGCCAGCAAAGAACCCAAATGGTCGGAGCCCAGGTGTCGGTGGCGCCGGCGGCTCCTTCGTACCTCTGCTGCTGATCGGAGGCCCCCCGCCGGCAAAGAACCCAAATGGTCGGAGCCCAGGTGCCGCTGTCCCCGGCGGCTCCTTCCTCAATCTGCGGCCGTCGGAGGCCCCCCGCCGGCCTGGCGGCCGTCGGAGGCCCCCCGCCAGCAAAGAACCCAAATGGTCGGAGCCCAGGTGCCGGTGGCGCCGGCGGCTCCTTCGTACCTCTGCTGCTGATCGGAGGCCCCCCGCCAGCAAAGAACCCAAATGGTCGGAGCCCAGGTGCCGGTGGCGCCGGCGGCTCCTTCGTACCTCTGCTGCTGATCGGAGGCCCCCCGCCGGCAAAGAACCCAAATGGTCGGAGCCCAGGTGTCGCTGTCCCCGGCGGCTCCTTCCTCAATCTGCGGCCGTCGGAGGCCCCCCGCCGGCCTGGCGGCCGTCGGAGGCCCCCCGCCAGCAAAGAACCCAAATGGTCGGAGCCCAGGTGTCGGTGGCGCCGGCGGCTCCTTCGTACCTCTGCTGCTGATCGGAGGCCCCCCGCCGGCAAAGAACCCAAATGGTCGGAGCCCAGGTGCCGCTGTCCCCGGCGGCTCCTTCCTCAATCTGCGGCCGTCGGAGGCCCCCCGCCAGCAAAGAACCCAAATGGTCGGAGCCCAGGTGCCGGTGGCGCCGGCGGCTCCTTCGTACCTCTGCTGCTGATCGGAGGCCCCCCGCCAGCAAAGAACCCAAATGGTCGGAGCCCAGGTGCCGGTGGCGCCGGCGGCTCCTTCGTACCTCTGCTGCTGATCGGAGGCCCCCCGCCGGCAAAGAACCCAAATGGTCGGAGCCCAGGTGCCGCTGTCCCCGGCGGCTCCTTCCTCAATCTGCGGCCGTCGGAGGCCCCCCGCCGGCCTGGCGGCCGTCGGAGGCCCCCCGCCGGCCTGGCGGCCGTCGGAGGCCCCCCGCCGGCCTGGCGGCCGTCGGAGGCCCCCCGCCGGCCTGGCGGCCGTCGGAGGCCCCCCGCCGGCCTGGCGGCCGTCGGAGGCCCCCCGCCGGCCTGGCGGCCGTCGGAGGCCCCCCGCCGGCCTGGCGGCCGTCGGAGGCCCCCCGCCAGCAAAGAACCCAAATGGTCGGAGCCCAGGTGTCGGTGGCGCCGGCGGCTCCTTCGTACCTCTGCTGCTGATCGGAGGCCCCCCGCCGGCAAAGAACCCAAATGGTCGGAGCCCAGGTGCCGCTGTCCCCGGCGGCTCCTTCCTCAATCTGCGGCCGTCGGAGGCCCCCCGCCGGCCTGGCGGCCGTCGGAGGCCCCCCGCCAGCAAAGAACCCAAATGGTCGGAGCCCAGGTGTCGGTGGCGCCGGCGGCTCCTTCGTACCTCTGCTGCTGATCGGAGGCCCCCCGCCGGCAAAGAACCCAAATGGTCGGAGCCCAGGTGCCGCTGTCCCCGGCGGCTCCTTCCTCAATCTGCGGCCGTTGGAGGCCCCCCGCCGGCCTGGCGGCCGTCGGAGGCCCCCCGCCAGCAAAGAACCCAAATGGTCGGAGCCCAGGTGCCGGTGGCGCCGGCGGCTCCTTCGTACCTCTGCTGCTGATCGGAGGCCCCCCGCCAGCAAAGAACCCAAATGGTCGGAGCCCAGGTGCCGGTGGCGCCGGCGGCTCCTTCGTACCTCTGCTGCTGATCGGAGGCCCCCCGCCGGCAAAGAACCCAAATGGTCGGAGCCCAGGTGTCGCTGTCCCCGGCGGCTCCTTCCTCAATCTGCGGCCGTCGGAGGCCCCCCGCCGGCCTGGCGGCCGTCGGAGGCCCCCCGCCAGCAAAGAACCCAAATGGTCGGAGCCCAGGTGTCGGTGGCGCCGGCGGCTCCTTCGTACCTCTGCTGCTGATCGGAGGCCCCCCGCCGGCAAAGAACCCAAATGGTCGGAGCCCAGGTGCCGCTGTCCCCGGCGGCTCCTTCCTCAATCTGCGGCCGTCGGAGGCCCCCCGCCGGCCTGGCGGCCGTCGGAGGCCCCCCGCCAGCAAAGAACCCAAATGGTCGGAGCCCAGGTGCCGGTGGCGCCGGCGGCTCCTTCGTACCTCTGCTGCTGATCGGAGGCCCCCCGCCAGCAAAGAACCCAAATGGTCGGAGCCCAGGTGCCGGTGGCGCCGGCGGCTCCTTCGTACCTCTGCTGCTGATCGGAGGCCCCCCGCCGGCAAAGAACCCAAATGGTCGGAGCCCAGGTGCCGCTGTCCCCGGCGGCTCCTTCCTCAATCTGCGGCCGTCGGAGGCCCCCCGCCGGCCTGGCGGCCGTCGGAGGCCCCCCGCCGGCCTGGCGGCCGTCGGAGGCCCCCCGCCGGCCTGGCGGCCGTCGGAGGCCCCCCGCCGGCCTGGCGGCCGTCGGAGGCCCCCCGCCGGCCTGGCGGCCGTCGGAGGCCCCCCGCCAGCAAAGAACCCAAATGGTCGGAGCCCAGGTGTCGGTGGCGCCGGCGGCTCCTTCGTACCTCTGCTGCTGATCGGAGGCCCCCCGCCGGCAAAGAACCCAAATGGTCGGAGCCCAGGTGCCGCTGTCCCCGGCGGCTCCTTCCTCAATCTGCGGCCGTCGGAGGCCCCCCGCCGGCCTGGCGGCCGTCGGAGGCCCCCCGCCGGCCTGGCGGCCGTCGGAGGCCCCCCGCCGGCCTGGCGGCCGTCGGAGGCCCCCCGCCGGCCTGGCGGCCGTCGGAGGCCCCCCGCCGGCCTGGCGGCCGTCGGAGGCCCCCCGCCGGCCTGGCGGCCGTCGGAGGCCCCCCGCCGGCCTGGCGGCCGTCGGAGGCCCCCCGCCAGCAAAGAACCCAAATGGTCGGAGCCCAGGTGTCGGTGGCGCCGGCGGCTCCTTCGTACCTCTGCTGCTGATCGGAGGCCCCCCGCCGGCAAAGAACCCAAATGGTCGGAGCCCAGGTGCCGCTGTCCCCGGCGGCTCCTTCCTCAATCTGCGGCCGTCGGAGGCCCCCCGCCGGCCTGGCGGCCGTCGGAGGCCCCCCGCCGGCAAAGAACCCAAATGGTCGGAGCCCAGGTGCCGCTGTCCCCGGCGGCTCCTTCCTCAATCTGCGGCCGTCGGAGGCCCCCCGCCGGCCTGGCGGCCGTCGGAGGCCCCCCGCCGGCCTGGCGGCCGTCGGAGGCCCCCCGCCGGCCTGGCGGCCGTCGGAGGCCCCCCGCCGGCCTGGCGGCCGTCGGAGGCCCCCCGCCGGCCTGGCGGCCGTCGGAGGCCCCCCGCCAGCAAAGAACCCAAATGGTCGGAGCCCAGGTGTCGGTGGCGCCGGCGGCTCCTTCGTACCTCTGCTGCTGATCGGAGGCCCCCCGCCGGCAAAGAACCCAAATGGTCGGAGCCCAGGTGCCGCTGTCCCCGGCGGCTCCTTCCTCAATCTGCGGCCGTCGGAGGCCCCCCGCCGGCCTGGCGGCCGTCGGAGGCCCCCCGCCGGCCTGGCGGCCGTCGGAGGCCCCCCGCCGGCCTGGCGGCCGTCGGAGGCCCCCCGCCGGCCTGGCGGCCGTCGGAGGCCCCCCGCCGGCCTGGCGGCCGTCGGAGGCCCCCCGCCGGCCTGGCGGCCGTCGGAGGCCCCCCGCCGGCCTGGCGGCCGTCGGAGGCCCCCCGCCGGCCTGGCGGCCGTCGGAGGCCCCCCGCCGGCCTGGCGGCCGTCGGAGGCCCCCCGCCGGCCTGGCGGCCGTCGGAGGCCCCCCGCCGGCCTGGCGGCCGTCGGAGGCCCCCCGCCGGCCTGGCGGCCGTCGGAGGCCCCCCGCCGGCCTGGCGGCCGTCGGAGGCCCCCCGCCGGCCTGGCGGCCGTCGGAGGCCCCCCGCCGGCCTGGCGGCCGTCGGAGGCCCCCCGCCGGCCTGGCGGCCGTCGGAGGCCCCCCGCCGGCCTGGCGGCCGTCGGAGGCCCCCCGCCGGCCTGGCGGCCGTCGGAGGCCCCCCGCCGGCCTGGCGGCCGTCGGAGGCCCCCCGCCGGCCTGGCGGCCGTCGGAGGCCCCCCGCCAGCAAAGAACCCAAATGGTCGGAGCCCAGGTGTCGGTGGCGCCGGCGGCTCCTTCGTACCTCTGCTGCTGATCGGAGGCCCCCCGCCGGCAAAGAACCCAAATGGTCGGAGCCCAGGTGCCGCTGTCCCCGGCGGCTCCTTCCTCAATCTGCGGCCGTCGGAGGCCCCCCGCCGGCCTGGCGGCCGTCGGAGGCCCCCCGCCGGCCTGGCGGCCGTCGGAGGCCCCCCGCCGGCCTGGCGGCCGTCGGAGGCCCCCCGCCGGCCTGGCGGCCGTCGGAGGCCCCCCGCCGGCCTGGCGGCCGTCGGAGGCCCCCCGCCGGCCTGGCGGCCGTCGGAGGCCCCCCGCCGGCCTGGCGGCCGTCGGAGGCCCCCCGCCAGCAAAGAACCCAAATGGTCGGAGCCCAGGTGTCGGTGGCGCCGGCGGCTCCTTCGTACCTCTGCTGCTGATCGGAGGCCCCCCGCCGGCAAAGAACCCAAATGGTCGGAGCCCAGGTGCCGCTGTCCCCGGCGGCTCCTTCCTCAATCTGCGGCCGTCGGAGGCCCCCCGCCGGCCTGGCGGCCGTCGGAGGCCCCCCGCCGGCCTGGCGGCCGTCGGAGGCCCCCCGCCGGCCTGGCGGCCGTCGGAGGCCCCCCGCCGGCCTGGCGGCCGTCGGAGGCCCCCCGCCGGCCTGGCGGCCGTCGGAGGCCCCCCGCCAGCAAAGAACCCAAATGGTCGGAGCCCAGGTGTCGGTGGCGTCGGCGGCTCCTTCGTACCTCTGCTGCTGATCGGAGGCCCCCCGCCGGCAAAGAACCCAAATGGTCGGAGCCCAGGTGCCGCTGTCCCCGGCGGCTCCTTCCTCAATCTGCGGCCGTCGGAGGCCCCCCGCCGGCCTGGCGGCCGTCGGAGGCCCCCCGCCGGCCTGGCGGCCGTCGGAGGCCCCCCGCCGGCCTGGCGGCCGTCGGAGGCCCCCCGCCGGCCTGGCGGCCGTCGGAGGCCCCCCGCCGGCCTGGCGGCCGTCGGAGGCCCCCCGCCGGCCTGGCGGCCGTCGGAGGCCCCCCGCCGGCCTGGCGGCCGTCGGAGGCCCCCCGCCGGCCTGGCGGCCGTCGGAGGCCCCCCGCCGGCCTGGCGGCCGTCGGAGGCCCCCCGCCGGCCTGGCGGCCGTCGGAGGCCCCCCGCCGGCCTGGCGGCCGTCGGAGGCCCCCCGCCGGCCTGGCGGCCGTCGGAGGCCCCCCGCCGGCCTGGCGGCCGTCGGAGGCCCCCCGCCGGCCTGGCGGCCGTCGGAGGCCCCCCGCCAGCAAAGAACCCAAATGGTCGGAGCCCAGGTGTCGGTGGCGCCGGCGGCTCCTTCGTACCTCTGCTGCTGATCGGAGGCCCCCCGCCAGCAAAGAACCCAAATGGTCGGAGCCCAGGTGTCGGTGGCGCCGGCGGCTCCTTCCTCAATCTGCGGCCGTCGGAGGCCCCCCGCCGGCCTGGCGGCCGTCGGAGGCCCCCCGCCGGCCTGGCGGCCGTCGGAGGCCCCCCGCCGGCCTGGCGGCCGTCGGAGGCCCCCCGCCAGCAAAGAACCCAAATGGTCGGAGCCCAGGTGCCGCTGTCCCCGGCGGCTCCTTCCTCAATCTGCGGCCGTCGGAGGCCCCCCGCCGGCCTGGCGGCCGTCGGAGGCCCCCCGCCGGCCTGGCGGCCGTCGGAGGCCCCCCGCCAGCAAAGAACCCAAATGGTCGGAGCCCAGGTGTCGGTGGCGCCGGCGGCTCCTTCGTACCTCTGCTGCTGATCGGAGGCCCCCCGCCGGCAAAGAACCCAAATGGTCGGAGCCCAGGTGCCGCTGTCCCCGGCGGCTCCTTCCTCAATCTGCGGCCGTCGGAGGCCCCCCGCCGGCCTGGCGGCCGTCGGAGGCCCCCCGCCGGCCTGGCGGCCGTCGGAGGCCCCCCGCCGGCCTGGCGGCCGTCGGAGGCCCCCCGCCGGCCTGGCGGCCGTCGGAGGCCCCCCGCCGGCCTGGCGGCCGTCGGAGGCCCCCCGCCGGCCTGGCGGCCGTCGGAGGCCCCCCGCCGGCCTGGCGGCCGTCGGAGGCCCCCCGCCGGCCTGGCGGCCGTCGGAGGCCCCCCGCCGGCCTGGCGGCCGTCGGAGGCCCCCCGCCAGCAAAGAACCCAAATGGTCGGAGCCCAGGTGTCGGTGGCGCCGGCGGCTCCTTCGTACCTCTGCTGCTGATCGGAGGCCCCCCGCCGGCAAAGAACCCAAATGGTCGGAGCCCAGGTGCCGCTGTCCCCGGCGGCTCCTTCCTCAATCTGCGGCCGTCGGAGGCCCCCCGCCGGCCTGGCGGCCGTCGGAGGCCCCCCGCCGGCCTGGCGGCCGTCGGAGGCCCCCCGCCGGCCTGGCGGCCGTCGGAGGCCCCCCGCCAGCAAAGAACCCAAATGGTCGGAGCCCAGGTGTCGGTGGCGTCGGCGGCTCCTTCGTACCTCTGCTGCTGATCGGAGGCCCCCCGCCGGCAAAGAACCCAAATGGTCGGAGCCCAGGTGCCGCTGTCCCCGGCGGCTCCTTCCTCAATCTGCGGCCGTCGGAGGCCCCCCGCCGGCCTGGCGGCCGTCGGAGGCCCCCCGCCGGCCTGGCGGCCGTCGGAGGCCCCCCGCCGGCCTGGCGGCCGTCGGAGGCCCCCCGCCGGCCTGGCGGCCGTCGGAGGCCCCCCGCCGGCCTGGCGGCCGTCGGAGGCCCCCCGCCGGCCTGGCGGCCGTCGGAGGCCCCCCGCCAGCAAAGAACCCAAATGGTCGGAGCCCAGGTGTCGGTGGCGCCGGCGGCTCCTTCGTACCTCTGCTGCTGATCGGAGGCCCCCCGCCAGCAAAGAACCCAAATGGTCGGAGCCCAGGTGTCGGTGGCGCCGGCGGCTCCTTCGTACCTCTGCTGCTGATCGGAGGCCCCCCGCCGGCAAAGAACCCAAATGGTCGGAGCCCAGGTGCCGCTGTCCCCGGCGGCTCCTTCCTCAATCTGCGGCCGTCGGAGGCCCCCCGCCAGCAAAGAACCCAAATGGTCGGAGCCCAGGTGTCGGTGGCGCCGGCGGCTCCTTCGTACCTCTGCTGCTGATCGGAGGCCCCCCGCCAGCAAAGAACCCAAATGGTCGGAGCCCAGGTGTCGGTGGCGCCGGCGGCTCCTTCGTACCTCTGCTGCTGATCGGAGGCCCCCCGCCGGCAAAGAACCCAAATGGTCGGAGCCCAGGTGCCGCTGTCCCCGGCGGCTCCTTCCTCAATCTGCGGCCGTCGGAGGCCCCCCGCCGGCCTGGCGGCCGTCGGAGGCCCCCCGCCGGCCTGGCGGCCGTCGGAGGCCCCCCGCCGGCCTGGCGGCCGTCGGAGGCCCCCCGCCGGCCTGGCGGCCGTCGGAGGCCCCCCGCCGGCCTGGCGGCCGTCGGAGGCCCCCCGCCGGCCTGGCGGCCGTCGGAGGCCCCCCGCCAGCAAAGAACCCAAATGGTCGGAGCCCAGGTGTCGGTGGCGCCGGCGGCTCCTTCGTACCTCTGCTGCTGATCGGAGGCCCCCCGCCGGCAAAGAACCCAAATGGTCGGAGCCCAGGTGCCGCTGTCCCCGGCGGCTCCTTCCTCAATCTGCGGCCGTCGGAGGCCCCCCGCCGGCCTGGCGGCCGTCGGAGGCCCCCCGCCGGCCTGGCGGCCGTCGGAGGCCCCCCGCCGGCCTGGCGGCCGTCGGAGGCCCCCCGCCGGCCTGGCGGCCGTCGGAGGCCCCCCGCCGGCCTGGCGGCCGTCGGAGGCCCCCCGCCGGCCTGGCGGCCGTCGGAGGCCCCCCGCCGGCCTGGCGGCCGTCGGAGGCCCCCCGCCGGCCTGGCGGCCGTCGGAGGCCCCCCGCCGGCCTGGCGGCCGTCGGAGGCCCCCCGCCGGCCTGGCGGCCGTCGGAGGCCCCCCGCCGGCCTGGCGGCCGTCGGAGGCCCCCCGCCGGCCTGGCGGCCGTCGGAGGCCCCCCGCCGGCCTGGCGGCCGTCGGAGGCCCCCCGCCGGCCTGGCGGCCGTCGGAGGCCCCCCGCCGGCCTGGCGGCCGTCGGAGGCCCCCCGCCGGCCTGGCGGCCGTCGGAGGCCCCCCGCCGGCCTGGCGGCCGTCGGAGGCCCCCCGCCGGCCTGGCGGCCGTCGGAGGCCCCCCGCCGGCCTGGCGGCCGTCGGAGGCCCCCCGCCAGCAAAGAACCCAAATGGTCGGAGCCCAGGTGTCGGTGGCGCCGGCGGCTCCTTCGTACCTCTGCTGCTGATCGGAGGCCCCCCGCCAGCAAAGAACCCAAATGGTCGGAGCCCAGGTGTCGGTGGCGCCGGCGGCTCCTTCGTACCTCTGCTGCTGATCGGAGGCCCCCCGCCGGCAAAGAACCCAAATGGTCGGAGCCCAGGTGCCGCTGTCCCCGGCGGCTCCTTCCTCAATCTGCGGCCGTCGGAGGCCCCCCGCCGGCCTGGCGGCCGTCGGAGGCCCCCCGCCGGCCTGGCGGCCGTCGGAGGCCCCCCGCCGGCCTGGCGGCCGTCGGAGGCCCCCCGCCGGCCTGGCGGCCGTCGGAGGCCCCCCGCCGGCCTGGCGGCCGTCGGAGGCCCCCCGCCGGCCTGGCGGCCGTCGGAGGCCCCCCGCCGGCCTGGCGGCCGTCGGAGGCCCCCCGCCGGCCTGGCGGCCGTCGGAGGCCCCCCGCCGGCCTGGCGGCCGTCGGAGGCCCCCCGCCAGCAAAGAACCCAAATGGTCGGAGCCCAGGTGTCGGTGGCGCCGGCGGCTCCTTCGTACCTCTGCTGCTGATCGGAGGCCCCCCGCCAGCAAAGAACCCAAATGGTCGGAGCCCAGGTGTCGGTGGCGCCGGCGGCTCCTTCGTACCTCTGCTGCTGATCGGAGGCCCCCCGCCGGCAAAGAACCCAAATGGTCGGAGCCCAGGTGCCGCTGTCCCCGGCGGCTCCTTCCTCAATCTGCGGCCGTCGGAGGCCCCCCGCCGGCCTGGCGGCCGTCGGAGGCCCCCCGCCGGCCTGGCGGCCGTCGGAGGCCCCCCGCCGGCCTGGCGGCCGTCGGAGGCCCCCCGCCGGCCTGGCGGCCGTCGGAGGCCCCCCGCCGGCCTGGCGGCCGTCGGAGGCCCCCCGCCAGCAAAGAACCCAAATGGTCGGAGCCCAGGTGTCGGTGGCGCCGGCGGCTCCTTCGTACCTCTGCTGCTGATCGGAGGCCCCCCGCCGGCAAAGAACCCAAATGGTCGGAGCCCAGGTGCCGCTGTCCCCGGCGGCTCCTTCCTCAATCTGCGGCCGTCGGAGGCCCCCCGCCGGCCTGGCGGCCGTCGGAGGCCCCCCGCCGGCCTGGCGGCCGTCGGAGGCCCCCCGCCGGCCTGGCGGCCGTCGGAGGCCCCCCGCCGGCCTGGCGGCCGTCGGAGGCCCCCCGCCGGCCTGGCGGCCGTCGGAGGCCCCCCGCCGGCCTGGCGGCCGTCGGAGGCCCCCCGCCGGCCTGGCGGCCGTCGGAGGCCCCCCGCCGGCCTGGCGGCCGTCGGAGGCCCCCCGCCGGCCTGGCGGCCGTCGGAGGCCCCCCGCCGGCCTGGCGGCCGTCGGAGGCCCCCCGCCGGCCTGGCGGCCGTCGGAGGCCCCCCGCCGGCCTGGCGGCCGTCGGAGGCCCCCCGCCAGCAAAGAACCCAAATGGTCGGAGCCCAGGTGTCGGTGGCGCCGGCGGCTCCTTCGTACCTCTGCTGCTGATCGGAGGCCCCCCGCCGGCAAAGAACCCAAATGGTCGGAGCCCAGGTGTCGGTGGCGCCGGCGGCTCCTTCGTACCTCTGCTGCTGATCGGAGGCCCCCCGCCGGCAAAGAACCCAAATGGTCGGAGCCCAGGTGCCGCTGTCCCCGGCGGCTCCTTCCTCAATCTGCGGCCGTCGGAGGCCCCCCGCCGGCCTGGCGGCCGTCGGAGGCCCCCCGCCGGCCTGGCGGCCGTCGGAGGCCCCCCGCCGGCCTGGCGGCCGTCGGAGGCCCCCCGCCGGCCTGGCGGCCGTCGGAGGCCCCCCGCCGGCCTGGCGGCCGTCGGAGGCCCCCCGCCGGCCTGGCGGCCGTCGGAGGCCCCCCGCCGGCCTGGCGGCCGTCGGAGGCCCCCCGCCGGCCTGGCGGCCGTCGGAGGCCCCCCGCCAGCAAAGAACCCAAATGGTCGGAGCCCAGGTGTCGGTGGCGCCGGCGGCTCCTTCGTACCTCTGCTGCTGATCGGAGGCCCCCCGCCGGCAAAGAACCCAAATGGTCGGAGCCCAGGTGTCGGTGGCGCCGGCGGCTCCTTCGTACCTCTGCTGCTGATCGGAGGCCCCCCGCCGGCAAAGAACCCAAATGGTCGGAGCCCAGGTGCCGCTGTCCCCGGCGGCTCCTTCCTCAATCTGCGGCCGTCGGAGGCCCCCCGCCGGCCTGGCGGCCGTCGGAGGCCCCCCGCCGGCCTGGCGGCCGTCGGAGGCCCCCCGCCGGCCTGGCGGCCGTCGGAGGCCCCCCGCCGGCCTGGCGGCCGTCGGAGGCCCCCCGCCGGCCTGGCGGCCGTCGGAGGCCCCCCGCCGGCCTGGCGGCCGTCGGAGGCCCCCCGCCGGCCTGGCGGCCGTCGGAGGCCCCCCGCCGGCCTGGCGGCCGTCGGAGGCCCCCCGCCGGCCTGGCGGCCGTCGGAGGCCCCCCGCCAGCAAAGAACCCAAATGGTCGGAGCCCAGGTGTCGGTGGCGCCGGCGGCTCCTTCGTACCTCTGCTGCTGATCGGAGGCCCCCCGCCGGCAAAGAACCCAAATGGTCGGAGCCCAGGTGCCGCTGTCCCCGGCGGCTCCTTCCTCAATCTGCGGCCGTCGGAGGCCCCCCGCCGGCCTGGCGGCCGTCGGAGGCCCCCCGCCGGCCTGGCGGCCGTCGGAGGCCCCCCGCCGGCCTGGCGGCCGTCGGAGGCCCCCCGCCAGCAAAGAACCCAAATGGTCGGAGCCCAGGTGTCGGTGGCGCCGGCGGCTCCTTCGTACCTCTGCTGCTGATCGGAGGCCCCCCGCCGGCAAAGAACCCAAATGGTCGGAGCCCAGGTGCCGCTGTCCCCGGCAGCTCCTTCCTCAATCTGCGGCCGTCGGAGGCCCCCCGCCGGCCTGGCGGCCGTCGGAGGCCCCCCGCCGGCCTGGCGGCCGTCGGAGGCCCCCCGCCGGCCTGGCGGCCGTCGGAGGCCCCCCGCCGGCCTGGCGGCCGTCGGAGGCCCCCCGCCGGCCTGGCGGCCGTCGGAGGCCCCCCGCCAGCAAAGAACCCAAATGGTCGGAGCCCAGGTGTCGGTGGCGCCGGCGGCTCCTTCGTACCTCTGCTGCTGATCGGAGGCCCCCCGCCGGCAAAGAACCCAAATGGTCGGAGCCCAGGTGCCGCTGTCCCCGGCGGCTCCTTCCTCAATCTGCGGCCGTCGGAGGCCCCCCGCCGGCCTGGCGGCCGTCGGAGGCCCCCCGCCGGCCTGGCGGCCGTCGGAGGCCCCCCGCCGGCCTGGCGGCCGTCGGAGGCCCCCCGCCGGCCTGGCGGCCGTCGGAGGCCCCCCGCCGGCCTGGCGGCCGTCGGAGGCCCCCCGCCAGCAAAGAACCCAAATGGTCGGAGCCCAGTGTCGGTGGCGCCGGCGGCTCCTTCGTACCTCTGCTGCTGATCGGAGGCCCCCCGCCGGCAAAGAACCCAAATGGTCGGAGCCCAGGTGCCGCTGTCCCCGGCGGCTCCTTCCTCAATCTGCGGCCGTCGGAGGCCCCCGCCGGCCTGGCGGCCGTCGGAGGCCCCCCGCCGGCCTGGCGGCCGTCGGAGGCCCCCCGCCGGCCTGGCGGCCGTCGGAGGCCCCCCGCCGGCCTGGCGGCCGTCGGAGGCCCCCCGCCGGCCTGGCGGCCGTCGGAGGCCCCCCGCCGGCCTGGCGGCCGTCGGAGGCCCCCCGCCGGCCTGGCGGCCGTCGGAGGCCCCCCGCCAGCAAAGAACCCAAATGGTCGGAGCCCAGGTGTCGGTGGCGCCGGCGGCTCCTTCGTACCTCTGCTGCTGATCGGAGGCCCCCCGCCGGCAAAGAACCCAAATGGTCGGAGCCCAGGTGCCGCTGTCCCCGGCGGCTCCTTCCTCAATCTGCGGCCGTCGGAGGCCCCCCGGCGGCTCCTTCCTCAATCTGCGGCCGTCGGAGGCCCCCCGCCGGCCTGGCGGCCGTCGGAGGCCCCCGCCGGCCTGGCGGCCGTCGGAGGCCCCCCGCCGGCCTGGCGGCCGTCGGAGGCCCCCCGCCGGCCTGGCGGCCGTCGGAGGCCCCCCGCCGGCCTGGCGGCCGTCGGAGGCCCCCCGCCGGCCTGGCGGCCGTCGGAGGCCCCCCGCCAGCAAAGAACCCAAATGGTCGGAGCCCAGGTGTCGGTGGCGCCGGCGGCTCCTTCGTACCTCTGCTGCTGATCGGAGGCCCCCCGCCGGCAAAGAACCCAAATGGTCGGAGCCCAGGTGCCGCTGTCCCCGGCGGCTCCTTCCTCAATCTGCGGCCGTCGGAGGCCCCCCGCCGGCCTGGCGGCCGTCGGAGGCCCCCCGCCGGCCTGGCGGCCGTCGGAGGCCCCCGCCGGCCTGGCGGCCGTCGGAGGCCCCCCGCCGGCCTGGCGGCCGTCGGAGGCCCCCCGCCGGCCTGGCGGCCGTCGGAGGCCCCCCGCCGGCCTGGCGGCCGTCGGAGGCCCCCCGCCGGCCTGGCGGCCGTCGGAGGCCCCCCGCCGGCCTGGCGGCCGTCGGAGGCCCCCCCGCCGGCCTGGCGGCCGTCGGAGGCCCCCCGCCGGCCTGGCGGCCGTCGGAGGCCCCCCGCCGGCCTGGCGGCCGTCGGAGGCCCCCCGCCGGCCTGGCGGCCGTCGGAGGCCCCCCGCCAGCAAAGAACCCAAATGGTCGGAGCCCAGGTGTCGGTGGCGCCGGCGGCTCCTTCGTACCTCTGCTGCTGATCGGAGGCCCCCCGCCGGCAAAGAACCCAATGGTCGGAGCCCAGGTGCCGCTGTCGCCGGCGGCTCCTTCCTCAATCTGCGGCCGTCGGAGGCCCCCCGCCAGCAAAGAACCCAAATGGTCGGAGCCCAGGTGTCGGTGGCGCCGGCGGCTCCTTCGTACCTCTGCTGCTGATCGGAGGCCCCCCGCCGGCAAAGAACCCAAATGGTCGGAGCCCAGGTGCCGCTGTCCCCGGCGGCTCCTTCCTCAATCTGCGGCCGTCGGAGGCCCCCCGCCGGCCTGGCGGCCGTCGGAGGCCCCCCGCCGGCCTGGCGGCCGTCGGAGGCCCCCCGCCGGCCTGGCGGCCGTCGGAGGCCCCCGCCGGCCTGGCGGCCGTCGGAGGCCCCCCGCCGGCCTGGCGGCCGTCGGAGGCCCCCCGCCGGCCTGGCGGCCGTCGGAGGCCCCCCGCCAGCAAAGAACCCAAATGGTCGGAGCCCAGGTGTCGGTGGCGCCGGCGGCTCCTTCGTACCTCTGCTGCTGATCGGAGGCCCCCCGCCGGCAAAGAACCCAAATGGTCGGAGCCCAGGTGCCGCTGTCGCCGGCGGCTCCTTCCTCAATCTGCGGCCGTCGGAGGCCCCCCGCCGGCAAAGAACCCAAATGGTCGGAGCCCAGGTGCCGCTGTCCCCGGCGGCTCCTTCCTCAATCTGCGGCCGTCGGAGGCCCCCCGCCGGCCTGGCGGCCGTCGGAGGCCCCCCGCCGGCCTGGCGGCCGTCGGAGGCCCCCCGCCGGCCTGGCGGCCGTCGGAGGCCCCCCGCCGGCCTGGCGGCCGTCGGAGGCCCCCCGCCGGCCTGGCGGCCGTCGGAGGCCCCCCGCCGGCCTGGCGGCCGTCGGAGGCCCCCCGCCGGCCTGGCGGCCGTCGGAGGCCCCCCGCCGGCCTGGCGGCCGTCGGAGGCCCCCCGCCGGCCTGGCGGCCGTCGGAGGCCCCCCGCCAGCAAAGAACCCAAATGGTCGGAGCCCAGGTGTCGGTGGCGCCGGCGGCTCCTTCGTACCTCTGCTGCTGATCGGAGGCCCCCCGCCGGCAAAGAACCCAAATGGTCGGAGCCAGGTGCCGCTGTCCCCGGCGGCTCCTTCCTCAATCTGCGGCCGTCGGAGGCCCCCCGCCGGCCTGGCGGCCGTCGGAGGCCCCCCGCCGGCCTGGCGGCCGTCGGAGGCCCCCCGCCGGCCTGGCGGCCGTCGGAGGCCCCCCGCCGGCCTGGCGGCCGTCGGAGGCCCCCCGCCGGCCTGGCGGCCGTCGGAGGCCCCCCGCCGGCCTGGCGGCCGTCGGAGGCCCCCCGCCAGCAAAGAACCCAAATGGTCGGAGCCCAGGTGTCGGTGGCGCCGGCGGCTCCTTCGTACCTCTGCTGCTGATCGGAGGCCCCCCGCCGGCAAAGAACCCAAATGGTCGGAGCCCAGGTGCCGCTGTCCCCGGCGGCTCCTTCCTCAATCTGCGGCCGTCGGAGGCCCCCCGCCGGCCTGGCGGCCGTCGGAGGCCCCCCGCCGGCCTGGCGGCCGTCGGAGGCCCCCCGCCGGCCTGGCGGCCGTCGGAGGCCCCCCGCCGGCCTGGCGGCCGTCGGAGGCCCCCCGCCGGCCTGGCGGCCGTCGGAGGCCCCCCGCCGGCCTGGCGGCCGTCGGAGGCCCCCCGCCAGCAAAGAACCCAAATGGTCGGAGCCCAGGTGTCGGTGGCGCCGGCGGCTCCTTCGTACCTCTGCTGCTGATCGGAGGCCCCCCGCCGGCAAAGAACCCAAATGGTCGGAGCCCAGGTGCCGCTGTCCCCGGCGGCTCCTTCCTCAATCTGCGGCCGTCGGAGGCCCCCCGCCGGCCTGGCGGCCGTCGGAGGCCCCCCGCCGGCCTGGCGGCCGTCGGAGGCCCCCCGCCGGCCTGGCGGCCGTCGGAGGCCCCCCGCCGGCCTGGCGGCCGTCGGAGGCCCCCCGCCGGCCTGGCGGCCGTCGGAGGCCCCCCGCCAGCAAAGAACCCAAATGGTCGGAGCCCAGGTGTCGGTGGCGCCGGCGGCTCCTTCGTACCTCTGCTGCTGATCGGAGGCCCCCCGCCGGCAAAGAACCCAAATGGTCGGAGCCCAGGTGCCGCTGTCCCCGGCGGCTCCTTCCTCAATCTGCGGCCGTCGGAGGCCCCCCGCCGGCCTGGCGGCCGTCGGAGGCCCCCCGCCGGCCTGGCGGCCGTCGGAGGCCCCCCGCCGGCCTGGCGGCCGTCGGAGGCCCCCCGCCGGCCTGGCGGCCGTCGGAGGCCCCCCGCCGGCCTGGCGGCCGTCGGAGGCCCCCCGCCGGCCTGGCGGCCGTCGGAGGCCCCCCGCCAGCAAAGAACCCAAATGGTCGGAGCCCAGGTGTCGGTGGCGCCGGCGGCTCCTTCGTACCTCTGCTGCTGATCGGAGGCCCCCCGCCAGCAAAGAACCCAAATGGTCGGAGCCCAGGTGTCGGTGGCGCCGGCGGCTCCTTCGTACCTCTGCTGCTGATCGGAGGCCCCCCGCCGGCAAAGAACCCAAATGGTCGGAGCCCAGGTGCCGCTGTCCCCGGCGGCTCCTTCCTCAATCTGCGGCCGTCGGAGGCCCCCCGCCGGCCTGGCGGCCGTCGGAGGCCCCCCGCCGGCCTGGCGGCCGTCGGAGGCCCCCCGCCAGCAAAGAACCCAAATGGTCGGAGCCCAGGTGTCGGTGGCGCCGGCGGCTCCTTCGTACCTCTGCTGCTGATCGGAGGCCCCCCGCCGGCAAAGAACCCAAATGGTCGGAGCCCAGGTGCCGCTGTCCCCGGCGGCTCCTTCCTCAATCTGCGGCCGTCGGAGGCCCCCCGCCGGCCTGGCGGCCGTCGGAGGCCCCCCGCCGGCCTGGCGGCCGTCGGAGGCCCCCCGCCGGCCTGGCGGCCGTCGGAGGCCCCCCGCCGGCCTGGCGGCCGTCGGAGGCCCCCCGCCGGCCTGGCGGCCGTCGGAGGCCCCCCGCCGGCCTGGCGGCCGTCGGAGGCCCCCCGCCGGCCTGGCGGCCGTCGGAGGCCCCCCGCCGGCCTGGCGGCCGTCGGAGGCCCCCCGCCAGCAAAGAACCCAAATGGTCGGAGCCCAGGTGTCGGTGGCGCCGGCGGCTCCTTCGTACCTCTGCTGCTGATCGGAGGCCCCCCGCCGGCAAAGAACCCAAATGGTCGGAGCCCAGGTGCCGCTGTCCCCGGCGGCTCCTTCCTCAATCTGCGGCCGTCGGAGGCCCCCCGCCGGCCTGGCGGCCGTCGGAGGCCCCCCGCCGGCCTGGCGGCCGTCGGAGGCCCCCCGCCGGCCTGGCGGCCGTCGGAGGCCCCCCGCCGGCCTGGCGGCCGTCGGAGGCCCCCCGCCGGCCTGGCGGCCGTCGGAGGCCCCCCGCCGGCCTGGCGGCCGTCGGAGGCCCCCCGCCGGCCTGGCGGCCGTCGGAGGCCCCCCGCCGGCCTGGCGGCCGTCGGAGGCCCCCCGCCGGCCTGGCGGCCGTCGGAGGCCCCCCGCCGGCCTGGCGGCCGTCGGAGGCCCCCCGCCGGCCTGGCGGCCGTCGGAGGCCCCCCGCCGGCCTGGCGGCCGTCGGAGGCCCCCCGCCGGCCTGGCGGCCGTCGGAGGCCCCCCGCCGGCCTGGCGGCCGTCGGAGGCCCCCCGCCGGCCTGGCGGCCGTCGGAGGCCCCCCGCCGGCCTGGCGGCCGTCGGAGGCCCCCCGCCGGCCTGGCGGCCGTCGGAGGCCCCCCGCCGGCCTGGCGGCCGTCGGAGGCCCCCCGCCGGCCTGGCGGCCGTCGGAGGCCCCCCGCCGGCCTGGCGGCCGTCGGAGGCCCCCCGCCAGCAAAGAACCCAAATGGTCGGAGCCCAGGTGTCGGTGGCGCCGGCGGCTCCTTCGTACCTCTGCTGCTGATCGGAGGCCCCCCGCCGGCAAAGAACCCAAATGGTCGGAGCCCAGGTGCCGCTGTCCCCGGCGGCTCCTTCCTCAATCTGCGGCCGTCGGAGGCCCCCCGCCGGCCTGGCGGCCGTCGGAGGCCCCCCGCCGGCCTGGCGGCCGTCGGAGGCCCCCCGCCGGCCTGGCGGCCGTCGGAGGCCCCCCGCCGGCCTGGCGGCCGTCGGAGGCCCCCCGCCGGCCTGGCGGCCGTCGGAGGCCCCCCGCCAGCAAAGAACCCAAATGGTCGGAGCCCAGGTGTCGGTGGCGCCGGCGGCTCTTTCGTACCTCTGCTGCTGATCGGAGGCCCCCCGCCGGCAAAGAACCCAAATGGTCGGAGCCCAGGTGCCGCTGTCCCCGGCGGCTCCTTCCTCAATCTGCGGCCGTCGGAGGCCCCCCGCCGGCCTGGCGGCCGTCGGAGGCCCCCCGCCGGCCTGGCGGCCGTCGGAGGCCCCCCGCCAGCAAAGAACCCAAATGGTCGGAGCCCAGGTGTCGGTGGCGCCGGCGGCTCCTTCGTACCTCTGCTGCTGATCGGAGGCCCCCCGCCGGCAAAGAACCCAAATGGTCGGAGCCCAGGTGCCGCTGTCCCCGGCGGCTCCTTCCTCAATCTGCGGCCGTCGGAGGCCCCCCGCCGGCCTGGCGGCCGTCGGAGGCCCCCCGCCGGCAAAGAACCCAAATGGTCGGAGCCCAGGTGCCGCTGTCCCCGGCGGCTCCTTCCTCAATCTGCGGCCGTCGGAGGCCCCCCGCCGGCCTGGCGGCCGTCGGAGGCCCCCCGCCGGCCTGGCGGCCGTCGGAGGCCCCCCGCCGGCCTGGCGGCCGTCGGAGGCCCCCCGCCGGCCTGGCGGCCGTCGGAGGCCCCCCGCCGGCCTGGCGGCCGTCGGAGGCCCCCCGCCGGCCTGGCGGCCGTCGGAGGCCCCCCGCCGGCCTGGCGGCCGTCGGAGGCCCCCCGCCGGCCTGGCGGCCGTCGGAGGCCCCCCGCCGGCCTGGCGGCCGTCGGAGGCCCCCCGCCGGCCTGGCGGCCGTCGGAGGCCCCCCGCCAGCAAAGAACCCAAATGGTCGGAGCCCAGGTGCCGGTGGCGCCGGCGGCTCCTTCGTACCTCTGCTGCTGATCGGAGGCCCCCCGCCAGCAAAGAACCCAAATGGTCGGAGCCCAGGTGCCGGTGGCGCCGGCGGCTCCTTCGTACCTCTGCTGCTGATCGGAGGCCCCCCGCCGGCAAAGAACCCAAATGGTCGGAGCCCAGGTGCCGCTGTCCCCGGCGGCTCCTTCCTCAATCTGCGGCCGTCGGAGGCCCCCCGCCGGCCTGGCGGCCGTCGGAGGCCCCCCGCCGGCAAAGAACCCAAATGGTCGGAGCCCAGGTGTCGGTGGCGCCGGCGGCTCCTTCGTACCTCTGCTGCTGATCGGAGGCCCCCCGCCGGCAAAGAACCCAAATGGTCGGAGCCCAGGTGCCGCTGTCCCCGGCGGCTCCTTCCTCAATCTGCGGCCGTCGGAGGCCCCCCGCCGGCCTGGCGGCCGTCGGAGGCCCCCCGCCGGCAAAGAACCCAAATGGTCGGAGCCCAGGTGCTGCTGTCCCCGGCGGCTCCTTCCTCAATCTGCGGCCGTCGGAGGCCCCCCGCCGGCCTGGCGGCCGTCGGAGGCCCCCCGCCGGCCTGGCGGCCGTCGGAGGCCCCCCGCCGGCCTGGCGGCCGTCGGAGGCCCCCCGCCGGCCTGGCGGCCGTCGGAGGCCCCCCGCCGGCCTGGCGGCCGTCGGAGGCCCCCCGCCGGCCTGGCGGCCGTCGGAGGCCCCCCGCCGGCCTGGCGGCCGTCGGAGGCCCCCCGCCGGCCTGGCGGCCGTCGGAGGCCCCCCGCCGGCCTGGCGGCCGTCGGAGGCCCCCCGCCAGCAAAGAACCCAAATGGTCGGAGCCCAGGTGCCGGTGGCGCCGGCGGCTCCTTCGTACCTCTGCTGCTGATCGGAGGCCCCCCGCCGGCAAAGAACCCAAATGGTCGGAGCCCAGGTGCCGCTGTCCCCGGCGGCTCCTTCCTCAATCTGCGGCCGTCGGAGGCCCCCCGCCGGCAAAGAACCCAAATGGTCGGAGCCCAGGTGTCGGTGGCGCCGGCGGCTCCTTCGTACCTCTGCTGCTGATCGGAGGCCCCCCGCCGGCAAAGAACCCAAATGGTCGGAGCCCAGGTGCCGCTGTCCCCGGCGGCTCCTTCCTCAATCTGCGGCCGTCGGAGGCCCCCCGCCGGCCTGGCGGCCGTCGGAGGCCCCCCGCCGGCAAAGAACCCAAATGGTCGGAGCCCAGGTGCTGCTGTCCCCGGCGGCTCCTTCCTCAATCTGCGGCCGTCGGAGGCCCCCCGCCGGCCTGGCGGCCGTCGGAGGCCCCCCGCCGGCCTGGCGGCCGTCGGAGGCCCCCCGCCGGCCTGGCGGCCGTCGGAGGCCCCCCGCCGGCCTGGCGGCCGTCGGAGGCCCCCCGCCGGCCTGGCGGCCGTCGGAGGCCCCCCGCCGGCCTGGCGGCCGTCGGAGGCCCCCCGCCGGCCTGGCGGCCGTCGGAGGCCCCCCGCCGGCCTGGCGGCCGTCGGAGGCCCCCCGCCGGCCTGGCGGCCGTCGGAGGCCCCCCGCCGGCCTGGCGGCCGTCGGAGGCCCCCCGCCAGCAAAGAACCCAAATGGTCGGAGCCCAGGTGCCGGTGGCGCCGGCGGCTCCTTCGTACCTCTGCTGCTGATCGGAGGCCCCCCGCCAGCAAAGAACCCAAATGGTCGGAGCCCAGGTGCCGGTGGCGCCGGCGGCTCCTTCGTACCTCTGCTGCTGATCGGAGGCCCCCCGCCGGCAAAGAACCCAAATGGTCGGAGCCCAGGTGCCGCTGTCCCCGGCGGCTCCTTCCTCAATCTGCGGCCGTCGGAGGCCCCCCGCCGGCCTGGCGGCCGTCGGAGGCCCCCCGCCGGCAAAGAACCCAAATGGTCGGAGCCCAGGTGTCGGTGGCGCCGGCGGCTCCTTCGTACCTCTGCTGCTGATCGGAGGCCCCCCGCCGGCAAAGAACCCAAATGGTCGGAGCCCAGGTGCCGCTGTCCCCGGCGGCTCCTTCCTCAATCTGCGGCCGTCGGAGGCCCCCCGCCGGCAAAGAACCCAAATGGTCGGAGCCCAGGTGCCGCTGTCCCCGGCGGCTCCTTCCTCAATCTGCGGCCGTCGGAGGCCCCCCGCCGGCCTGGCGGCCGTCGGAGGCCCCCCGCCGGCAAAGAACCCAAATGGTCGGAGCCCAGGTGCTGCTGTCCCCGGCGGCTCCTTCCTCAATCTGCGGCCGTCGGAGGCCCCCCGCCGGCCTGGCGGCCGTCGGAGGCCCCCCGCCGGCCTGGCGGCCGTCGGAGGCCCCCCGCCGGCAAAGAACCCAAATGGTCGGAGCCCAGGTGTCGGTGGCGCCGGCGGCTCCTTTGTACCTCTGCTGCTGATCGGAGGCCCCCCGCCGGCAAAGAACCCAAATGGTCGGAGCCCAGGTGCTGCTGTCCCCGGCGGCTCCTTCCTCAATCTGCGGCCGTCGGAGGCCCCCCGCCGGCCTGGCGGCCGTCGGAGGCCCCCCGCCGGCCTGGCGGCCGTCGGAGGCCCCCCGCCGGCCTGGCGGCCGTCGGAGGCCCCCCGCCGGCCTGGCGGCCGTCGGAGGCCCCCCGCCGGCCTGGCGGCCGTCGGAGGCCCCCCGCCGGCCTGGCGGCCGTCGGAGGCCCCCCGCCGGCCTGGCGGCCGTCGGAGGCCCCCCGCCGGCCTGGCGGCCGTCGGAGGCCCCCCGCCGGCCTGGCGGCCGTCGGAGGCCCCCCGCCGGCCTGGCGGCCGTCGGAGGCCCCCCGCCGGCCTGGCGGCCGTCGGAGGCCCCCCGCCGGCCTGGCGGCCGTCGGAGGCCCCCCGCCGGCCTGGCGGCCGTCGGAGGCCCCCCGCCGGCCTGGCGGCCGTCGGAGGCCCCCCGCCAGCAAAGAACCCAAATGGTCGGAGCCCAGGTGCCGGTGGCGCCGGCGGCTCCTTCGTACCTCTGCTGCTGATCGGAGGCCCCCCGCCAGCAAAGAACCCAAATGGTCGGAGCCCAGGTGCCGGTGGCGCCGGCGGCTCCTTCGTACCTCTGCTGCTGATCGGAGGCCCCCCGCCGGCAAAGAACCCAAATGGTCGGAGCCCAGGTGCCGGTGGCGCCGGCGGCTCCTTCGTACCTCTGCTGCTGATCGGAGGCCCCCCGCCAGCAAAGAACCCAAATGGTCGGAGCCCAGGTGCCGGTGGCGCCGGCGGCTCCTTCGTACCTCTGCTGCTGATCGGAGGCCCCCCGCCGGCAAAGAACCCAAATGGTCGGAGCCCAGGTGCCGCTGTCCCCGGCGGCTCCTTCCTCAATCTGCGGCCGTCGGAGGCCCCCCGCCGGCCTGGCGGCCGTCGGAGGCCCCCCGCCGGCAAAGAACCCAAATGGTCGGAGCCCAGGTGTCGGTGGCGCCGGCGGCTCCTTCGTACCTCTGCTGCTGATCGGAGGCCCCCCGCCGGCAAAGAACCCAAATGGTCGGAGCCCAGGTGCCGCTGTCCCCGGCGGCTCCTTCCTCAATCTGCGGCCGTCGGAGGCCCCCCGCCGGCCTGGCGGCCGTCGGAGGCCCCCCGCCGGCAAAGAACCCAAATGGTCGGAGCCCAGGTGCTGCTGTCCCCGGCGGCTCCTTCCTCAATCTGCGGCCGTCGGAGGCCCCCCGCCGGCCTGGCGGCCGTCGGAGGCCCCCCGCCGGCCTGGCGGCCGTCGGAGGCCCCCCGCCGGCCTGGCGGCCGTCGGAGGCCCCCCGCCGGCCTGGCGGCCGTCGGAGGCCCCCCGCCGGCCTGGCGGCCGTCGGAGGCCCCCCGCCGGCCTGGCGGCCGTCGGAGGCCCCCCGCCGGCCTGGCGGCCGTCGGAGGCCCCCCGCCAGCAAAGAACCCAAATGGTCGGAGCCCAGGTGCCGGTGGCGCCGGCGGCTCCTTCGTACCTCTGCTGCTGATCGGAGGCCCCCCGCCAGCAAAGAACCCAAATGGTCGGAGCCCAGGTGCCGGTGGCGCCGGCGGCTCCTTCGTACCTCTGCTGCTGATCGGAGGCCCCCCGCCGGCAAAGAACCCAAATGGTCGGAGCCCAGGTGCTGCTGTCCCCGGCGGCTCCTTCCTCAATCTGCGGCCGTCGGAGGCCCCCCGCCGGCCTGGCGGCCGTCGGAGGCCCCCCGCCGGCCTGGCGGCCGTCGGAGGCCCCCCGCCGGCCTGGCGGCCGTCGGAGGCCCCCCGCCGGCCTGGCGGCCGTCGGAGGCCCCCCGCCGGCCTGGCGGCCGTCGGAGGCCCCCCGCCGGCCTGGCGGCCGTCGGAGGCCCCCCGCCGGCCTGGCGGCCGTCGGAGGCCCCCCGCCGGCCTGGCGGCCGTCGGAGGCCCCCCGCCGGCCTGGCGGCCGTCGGAGGCCCCCCGCCGGCCTGGCGGCCGTCGGAGGCCCCCCGCCGGCCTGGCGGCCGTCGGAGGCCCCCCGCCGGCCTGGCGGCCGTCGGAGGCCCCCCGCCGGCCTGGCGGCCGTCGGAGGCCCCCCGCCGGCCTGGCGGCCGTCGGAGGCCCCCCGCCGGCCTGGCGGCCGTCGGAGGCCCCCCGCCGGCCTGGCGGCCGTCGGAGGCCCCCCGCCGGCCTGGCGGCCGTCGGAGGCCCCCCGCCAGCAAAGAACCCAAATGGTCGGAGCCCAGGTGCCGGTGGCGCCGGCGGCTCCTTCGTACCTCTGCTGCTGATCGGAGGCCCCCCGCCAGCAAAGAACCCAAATGGTCGGAGCCCAGGTGCCGGTGGCGCCGGCGGCTCCTTCGTACCTCTGCTGCTGATCGGAGGCCCCCCGCCGGCAAAGAACCCAAATGGTCGGAGCCCAGGTGCCGGTGGCGCCGGCGGCTCCTTCGTACCTCTGCTGCTGATCGGAGGCCCCCCGCCGGCAAAGAACCCAAATGGTCGGAGCCCAGGTGCCGGTGGCGCCGGCGGCTCCTTCGTACCTCTGCTGCTGATCGGAGGCCCCCCGCCGGCAAAGAACCCAAATGGTCGGAGCCCAGGTGCCGGTGGCGCCGGCGGCTCCTTCGTACCTCTGCTGCTGATCGGAGGCCCCCCGCCGGCAAAGAACCCAAATGGTCGGAGCCCAGGTGCCGGTGGCGCCGGCGGCTCCTTCGTACCTCTGCTGCTGATCGGAGGCCCCCCGCCGGCAAAGAACCCAAATGGTCGGAGCCCAGGTGCCGGTGGCGCCGGCGGCTCCTTCGTACCTCTGCTGCTGATCGGAGGCCCCCCGCCGGCAAAGAACCCAAATGGTCGGAGCCCAGGTGCCGCTGTCCCCGGCGGCTCCTTCCTCAATCTGCGGCCGTCGGAGGCCCCCCGCCGGCCTGGCGGCCGTCGGAGGCCCCCCGCCGGCAAAGAACCCAAATGGTCGGAGCCCAGGTGTCGGTGGCGCCGGCGGCTCCTTCGTACCTCTGCTGCTGATCGGAGGCCCCCCGCCGGCAAAGAACCCAAATGGTCGGAGCCCAGGTGCTGCTGTCCCCGGCGGCTCCTTCCTCAATCTGCGGCCGTCGGAGGCCCCCCGCCGGCCTGGCGGCCGTCGGAGGCCCCCCGCCGGCCTGGCGGCCGTCGGAGGCCCCCCGCCGGCCTGGCGGCCGTCGGAGGCCCCCCGCCGGCCTGGCGGCCGTCGGAGGCCCCCCGCCGGCCTGGCGGCCGTCGGAGGCCCCCCGCCGGCCTGGCGGCCGTCGGAGGCCCCCCGCCAGCAAAGAACCCAAATGGTCGGAGCCCAGGTGCCGGTGGCGCCGGCGGCTCCTTCGTACCTCTGCTGCTGATCGGAGGCCCCCCGCCAGCAAAGAACCCAAATGGTCGGAGCCCAGGTGCCGGTGGCGCCGGCGGCTCCTTCGTACCTCTGCTGCTGATCGGAGGCCCCCCGCCGGCAAAGAACCCAAATGGTCGGAGCCCAGGTGCTGCTGTCCCCGGCGGCTCCTTCCTCAATCTGCGGCCGTCGGAGGCCCCCCGCCGGCCTGGCGGCCGTCGGAGGCCCCCCGCCGGCCTGGCGGCCGTCGGAGGCCCCCCGCCGGCCTGGCGGCCGTCGGAGGCCCCCCGCCGGCCTGGCGGCCGTCGGAGGCCCCCCGCCGGCCTGGCGGCCGTCGGAGGCCCCCCGCCGGCCTGGCGGCCGTCGGAGGCCCCCCGCCGGCCTGGCGGCCGTCGGAGGCCCCCCGCCGGCCTGGCGGCCGTCGGAGGCCCCCCGCCGGCCTGGCGGCCGTCGGAGGCCCCCCGCCGGCCTGGCGGCCGTCGGAGGCCCCCCGCCGGCCTGGCGGCCGTCGGAGGCCCCCCGCCGGCCTGGCGGCCGTCGGAGGCCCCCCGCCGGCCTGGCGGCCGTCGGAGGCCCCCCGCCGGCCTGGCGGCCGTCGGAGGCCCCCCGCCGGCCTGGCGGCCGTCGGAGGCCCCCCGCCGGCCTGGCGGCCGTCGGAGGCCCCCCGCCGGCCTGGCGGCCGTCGGAGGCCCCCCGCCGGCCTGGCGGCCGTCGGAGGCCCCCCGCCGGCCTGGCGGCCGTCGGAGGCCCCCCGCCGGCCTGGCGGCCGTCGGAGGCCCCCCGCCAGCAAAGAACCCAAATGGTCGGAGCCCAGGTGCCGGTGGCGCCGGCGGCTCCTTCGTACCTCTGCTGCTGATCGGAGGCTCCCCGCCAGCAAAGAACCCAAATGGTCGGAGCCCAGGTGCCGGTGGCGCCGGCGGCTCCTTCGTACCTCTGCTGCTGATCGGAGGCCCCCCGCCGGCAAAGAACCCAAATGGTCGGAGCCCAGGTGCCGCTGTCCCCGGCGGCTCCTTCCTCAATCTGCGGCCGTCGGAGGCCCCCCGCCGGCCTGGCGGCCGTCGGAGGCCCCCCGCCGGCAAAGAACCCAAATGGTCGGAGCCCAGGTGTCGGTGGCGCCGGCGGCTCCTTCGTACCTCTGCTGCTGATCGGAGGCCCCCCGCCGGCAAAGAACCCAAATGGTCGGAGCCCAGGTGCCGCTGTCCCCGGCGGCTCCTTCCTCAATCTGCGGCCGTCGGAGGCCCCCCGCCGGCCTGGCGGCCGTCGGAGGCCCCCCGCCGGCAAAGAACCCAAATGGTCGGAGCCCAGGTGCCGCTGTCCCCGGCGGCTCCTTCCTCAATCTGCGGCCGTCGGAGGCCCCCCGCCGGCCTGGCGGCCGTCGGAGGCCCCCCGCCGGCCTGGCGGCCGTCGGAGGCCCCCCGCCGGCCTGGCGGCCGTCGGAGGCCCCCCGCCGGCCTGGCGGCCGTCGGAGGCCCCCCGCCGGCCTGGCGGCCGTCGGAGGCCCCCCGCCGGCCTGGCGGCCGTCGGAGGCCCCCCGCCGGCCTGGCGGCCGTCGGAGGCCCCCCGCCGGCCTGGCGGCCGTCGGAGGCCCCCCGCCGGCCTGGCGGCCGTCGGAGGCCCCCCGCCGGCCTGGCGGCCGTCGGAGGCCCCCCGCCGGCCTGGCGGCCGTCGGAGGCCCCCCGCCGGCCTGGCGGCCGTCGGAGGCCCCCCGCCGGCCTGGCGGCCGTCGGAGGCCCCCCGCCGGCCTGGCGGCCGTCGGAGGCCCCCCGCCGGCCTGGCGGCCGTCGGAGGCCCCCCGCCGGCCTGGCGGCCGTCGGAGGCCCCCCGCCGGCCTGGCGGCCGTCGGAGGCCCCCCGCCGGCCTGGCGGCCGTCGGAGGCCCCCCGCCGGCCTGGCGGCCGTCGGAGGCCCCCCGCCGGCCTGGCGGCCGTCGGAGGCCCCCCGCCGGCCTGGCGGCCGTCGGAGGCCCCCCGCCGGCCTGGCGGCCGTCGGAGGCCCCCCGCCGGCCTGGCGGCCGTCGGAGGCCCCCCGCCGGCCTGGCGGCCGTCGGAGGCCCCCCGCCGGCCTGGCGGCCGTCGGAGGCCCCCCGCCGGCCTGGCGGCCGTCGGAGGCCCCCCGCCGGCCTGGCGGCCGTCGGAGGCCCCCCGCCGGCCTGGCGGCCGTCGGAGGCCCCCCGCCAGCAAAGAACCCAAATGGTCGGAGCCCAGGTGCCGGTGGCGCCGGCGGCTCCTTCGTACCTCTGCTGCTGATCGGAGGCCCCCCGCCGGCAAAGAACCCAAATGGTCGGAGCCCAGGTGCCGGTGGCGCCGGCGGCTCCTTCGTACCTCTGCTGCTGATCGGAGGCCCCCCGCCGGCAAAGAACCCAAATGGTCGGAGCCCAGGTGCCGGTGGCGCCGGCGGCTCCTTCGTACCTCTGCTGCTGATCGGAGGCCCCCCGCCGGCAAAGAACCCAAATGGTCGGAGCCCAGGTGCCGGTGGCGCCGGCGGCTCCTTCGTACCTCTGCTGCTGATCGGAGGCCCCCCGCCGGCAAAGAACCCAAATGGTCGGAGCCCAGGTGCCGCTGTCCCCGGCGGCTCCTTCCTCAATCTGCGGCCGTCGGAGGCCCCCCGCCGGCCTGGCGGCCGTCGGAGGCCCCCCCGCCGGCAAAGAACCCAAATGGTCGGAGCCCAGGTGTCGGTGGCGCCGGCGGCTCCTTCGTACCTCTGCTGCTGATCGGAGGCCCCCCGCCGGCAAAGAACCCAAATGGTCGGAGCCCAGGTGCCGCTGTCCCCGGCGGCTCCTTCCTCAATCTGCGGCCGTCGGAGGCCCCCCGCCGGCCTGGCGGCCGTCGGAGGCCCCCCGCCGGCCTGGCGGCCGTCGGAGGCCCCCCGCCGGCCTGGCGGCCGTCGGAGGCCCCCCGCCGGCCTGGCGGCCGTCGGAGGCCCCCCGCCAGCAAAGAACCCAAATGGTCGGAGCCCAGGTGCCGGTGGCGCCGGCGGCTCCTTCGTACCTCTGCTGCTGATCGGAGGCCCCCCGCCGGCAAAGAACCCAAATGGTCGGAGCCCAGGTGCCGCTGTCCCCGGCGGCTCCTTCCTCAATCTGCGGCCGTCGGAGGCCCCCCGCCGGCCTGGCGGCCGTCGGAGGCCCCCCGCCGGCAAAGAACCCAAATGGTCGGAGCCCAGGTGCCGCTGTCCCCGGCGGCTCCTTCCTCAATCTGCGGCCGTCGGAGGCCCCCCGCCGGCCTGGCGGCCGTCGGAGGCCCCCCGCCGGCCTGGCGGCCGTCGGAGGCCCCCCGCCGGCCTGGCGGCCGTCGGAGGCCCCCCGCCAGCAAAGAACCCAAATGGTCGGAGCCCAGGTGCCGGTGGCGCCGGCGGCTCCTTCGTACCTCTGCTGCTGATCGGAGGCCCCCCGCCGGCAAAGAACCCAAATGGTCGGAGCCCAGGTGCCGCTGTCCCCGGCGGCTCCTTCCTCAATCTGCGGCCGTCGGAGGCCCCCCGCCGGCCTGGCGGCCGTCGGAGGCCCCCCGCCGGCAAAGAACCCAAATGGTCGGAGCCCAGGTGTCGGTGGCGCCGGCGGCTCCTTCGTACCTCTGCTGCTGATCGGAGGCCCCCCGCCGGCAAAGAACCCAAATGGTCGGAGCCCAGGTGCCGCTGTCCCCGGCGGCTCCTTCCTCAATCTGCGGCCGTCGGAGGCCCCCCGCCGGCCTGGCGGCCGTCGGAGGCCCCCCGCCGGCCTGGCGGCCGTCGGAGGCCCCCCGCCGGCCTGGCGGCCGTCGGAGGCCCCCCGCCGGCCTGGCGGCCGTCGGAGGCCCCCCGCCGGCCTGGCGGCCGTCGGAGGCCCCCCGCCGGCCTGGCGGCCGTCGGAGGCCCCCCGCCGGCCTGGCGGCCGTCGGAGGCCCCCCGCCGGCCTGGCGGCCGTCGGAGGCCCCCCGCCGGCCTGGCGGCCGTCGGAGGCCCCCCGCCGGCCTGGCGGCCGTCGGAGGCCCCCCGCCGGCCTGGCGGCCGTCGGAGGCCCCCCGCCGGCCTGGCGGCCGTCGGAGGCCCCCCGCCGGCCTGGCGGCCGTCGGAGGCCCCCCGCCAGCAAAGAACCCAAATGGTCGGAGCCCAGGTGCCGGTGGCGCCGGCGGCTCCTTCGTACCTCTGCTGCTGATCGGAGGCCCCCCGCCGGCAAAGAACCCAAATGGTCGGAGCCCAGGTGCCGCTGTCCCCGGCGGCTCCTTCCTCAATCTGCGGCCGTCGGAGGCCCCCCGCCGGCCTGGCGGCCGTCGGAGGCCCCCCGCCGGCAAAGAACCCAAATGGTCGGAGCCCAGGTGTCGGTGGCGCCGGCGGCTCCTTCGTACCTCTGCTGCTGATCGGAGGCCCCCCGCCGGCAAAGAACCCAAATGGTCGGAGCCCAGGTGCCGCTGTCCCCGGCGGCTCCTTCCTCAATCTGCGGCCGTCGGAGGCCCCCCGCCGGCCTGGCGGCCGTCGGAGGCCCCCCGCCGGCCTGGCGGCCGTCGGAGGCCCCCCGCCGGCCTGGCGGCCGTCGGAGGCCCCCCGCCGGCCTGGCGGCCGTCGGAGGCCCCCCGCCGGCCTGGCGGCCGTCGGAGGCCCCCCGCCGGCCTGGCGGCCGTCGGAGGCCCCCCGCCGGCCTGGCGGCCGTCGGAGGCCCCCCGCCGGCAAAGAACCCAAATGGTCGGAGCCCAGGTGTCGGTGGCGCCGGCGGCTCCTTCGTACCTCTGCTGCTGATCGGAGGCCCCCCGCCGGCAAAGAACCCAAATGGTCGGAGCCCAGGTGCCGCTGTCCCCGGCGGCTCCTTCCTCAATCTGCGGCCGTCGGAGGCCCCCCGCCGGCCTGGCGGCCGTCGGAGGCCCCCCGCCGGCCTGGCGGCCGTCGGAGGCCCCCCGCCGGCCTGGCGGCCGTCGGAGGCCCCCCGCCGGCCTGGCGGCCGTCGGAGGCCCCCCCGCCGGCCTGGCGGCCGTCGGAGGCCCCCCGCCGGCCTGGCGGCCGTCGGAGGCCCCCCGCCGGCCTGGCGGCCGTCGGAGGCCCCCCGCCGGCCTGGCGGCCGTCGGAGGCCCCCCGCCGGCCTGGCGGCCGTCGGAGGCCCCCCGCCGGCCTGGCGGCCGTCGGAGGCCCCCCGCCGGCCTGGCGGCCGTCGGAGGCCCCCCGCCGGCCTGGCGGCCGTCGGAGGCCCCCCGCCGGCCTGGCGGCCGTCGGAGGCCCCCCGCCGGCCTGGCGGCCGTCGGAGGCCCCCCGCCGGCCTGGCGGCCGTCGGAGGCCCCCCGCCAGCAAAGAACCCAAATGGTCGGAGCCCAGGTGCCGGTGGCGCCGGCGGCTCCTTCGTACCTCTGCTGCTGATCGGAGGCCCCCCGCCGGCAAAGAACCCAAATGGTCGGAGCCCAGGTGCCGCTGTCCCCGGCGGCTCCTTCCTCAATCTGCGGCCGTCGGAGGCCCCCCGCCGGCCTGGCGGCCGTCGGAGGCCCCCCGCCGGCAAAGAACCCAAATGGTCGGAGCCCAGGTGTCGGTGGCGCCGGCGGCTCCTTCGTACCTCTGCTGCTGATCGGAGGCCCCCCGCCGGCAAAGAACCCAAATGGTCGGAGCCCAGGTGCCGCTGTCCCCGGCGGCTCCTTCCTCAATCTGCGGCCGTCGGAGGCCCCCCGCCGGCCTGGCGGCCGTCGGAGGCCCCCCGCCGGCAAAGAACCCAAATGGTCGGAGCCCAGGTGTCGGTGGCGCCGGCGGCTCCTTCGTACCTCTGCTGCTGATCGGAGGCCCCCCGCCGGCAAAGAACCCAAATGGTCGGAGCCCAGGTGCCGCTGTCCCCGGCGGCTCCTTCCTCAATCTGCGGCCGTCGGAGGCCCCCCGCCGGCCTGGCGGCCGTCGGAGGCCCCCCGCCGGCCTGGCGGCCGTCGGAGGCCCCCCGCCGGCCTGGCGGCCGTCGGAGGCCCCCCGCCGGCCTGGCGGCCGTCGGAGGCCCCCCGCCGGCCTGGCGGCCGTCGGAGGCCCCCCGCCGGCCTGGCGGCCGTCGGAGGCCCCCCGCCGGCCTGGCGGCCGTCGGAGGCCCCCCGCCGGCCTGGCGGCCGTCGGAGGCCCCCCGCCGGCCTGGCGGCCGTCGGAGGCCCCCCGCCGGCCTGGCGGCCGTCGGAGGCCCCCCGCCGGCCTGGCGGCCGTCGGAGGCCCCCCGCCGGCCTGGCGGCCGTCGGAGGCCCCCCGCCGGCCTGGCGGCCGTCGGAGGCCCCCCGCCAGCAAAGAACCCAAATGGTCGGAGCCCAGGTGCCGGTGGCGCCGGCGGCTCCTTCGTACCTCTGCTGCTGATCGGAGGCCCCCCGCCGGCAAAGAACCCAAATGGTCGGAGCCCAGGTGCCGCTGTCCCCGGCGGCTCCTTCCTCAATCTGCGGCCGTCGGAGGCCCCCCGCCGGCCTGGCGGCCGTCGGAGGCCCCCCGCCGGCAAAGAACCCAAATGGTCGGAGCCCAGGTGTCGGTGGCGCCGGCGGCTCCTTCGTACCTCTGCTGCTGATCGGAGGCCCCCCGCCGGCAAAGAACCCAAATGGTCGGAGCCCAGGTGCCGCTGTCCCCGGCGGCTCCTTCCTCAATCTGCGGCCGGCGGAGGCCCCCCGCCGGCCTGGCGGCCGGCGGAGGCCCCCCGCCGGCCTGGCGGCCGGCGGAGGCCCCCCGCCGGCCTGGCGGCCGGCGGAGGCCCCCCGCCAGCAAAGAACCCAAATGGTCGGAGCCCAGGTGCCGGTGGCGCCGGCGGCTCCTTCGTACCTCTGCTGCTGATCGGAGGCCCCCCGCCAGCAAAGAACCCAAATGGTCGGAGCCCAGGTGCCGGTGGCGCCGGCGGCTCCTTCGTACCTCTGCTGCTGATCGGAGGCCCCCCGCCGGCAAAGAACCCAAATGGTCGGAGCCCAGGTGCCGCTGTCCCCGGCGGCTCCTTCCTCAATCTGCGGCCGTCGGAGGCCCCCCGCCGGCCTGGCGGCCGTCGGAGGCCCCCCGCCGGCAAAGAACCCAAATGGTCGGAGCCCAGGTGCCGGTGGCGCCGGCGGCTCCTTCGTACCTCTGCTGCTGATCGGAGGCCCCCCGCCGGCAAAGAACCCAAATGGTCGGAGCCCAGGTGCCGCTGTCCCCGGCGGCTCCTTCGTACCTCTGCTGCTGATCGGAGGCCCCCCGCCGGCAAAGAACCCAAATGGTCGGAGCCCAGGTGCCGGTGGCGCCGGCGGCTCCTTCGTACCTCTGCTGCTGATCGGAGGCCCCCCGCCGGCAAAGAACCCAAATGGTCGGAGCCCAGGTGCCGGTGGCGCCGGCGGCTCCTTCGTACCTCTGCTGCTGATCGGAGGCCCCCCGCCAGCAAAGAACCCAAATGGTCGGAGCCCAGGTGCCGGTGGCGCCGGCGGCTCCTTCGTACCTCTGCTGCTGATCGGAGGCCCCCCGCCGGCAAAGAACCCAAATGGTCGGAGCCCAGGTGCCGCTGTCCCCGGCGGCTCCTTCCTCAATCTGCGGCCGTCGGAGGCCCCCCGCCGGCCTGGCGGCCGTCGGAGGCCCCCCGCCGGCAAAGAACCCAAATGGTCGGAGCCCAGGTGCCGGTGGCGCCGGCGGCTCCTTCGTACCTCTGCTGCTGATCGGAGGCCCCCCGCCGGCAAAGAACCCAAATGGTCGGAGCCCAGGTGCCGCTGTCCCCGGCGGCTCCTTCGTACCTCTGCTGCTGATCGGAGGCCCCCCGCCGGCAAAGAACCCAAATGGTCGGAGCCCAGGTGCCGGTGGCGCCGGCGGCTCCTTCGTACCTCTGCTGCTGATCGGAGGCCCCCCGCCGGCAAAGAACCCAAATGGTCGGAGCCCAGGTGCCGCTGTCCCCGGCGGCTCCTTCCTCAATCTGCGGCCGTCGGAGGCCCCCCGCCGGCCTGGCGGCCGTCGGAGGCCCCCCGCCGGCAAAGAACCCAAATGGTCGGAGCCCAGGTGCCGGTGGCGCCGGCGGCTCCTTCGTACCTCTGCTGCTGATCGGAGGCCCCCCGCCGGCAAAGAACCCAAATGGTCGGAGCCCAGGTGCCGCTGTCCCCGGCGGCTCCTTCGTACCTCTGCTGCTGATCGGAGGCCCCCCGCCGGCAAAGAACCCAAATGGTCGGAGCCCAGGTGCCGCTGTCCCCGGCGGCTCCTTCCTCAATCTGCGGCCGTCGGAGGCCCCCCGCCGGCAAAGAACCCAAATGGTCGGAGCCCAGGTGTCGGTGGCGCCGGCGGCTCCTTCGTACCTCTGCTGCTGATCGGAGGCCCCCCCGCCGGCAAAGAACCCAAATGGTCGGAGCCCAGGTGCCGCTGTCCCCCGGCGGCTCCTTCCTCAATCTGCGGCCGTCGGAGGCCCCCCCGCCGGCCTGGCGGCCGTCGGAGGCCCCCCGCCGGCCTGGCGGCCGTCGGAGGCCCCCCGCCAGCAAAGAACCCAAATGGTCGGAGCCCAGGTGCCGGTGGCGCCGGCGGCTCCTTCGTACCTCTGCTGCTGATCGGAGGCCCCCCCGCCAGCAAAGAACCCAAATGGTCGGAGCCCAGGTGCCGGTGGCGCCGGCGGCTCCTTCGTACCTCTGCTGCTGATCGGAGGCCCCCCGCCGGCAAAGAACCCAAATGGTCGGAGCCCAGGGTGCCGCTGTCCCCCGGCGGCTCCTTCCTCAATCTGCGGCCGTCGGAGGCCCCCCCGCCGGCCTGGCGGGCCGTCGGAGGCCCCCCGCCGGCAAAGAACCCAAATGGTCGGAGCCCAGGTGCCGGTGGCGCCGGCGGCTCCTTCGTACCTCTGCTGCTGATCGGAGGCCCCCCCGCCGGCAAAGAACCCAAATGGTCGGAGCCCAGGTGCCGCTGTCCCCGGCGGCTCCTTCGTACCTCTGCTGCTGATCGGAGGCCCCCCGCCGGCAAAGAACCCAAATGGTCGGAGCCCAGGTGCCGGTGGCGCCGGCGGCTCCTTCGTACCTCTGCTGCTGATCGGAGGCCCCCCGCCGGCAAAGAACCCAAATGGTCGGAGCCCAGGTGCCGGTGGCGCCGGCGGCTCCTTCGTACCTCTGCTGCTGATCGGAGGCCCCCCGCCGGCAAAGAACCCAAATGGTCGGAGCCCAGGTGCCGGTGGCGCCGGCGGCTCCTTCGTACCTCTGCTGCTGATCGGAGGCCCCCCGCCGGCAAAGAACCCAAATGGTCGGAGCCCAGGTGCCGCTGTCCCCGGCGGCTCCTTCCTCAATCTGCGGCCGTCGGAGGCCCCCCGCCGGCCTGGCGGCCGTCGGAGGCCCCCCGCCGGCAAAGAACCCAAATGGTCGGAGCCCAGGTGCCGGTGGCGCCGGCGGCTCCTTCGTACCTCTGCTGCTGATCGGAGGCCCCCCGCCGGCAAAGAACCCAAATGGTCGGAGCCCAGGTGCCGCTGTCCCCGGCGGCTCCTTCGTACCTCTGCTGCTGATCGGAGGCCCCCCGCCGGCAAAGAACCCAAATGGTCGGAGCCCAGGTGCCGGTGGCGCCGGCGGCTCCTTCGTACCTCTGCTGCTGATCGGAGGCCCCCCGCCGGCAAAGAACCCAAATGGTCGGAGCCCAGGTGCCGCTGTCCCCGGCGGCTCCTTCCTCAATCTGCGGCCGTCGGAGGCCCCCCGCCGGCCTGGCGGCCGTCGGAGGCCCCCCGCCGGCAAAGAACCCAAATGGTCGGAGCCCAGGTGCCGCTGTCCCCGGCGGCTCCTTCGTACCTCTGCTGCTGATCGGAGGCCCCCCGCCGGCAAAGAACCCAAATGGTCGGAGCCCAGGTGCCGCTGTCCCCGGCGGCTCCTTCCTCAATCTGCGGCCGTCGGAGGCCCCCCGCCGGCAAAGAACCCAAATGGTCGGAGCCCAGGTGTCGGTGGCGCCGGCGGCTCCTTCGTACCTCTGCTGCTGATCGGAGGCCCCCCGCCGGCAAAGAACCCAAATGGTCGGAGCCCAGGTGCCGCTGTCCCCGGCGGCTCCTTCCTCAATCTGCGGCCGTCGGAGGCCCCCCGCCGGCCTGGCGGCCGTCGGAGGCCCCCCGCCGGCCTGGCGGCCGTCGGAGGCCCCCCGCCGGCCTGGCGGCCGTCGGAGGCCCCCCGCCGGCCTGGCGGCCGTCGGAGGCCCCCCGCCGGCCTGGCGGCCGTCGGAGGCCCCCCGCCGGCCTGGCGGCCGTCGGAGGCCCCCCGCCGGCCTGGCGGCCGTCGGAGGCCCCCCGCCGGCCTGGCGGCCGTCGGAGGCCCCCCGCCGGCCTGGCGGCCGTCGGAGGCCCCCCGCCGGCCTGGCGGCCGTCGGAGGCCCCCCGCCGGCCTGGCGGCCGTCGGAGGCCCCCCGCCGGCCTGGCGGCCGTCGGAGGCCCCCCGCCGGCCTGGCGGCCGTCGGAGGCCCCCCGCCGGCCTGGCGGCCGTCGGAGGCCCCCCGCCGGCCTGGCGGCCGTCGGAGGCCCCCCGCCGGCCTGGCGGCCGTCGGAGGCCCCCCGCCGGCCTGGCGGCCGTCGGAGGCCCCCCGCCGGCCTGGCGGCCGTCGGAGGCCCCCCGCCGGCCTGGCGGCCGTCGGAGGCCCCCCGCCGGCCTGGCGGCCGTCGGAGGCCCCCCGCCGGCCTGGCGGCCGTCGGAGGCCCCCCGCCGGCCTGGCGGCCGTCGGAGGCCCCCCGCCGGCCTGGCGGCCGTCGGAGGCCCCCCGCCGGCCTGGCGGCCGTCGGAGGCCCCCCGCCGGCCTGGCGGCCGTCGGAGGCCCCCCGCCGGCCTGGCGGCCGTCGGAGGCCCCCCGCCAGCAAAGAACCCAAATGGTCGGAGCCCAGGTGCCGGTGGCGCCGGCGGCTCCTTCGTACCTCTGCTGCTGATCGGAGGCCCCCCGCCAGCAAAGAACCCAAATGGTCGGAGCCCAGGTGCCGGTGGCGCCGGCGGCTCCTTCGTACCTCTGCTGCTGATCGGAGGCCCCCCGCCGGCAAAGAACCCAAATGGTCGGAGCCCAGGTGCCGCTGTCCCCGGCGGCTCCTTCCTCAATCTGCGGCCGTCGGAGGCCCCCCGCCGGCCTGGCGGCCGTCGGAGGCCCCCCGCCGGCAAAGAACCCAAATGGTCGGAGCCCAGGTGTCGGTGGCGCCGGCGGCTCCTTCGTACCTCTGCTGCTGATCGGAGGCCCCCCGCCGGCAAAGAACCCAAATGGTCGGAGCCCAGGTGCCGCTGTCCCCGGCGGCTCCTTCCTCAATCTGCGGCCGTCGGAGGCCCCCCGCCGGCCTGGCGGCCGTCGGAGGCCCCCCGCCGGCAAAGAACCCAAATGGTCGGAGCCCAGGTGCCGCTGTCCCCGGCGGCTCCTTCCTCAATCTGCGGCCGTCGGAGGCCCCCCGCCGGCCTGGCGGCCGTCGGAGGCCCCCCGCCGGCAAAGAACCCAAATGGTCGGAGCCCAGGTGCCGGTGGCGCCGGCGGCTCCTTCGTACCTCTGCTGCTGATCGGAGGCCCCCCGCCGGCAAAGAACCCAAATGGTCGGAGCCCAGGTGCCGCTGTCCCCGGCGGCTCCTTCCTCAATCTGCGGCCGTCGGAGGCCCCCCGCCGGCCTGGCGGCCGTCGGAGGCCCCCCGCCGGCAAAGAACCCAAATGGTCGGAGCCCAGGTGTCGGTGGCGCCGGCGGCTCCTTCGTACCTCTGCTGCTGATCGGAGGCCCCCCGCCGGCAAAGAACCCAAATGGTCGGAGCCCAGGTGCCGCTGTCCCCGGCGGCTCCTTCCTCAATCTGCGGCCGTCGGAGGCCCCCCGCCGGCCTGGCGGCCGTCGGAGGCCCCCCGCCGGCCTGGCGGCCGTCGGAGGCCCCCCGCCCGCAAAGAACCCAAATGGTCGGAGCCCAGGTGCCGGTGGCGCCGGCGGCTCCTTCGTACCTCTGCTGCTGATCGGAGGCCCCCCGCCAGCAAAGAACCCAAATGGTCGGAGCCCAGGTGCCGCTGTCCCCGGCGGCTCCTTCCTCAATCTGCGGCCGTCGGAGGCCCCCCGCCGGCCTGGCGGCCGTCGGAGGCCCCCCGCCGGCCTGGCGGCCGTCGGAGGCCCCCCGCCGGCCTGGCGGCCGTCGGAGGCCCCCCGCCGGCCTGGCGGCCGTCGGAGGCCCCCCGCCGGCCTGGCGGCCGTCGGAGGCCCCCCGCCGGCCTGGCGGCCGTCGGAGGCCCCCCGCCGGCCTGGCGGCCGTCGGAGGCCCCCCGCCGGCCTGGCGGCCGTCGGAGGCCCCCCGCCGGCCTGGCGGCCGTCGGAGGCCCCCCGCCGGCCTGGCGGCCGTCGGAGGCCCCCCGCCGGCCTGGCGGCCGTCGGAGGCCCCCCGCCGGCCTGGCGGCCGTCGGAGGCCCCCCGCCGGCCTGGCGGCCGTCGGAGGCCCCCCGCCGGCCTGGCGGCCGTCGGAGGCCCCCCGCCGGCCTGGCGGCCGTCGGAGGCCCCCCGCCGGCCTGGCGGCCGTCGGAGGCCCCCCGCCGGCCTGGCGGCCGTCGGAGGCCCCCCGCCGGCCTGGCGGCCGTCGGAGGCCCCCCGCCGGCCTGGCGGCCGTCGGAGGCCCCCCGCCAGCAAAGAACCCAAATGGTCGGAGCCCAGGTGCCGGTGGCGCCGGCGGCTCCTTCGTACCTCTGCTGCTGATCGGAGGCCCCCCGCCAGCAAAGAACCCAAATGGTCGGAGCCCAGGTGCCGGTGGCGCCGGCGGCTCCTTCGTACCTCTGCTGCTGATCGGAGGCCCCCCGCCGGCAAAGAACCCAAATGGTCGGAGCCCAGGTGCCGCTGTCCCCGGCGGCTCCTTCCTCAATCTGCGGCCGTCGGAGGCCCCCCGCCGGCCTGGCGGCCGTCGGAGGCCCCCCGCCGGCAAAGAACCCAAATGGTCGGAGCCCAGGTGTCGGTGGCGCCGGCGGCTCCTTCGTACCTCTGCTGCTGATCGGAGGCCCCCCGCCGGCAAAGAACCCAAATGGTCGGAGCCCAGGTGCCGCTGTCCCCGGCGGCTCCTTCCTCAATCTGCGGCCGTCGGAGGCCCCCCGCCGGCCTGGCGGCCGTCGGAGGCCCCCCGCCGGCAAAGAACCCAAATGGTCGGAGCCCAGGTGCCGCTGTCCCCGGCGGCTCCTTCCTCAATCTGCGGCCGTCGGAGGCCCCCCGCCGGCCTGGCGGCCGTCGGAGGCCCCCCGCCGGCAAAGAACCCAAATGGTCGGAGCCCAGGTGCCGGTGGCGCCGGCGGCTCCTTCGTACCTCTGCTGCTGATCGGAGGCCCCCCGCCGGCAAAGAACCCAAATGGTCGGAGCCCAGGTGCCGCTGTCCCCGGCGGCTCCTTCCTCAATCTGCGGCCGTCGGAGGCCCCCCGCCGGCCTGGCGGCCGTCGGAGGCCCCCCGCCGGCAAAGAACCCAAATGGTCGGAGCCCAGGTGTCGGTGGCGCCGGCGGCTCCTTCGTACCTCTGCTGCTGATCGGAGGCCCCCCGCCGGCAAAGAACCCAAATGGTCGGAGCCCAGGTGCCGCTGTCCCCGGCGGCTCCTTCCTCAATCTGCGGCCGTCGGAGGCCCCCCGCCGGCCTGGCGGCCGTCGGAGGCCCCCCGCCGGCCTGGCGGCCGTCGGAGGCCCCCCGCCGGCCTGGCGGCCGTCGGAGGCCCCCCGCCGGCCTGGCGGCCGTCGGAGGCCCCCCGCCCGCAAAGAACCCAAATGGTCGGAGCCCAGGTGCCGGTGGCGCCGGCGGCTCCTTCGTACCTCTGCTGCTGATCGGAGGCCCCCCGCCAGCAAAGAACCCAAATGGTCGGAGCCCAGGTGCCGCTGTCCCCGGCGGCTCCTTCCTCAATCTGCGGCCGTCGGAGGCCCCCCGCCGGCCTGGCGGCCGTCGGAGGCCCCCCGCCGGCCTGGCGGCCGTCGGAGGCCCCCCGCCGGCCTGGCGGCCGTCGGAGGCCCCCCGCCGGCCTGGCGGCCGTCGGAGGCCCCCCGCCGGCCTGGCGGCCGTCGGAGGCCCCCCGCCGGCCTGGCGGCCGTCGGAGGCCCCCCGCCGGCCTGGCGGCCGTCGGAGGCCCCCCGCCGGCCTGGCGGCCGTCGGAGGCCCCCCGCCGGCCTGGCGGCCGTCGGAGGCCCCCCGCCGGCCTGGCGGCCGTCGGAGGCCCCCCGCCGGCCTGGCGGCCGTCGGAGGCCCCCCGCCGGCCTGGCGGCCGTCGGAGGCCCCCCGCCCGCAAAGAACCCAAATGGTCGGAGCCCAGGTGCCGGTGGCGCCGGCGGCTCCTTCGTACCTCTGCTGCTGATCGGAGGCCCCCCGCCCGCAAAGAACCCAAATGGTCGGAGCCCAGGTGCCGGTGGCGCCGGCGGCTCCTTCGTACCTCTGCTGCTGATCGGAGGCCCCCCGCCAGCAAAGAACCCAAATGGTCGGAGCCCAGGTGCCGCTGTCCCCGGCGGCTCCTTCCTCAATCTGCGGCCGTCGGAGGCCCCCCGCCGGCCTGGCGGCCGTCGGAGGCCCCCCGCCGGCCTGGCGGCCGTCGGAGGCCCCCCGCCGGCCTGGCGGCCGTCGGAGGCCCCCCGCCGGCCTGGCGGCCGTCGGAGGCCCCCCGCCGGCCTGGCGGCCGTCGGAGGCCCCCCGCCGGCCTGGCGGCCGTCGGAGGCCCCCCGCCGGCCTGGCGGCCGTCGGAGGCCCCCCGCCGGCCTGGCGGCCGTCGGAGGCCCCCCGCCCGCAAAGAACCCAAATGGTCGGAGCCCAGGTGCCGGTGGCGCCGGCGGCTCCTTCGTACCTCTGCTGCTGATCGGAGGCCCCCCGCCCGCAAAGAACCCAAATGGTCGGAGCCCAGGTGCCGGTGGCGCCGGCGGCTCCTTCGTACCTCTGCTGCTGATCGGAGGCCCCCCGCCCGCAAAGAACCCAAATGGTCGGAGCCCAGGTGCCGCTGTCCCCGGCGGCTCCTTCCTCAATCTGCGGCCGTCGGAGGCCCCCCGCCGGCCTGGCGGCCGTCGGAGGCCCCCCGCCGGCCTGGCGGCCGTCGGAGGCCCCCCGCCGGCCTGGCGGCCGTCGGAGGCCCCCCGCCGGCCTGGCGGCCGTCGGAGGCCCCCCGCCGGCCTGGCGGCCGTCGGAGGCCCCCCGCCGGCCTGGCGGCCGTCGGAGGCCCCCCGCCGGCCTGGCGGCCGTCGGAGGCCCCCCGCCGGCCTGGCGGCCGTCGGAGGCCCCCCGCCGGCCTGGCGGCCGTCGGAGGCCCCCCGCCGGCCTGGCGGCCGTCGGAGGCCCCCCGCCGGCCTGGCGGCCGTCGGAGGCCCCCCGCCGGCCTGGCGGCCGTCGGAGGCCCCCCGCCGGCCTGGCGGCCGTCGGAGGCCCCCCGCCGGCCTGGCGGCCGTCGGAGGCCCCCCGCCGGCCTGGCGGCCGTCGGAGGCCCCCCGCCGGCCTGGCGGCCGTCGGAGGCCCCCCGCCGGCCTGGCGGCCGTCGGAGGCCCCCCGCCGGCCTGGCGGCCGTCGGAGGCCCCCCGCCGGCCTGGCGGCCGTCGGAGGCCCCCCGCCGGCCTGGCGGCCGTCGGAGGCCCCCCGCCGGCCTGGCGGCCGTCGGAGGCCCCCCGCCGGCCTGGCGGCCGTCGGAGGCCCCCCGCCGGCCTGGCGGCCGTCGGAGGCCCCCCGCCGGCCTGGCGGCCGTCGGAGGCCCCCCGCCCGCAAAGAACCCAAATGGTCGGAGCCCAGGTGCCGGTGGCGCCGGCGGCTCCTTCGTACCTCTGCTGCTGATCGGAGGCCCCCCGCCCGCAAAGAACCCAAATGGTCGGAGCCCAGGTGCCGGTGGCGCCGGCGGCTCCTTCGTACCTCTGCTGCTGATCGGAGGCCCCCCGCCCGCAAAGAACCCAAATGGTCGGAGCCCAGGTGCCGCTGTCCCCGGCGGCTCCTTCCTCAATCTGCGGCCGTCGGAGGCCCCCCGCCGGCCTGGCGGCCGTCGGAGGCCCCCCGCCGGCCTGGCGGCCGTCGGAGGCCCCCCGCCCGCAAAGAACCCAAATGGTCGGAGCCCAGGTGCCGGTGGCGCCGGCGGCTCCTTCGTACCTCTGCTGCTGATCGGAGGCCCCCCGCCCGCAAAGAACCCAAATGGTCGGAGCCCAGGTGCCGCTGTCCCCGGCGGCTCCTTCCTCAATCTGCGGCCGTCGGAGGCCCCCCGCCGGCCTGGCGGCCGTCGGAGGCCCCCCGCCGGCCTGGCGGCCGTCGGAGGCCCCCCGCCGGCCTGGCGGCCGTCGGAGGCCCCCCGCCGGCCTGGCGGCCGTCGGAGGCCCCCCGCCGGCCTGGCGGCCGTCGGAGGCCCCCCGCCGGCCTGGCGGCCGTCGGAGGCCCCCCGCCGGCCTGGCGGCCGTCGGAGGCCCCCCCGCCGGCCTGGCGGCCGTCGGAGGCCCCCCGCCGGCCTGGCGGCCGTCGGAGGCCCCCCGCCGGCCTGGCGGCCGTCGGAGGCCCCCCGCCGGCCTGGCGGCCGTCGGAGGCCCCCCGCCGGCCTGGCGGCCGTCGGAGGCCCCCCGCCGGCCTGGCGGCCGTCGGAGGCCCCCCGCCGGCCTGGCGGCCGTCGGAGGCCCCCCGCCGGCCTGGCGGCCGTCGGAGGCCCCCCGCCGGCCTGGCGGCCGTCGGAGGCCCCCCGCCGGCCTGGCGGCCGTCGGAGGCCCCCCGCCGGCCTGGCGGCCGTCGGAGGCCCCCCGCCGGCCTGGCGGCCGTCGGAGGCCCCCCGCCGGCCTGGCGGCCGTCGGAGGCCCCCCGCCGGCCTGGCGGCCGTCGGAGGCCCCCCGCCGGCCTGGCGGCCGTCGGAGGCCCCCCGCCGGCCTGGCGGCCGTCGGAGGCCCCCCGCCGGCCTGGCGGCCGTCGGAGGCCCCCCGCCGGCCTGGCGGCCGTCGGAGGCCCCCCGCCGGCCTGGCGGCCGTCGGAGGCCCCCCGCCGGCCTGGCGGCCGTCGGAGGCCCCCCGCCCGCAAAGAACCCAAATGGTCGGAGCCCAGGTGCCGGTGGCGCCGGCGGCTCCTTCGTACCTCTGCTGCTGATCGGAGGCCCCCCGCCCGCAAAGAACCCAAATGGTCGGAGCCCAGGTGCCGGTGGCGCCGGCGGCTCCTTCGTACCTCTGCTGCTGATCGGAGGCCCCCCGCCCGCAAAGAACCCAAATGGTCGGAGCCCAGGTGCCGGTGGCGCCGGCGGCTCCTTCGTACCTCTGCTGCTGATCGGAGGCCCCCCGCCCGCAAAGAACCCAAATGGTCGGAGCCCAGGTGCCGGTGGCGCCGGCGGCTCCTTCGTACCTCTGCTGCTGATCGGAGGCCCCCCGCCCGCAAAGAACCCAAATGGTCGGAGCCCAGGTGCCGCTGTCCCCGGCGGCTCCTTCCTCAATCTGCGGCCGTCGGAGGCCCCCCGCCGGCCTGGCGGCCGTCGGAGGCCCCCCGCCGGCCTGGCGGCCGTCGGAGGCCCCCCGCCCGCAAAGAACCCAAATGGTCGGAGCCCAGGTGCCGGTGGCGCCGGCGGCTCCTTCGTACCTCTGCTGCTGATCGGAGGCCCCCCGCCCGCAAAGAACCCAAATGGTCGGAGCCCAGGTGCCGGTGGCGCCGGCGGCTCCTTCGTACCTCTGCTGCTGATCGGAGGCCCCCCGCCCGCAAAGAACCCAAATGGTCGGAGCCCAGGTGCCGCTGTCCCCGGCGGCTCCTTCCTCAATCTGCGGCCGTCGGAGGCCCCCCGCCGGCCTGGCGGCCGTCGGAGGCCCCCCGCCGGCCTGGCGGCCGTCGGAGGCCCCCCGCCCGCAAAGAACCCAAATGGTCGGAGCCCAGGTGCCGGTGGCGCCGGCGGCTCCTTCGTACCTCTGCTGCTGATCGGAGGCCCCCCGCCCGCAAAGAACCCAAATGGTCGGAGCCCAGGTGCCGCTGTCCCCGGCAGGCCCCCCGCCCGCAAAGAACCCAAATGGTCGGAGCCCAGGTGCCGCTGTCCCCGGCGGCTCCTTCCTCAATCTGCGGCCGTCGGAGGCCCCCCGCCGGCCTGGCGGCCGTCGGAGGCCCCCCGCCGGCCTGGCGGCCGTCGGAGGCCCCCCGCCGGCCTGGCGGCCGTCGGAGGCCCCCCGCCGGCCTGGCGGCCGTCGGAGGCCCCCCGCCGGCCTGGCGGCCGTCGGAGGCCCCCCGCCGGCCTGGCGGCCGTCGGAGGCCCCCCGCCGGCCTGGCGGCCGTCGGAGGCCCCCCGCCGGCCTGGCGGCCGTCGGAGGCCCCCCGCCGGCCTGGCGGCCGTCGGAGGCCCCCCGCCGGCCTGGCGGCCGTCGGAGGCCCCCCGCCGGCCTGGCGGCCGTCGGAGGCCCCCCGCCGGCCTGGCGGCCGTCGGAGGCCCCCCGCCGGCCTGGCGGCCGTCGGAGGCCCCCCGCCGGCCTGGCGGCCGTCGGAGGCCCCCCGCCGGCCTGGCGGCCGTCGGAGGCCCCCCGCCGGCCTGGCGGCCGTCGGAGGCCCCCCGCCGGCCTGGCGGCCGTCGGAGGCCCCCCGCCGGCCTGGCGGCCGTCGGAGGCCCCCCGCCGGCCTGGCGGCCGTCGGAGGCCCCCCGCCGGCCTGGCGGCCGTCGGAGGCCCCCCGCCGGCCTGGCGGCCGTCGGAGGCCCCCCGCCGGCCTGGCGGCCGTCGGAGGCCCCCCGCCGGCCTGGCGGCCGTCGGAGGCCCCCCGCCGGCCTGGCGGCCGTCGGAGGCCCCCCGCCGGCCTGGCGGCCGTCGGAGGCCCCCCGCCGGCCTGGCGGCCGTCGGAGGCCCCCCGCCGGCCTGGCGGCCGTCGGAGGCCCCCCGCCCGCAAAGAACCCAAATGGTCGGAGCCCAGGTGCCGGTGGCGCCGGCGGCTCCTTCGTACCTCTGCTGCTGATCGGAGGCCCCCCGCCAGCAAAGAACCCAAATGGTCGGAGCCCAGGTGCCGGTGGCGCCGGCGGCTCCTTCGTACCTCTGCTGCTGATCGGAGGCCCCCCGCCGGCAAAGAACCCAAATGGTCGGAGCCCAGGTGCCGCTGTCCCCGGCGGCTCCTTCCTCAATCTGCGGCCGTCGGAGGCCCCCCGCCGGCCTGGCGGCCGTCGGAGGCCCCCCGCCCGCAAAGAACCCAAATGGTCGGAGCCCAGGTGCCGGTGGCGCCGGCGGCTCCTTCGTACCTCTGCTGCTGATCGGAGGCCCCCCGCCGGCAAAGAACCCAAATGGTCGGAGCCCAGGTGCCGCTGTCCCCGGCGGCTCCTTCCTCAATCTGCGGCCGTCGGAGGCCCCCCGCCGGCCTGGCGGCCGTCGGAGGCCCCCCGCCGGCCTGGCGGCCGTCGGAGGCCCCCCGCCCGCAAAGAACCCAAATGGTCGGAGCCCAGGTGCCGGTGGCGCCGGCGGCTCCTTCGTACCTCTGCTGCTGATCGGAGGCCCCCCGCCAGCAAAGAACCCAAATGGTCGGAGCCCAGGTGCCGGTGGCGCCGGCGGCTCCTTCGTACCTCTGCTGCTGATCGGAGGCCCCCCGCCGGCAAAGAACCCAAATGGTCGGAGCCCAGGTGCCGCTGTCCCCGGCGGCTCCTTCCTCAATCTGCGGCCGTCGGAGGCCCCCCGCCGGCCTGGCGGCCGTCGGAGGCCCCCCGCCCGCAAAGAACCCAAATGGTCGGAGCCCAGGTGCCGGTGGCGCCGGCGGCTCCTTCGTACCTCTGCTGCTGATCGGAGGCCCCCCGCCGGCAAAGAACCCAAATGGTCGGAGCCCAGGTGCCGCTGTCCCCGGCGGCTCCTTCCTCAATCTGCGGCCGTCGGAGGCCCCCCGCCGGCCTGGCGGCCGTCGGAGGCCCCCCGCCGGCCTGGCGGCCGTCGGAGGCCCCCCGCCCGCAAAGAACCCAAATGGTCGGAGCCCAGGTGCCGGTGGCGCCGGCGGCTCCTTCGTACCTCTGCTGCTGATCGGAGGCCCCCCGCCAGCAAAGAACCCAAATGGTCGGAGCCCAGGTGCCGGTGGCGCCGGCGGCTCCTTCGTACCTCTGCTGCTGATCGGAGGCCCCCCGCCGGCAAAGAACCCAAATGGTCGGAGCCCAGGTGCCGCTGTCCCCGGCGGCTCCTTCCTCAATCTGCGGCCGTCGGAGGCCCCCCGCCGGCCTGGCGGCCGTCGGAGGCCCCCCGCCCGCAAAGAACCCAAATGGTCGGAGCCCAGGTGCCGGTGGCGCCGGCGGCTCCTTCGTACCTCTGCTGCTGATCGGAGGCCCCCCGCCGGCAAAGAACCCAAATGGTCGGAGCCCAGGTGCCGCTGTCCCCGGCGGCTCCTTCCTCAATCTGCGGCCGTCGGAGGCCCCCCGCCGGCCTGGCGGCCGTCGGAGGCCCCCCGCCGGCCTGGCGGCCGTCGGAGGCCCCCCGCCGGCCTGGCGGCCGTCGGAGGCCCCCCGCCGGCCTGGCGGCCGTCGGAGGCCCCCCGCCGGCCTGGCGGCCGTCGGAGGCCCCCCGCCGGCCTGGCGGCCGTCGGAGGCCCCCCGCCGGCCTGGCGGCCGTCGGAGGCCCCCCGCCGGCCTGGCGGCCGTCGGAGGCCCCCCGCCGGCCTGGCGGCCGTCGGAGGCCCCCCGCCGGCCTGGCGGCCGTCGGAGGCCCCCCGCCGGCCTGGCGGCCGTCGGAGGCCCCCCGCCGGCCTGGCGGCCGTCGGAGGCCCCCCGCCGGCCTGGCGGCCGTCGGAGGCCCCCCGCCGGCCTGGCGGCCGTCGGAGGCCCCCCGCCGGCCTGGCGGCCGTCGGAGGCCCCCCGCCGGCCTGGCGGCCGTCGGAGGCCCCCCGCCGGCCTGGCGGCCGTCGGAGGCCCCCCGCCGGCCTGGCGGCCGTCGGAGGCCCCCCGCCGGCCTGGCGGCCGTCGGAGGCCCCCCGCCGGCCTGGCGGCCGTCGGAGGCCCCCCGCCGGCCTGGCGGCCGTCGGAGGCCCCCCGCCGGCCTGGCGGCCGTCGGAGGCCCCCCGCCGGCCTGGCGGCCGTCGGAGGCCCCCCGCCGGCCTGGCGGCCGTCGGAGGCCCCCCGCCGGCCTGGCGGCCGTCGGAGGCCCCCCGCCGGCCTGGCGGCCGTCGGAGGCCCCCCGCCGGCCTGGCGGCCGTCGGAGGCCCCCCGCCGGCCTGGCGGCCGTCGGAGGCCCCCCGCCGGCCTGGCGGCCGTCGGAGGCCCCCCGCCCGCAAAGAACCCAAATGGTCGGAGCCCAGGTGCCGGTGGCGCCGGCGGCTCCTTCGTACCTCTGCTGCTGATCGGAGGCCCCCCGCCAGCAAAGAACCCAAATGGTCGGAGCCCAGGTGCCGGTGGCGCCGGCGGCTCCTTCGTACCTCTGCTGCTGATCGGAGGCCCCCCGCCGGCAAAGAACCCAAATGGTCGGAGCCCAGGTGCCGCTGTCCCCGGCGGCTCCTTCCTCAATCTGCGGCCGTCGGAGGCCCCCCGCCGGCCTGGCGGCCGTCGGAGGCCCCCCGCCCGCAAAGAACCCAAATGGTCGGAGCCCAGGTGCCGGTGGCGCCGGCGGCTCCTTCGTACCTCTGCTGCTGATCGGAGGCCCCCCGCCAGCAAAGAACCCAAATGGTCGGAGCCCAGGTGCCGGTGGCGCCGGCGGCTCCTTCGTACCTCTGCTGCTGATCGGAGGCCCCCCGCCGGCAAAGAACCCAAATGGTCGGAGCCCAGGTGCCGCTGTCCCCGGCGGCTCCTTCCTCAATCTGCGGCCGTCGGAGGCCCCCCGCCGGCCTGGCGGCCGTCGGAGGCCCCCCGCCCGCAAAGAACCCAAATGGTCGGAGCCCAGGTGCCGGTGGCGCCGGCGGCTCCTTCGTACCTCTGCTGCTGATCGGAGGCCCCCCGCCAGCAAAGAACCCAAATGGTCGGAGCCCAGGTGCCGGTGGCGCCGGCGGCTCCTTCGTACCTCTGCTGCTGATCGGAGGCCCCCCGCCGGCAAAGAACCCAAATGGTCGGAGCCCAGGTGCCGCTGTCCCCGGCGGCTCCTTCCTCAATCTGCGGCCGTCGGAGGCCCCCCGCCGGCCTGGCGGCCGTCGGAGGCCCCCCGCCCGCAAAGAACCCAAATGGTCGGAGCCCAGGTGCCGGTGGCGCCGGCGGCTCCTTCGTACCTCTGCTGCTGATCGGAGGCCCCCCGCCGGCAAAGAACCCAAATGGTCGGAGCCCAGGTGCCGCTGTCCCCGGCGGCTCCTTCCTCAATCTGCGGCCGTCGGAGGCCCCCCGCCGGCCTGGCGGCCGTCGGAGGCCCCCCGCCGGCCTGGCGGCCGTCGGAGGCCCCCCGCCGGCCTGGCGGCCGTCGGAGGCCCCCCGCCGGCCTGGCGGCCGTCGGAGGCCCCCCGCCGGCCTGGCGGCCGTCGGAGGCCCCCCGCCCGCAAAGAACCCAAATGGTCGGAGCCCAGGTGCCGGTGGCGCCGGCGGCTCCTTCGTACCTCTGCTGCTGATCGGAGGCCCCCCGCCAGCAAAGAACCCAAATGGTCGGAGCCCAGGTGCCGGTGGCGCCGGCGGCTCCTTCGTACCTCTGCTGCTGATCGGAGGCCCCCCGCCGGCAAAGAACCCAAATGGTCGGAGCCCAGGTGCCGCTGTCCCCGGCGGCTCCTTCCTCAATCTGCGGCCGTCGGAGGCCCCCCGCCGGCCTGGCGGCCGTCGGAGGCCCCCCGCCCGCAAAGAACCCAAATGGTCGGAGCCCAGGTGCCGGTGGCGCCGGCGGCTCCTTCGTACCTCTGCTGCTGATCGGAGGCCCCCCGCCAGCAAAGAACCCAAATGGTCGGAGCCCAGGTGCCGGTGGCGCCGGCGGCTCCTTCGTACCTCTGCTGCTGATCGGAGGCCCCCCGCCGGCAAAGAACCCAAATGGTCGGAGCCCAGGTGCCGCTGTCCCCGGCGGCTCCTTCCTCAATCTGCGGCCGTCGGAGGCCCCCCGCCGGCCTGGCGGCCGTCGGAGGCCCCCCGCCCGCAAAGAACCCAAATGGTCGGAGCCCAGGTGCCGGTGGCGCCGGCGGCTCCTTCGTACCTCTGCTGCTGATCGGAGGCCCCCCGCCAGCAAAGAACCCAAATGGTCGGAGCCCAGGTGCCGGTGGCGCCGGCGGCTCCTTCGTACCTCTGCTGCTGATCGGAGGCCCCCCGCCGGCAAAGAACCCAAGGCGGCTCCTTCCTCAATCTGCGGCCGTCGGAGGCCCCCCGCCGGCCTGGCGGCCGTCGGAGGCCCCCCGCCCGCAAAGAACCCAAATGGTCGGAGCCCAGGTGCCGGTGGCGCCGGCGGCTCCTTCGTACCTCTGCTGCTGATCGGAGGCCCCCCGCCGGCAAAGAACCCAAATGGTCGGAGCCCAGGTGCCGCTGTCCCCGGCGGCTCCTTCCTCAATCTGCGGCCGTCGGAGGCCCCCCGCCGGCCTGGCGGCCGTCGGAGGCCCCCCGCCGGCCTGGCGGCCGTCGGAGGCCCCCCGCCGGCCTGGCGGCCGTCGGAGGCCCCCCGCCGGCCTGGCGGCCGTCGGAGGCCCCCCGCCGGCCTGGCGGCCGTCGGAGGCCCCCCGCCGGCCTGGCGGCCGTCGGAGGCCCCCCGCCGGCCTGGCGGCCGTCGGAGGCCCCCCGCCGGCCTGGCGGCCGTCGGAGGCCCCCCGCCGGCCTGGCGGCCGTCGGAGGCCCCCCGCCGGCCTGGCGGCCGTCGGAGGCCCCCCGCCGGCCTGGCGGCCGTCGGAGGCCCCCCGCCGGCCTGGCGGCCGTCGGAGGCCCCCCGCCGGCCTGGCGGCCGTCGGAGGCCCCCCGCCGGCCTGGCGGCCGTCGGAGGCCCCCCGCCGGCCTGGCGGCCGTCGGAGGCCCCCCGCCGGCCTGGCGGCCGTCGGAGGCCCCCCGCCGGCCTGGCGGCCGTCGGAGGCCCCCCGCCGGCCTGGCGGCCGTCGGAGGCCCCCCGCCGGCCTGGCGGCCGTCGGAGGCCCCCCGCCGGCCTGGCGGCCGTCGGAGGCCCCCCGCCGGCCTGGCGGCCGTCGGAGGCCCCCCGCCGGCCTGGCGGCCGTCGGAGGCCCCCCGCCGGCCTGGCGGCCGTCGGAGGCCCCCCGCCCGCAAAGAACCCAAATGGTCGGAGCCCAGGTGCCGGTGGCGCCGGCGGCTCCTTCGTACCTCTGCTGCTGATCGGAGGCCCCCCGCCAGCAAAGAACCCAAATGGTCGGAGCCCAGGTGCCGGTGGCGCCGGCGGCTCCTTCGTACCTCTGCTGCTGATCGGAGGCCCCCCGCCGGCAAAGAACCCAAATGGTCGGAGCCCAGGTGCCGCTGTCCCCGGCGGCTCCTTCCTCAATCTGCGGCCGTCGGAGGCCCCCCGCCGGCCTGGCGGCCGTCGGAGGCCCCCCGCCCGCAAAGAACCCAAATGGTCGGAGCCCAGGTGCCGGTGGCGCCGGCGGCTCCTTCGTACCTCTGCTGCTGATCGGAGGCCCCCCGCCGGCAAAGAACCCAAATGGTCGGAGCCCAGGTGCCGCTGTCCCCGGCGGCTCCTTCCTCAATCTGCGGCCGTCGGAGGCCCCCCGCCGGCCTGGCGGCCGTCGGAGGCCCCCCGCCGGCCTGGCGGCCGTCGGAGGCCCCCCGCCGGCCTGGCGGCCGTCGGAGGCCCCCCGCCGGCCTGGCGGCCGTCGGAGGCCCCCCGCCCGCAAAGAACCCAAATGGTCGGAGCCCAGGTGCCGGTGGCGCCGGCGGCTCCTTCGTACCTCTGCTGCTGATCGGAGGCCCCCCGCCAGCAAAGAACCCAAATGGTCGGAGCCCAGGTGCCGGTGGCGCCGGCGGCTCCTTCGTACCTCTGCTGCTGATCGGAGGCCCCCCGCCGGCAAAGAACCCAAATGGTCGGAGCCCAGGTGCCGCTGTCCCCGGCGGCTCCTTCCTCAATCTGCGGCCGTCGGAGGCCCCCCGCCGGCCTGGCGGCCGTCGGAGGCCCCCCGCCCGCAAAGAACCCAAATGGTCGGAGCCCAGGTGCCGGTGGCGCCGGCGGCTCCTTCGTACCTCTGCTGCTGATCGGAGGCCCCCCGCCGGCAAAGAACCCAAATGGTCGGAGCCCAGGTGCCGCTGTCCCCGGCGGCTCCTTCCTCAATCTGCGGCCGTCGGAGGCCCCCCGCCGGCCTGGCGGCCGTCGGAGGCCCCCCGCCGGCCTGGCGGCCGTCGGAGGCCCCCCGCCGGCCTGGCGGCCGTCGGAGGCCCCCCGCCGGCCTGGCGGCCGTCGGAGGCCCCCCGCCGGCCTGGCGGCCGTCGGAGGCCCCCCGCCGGCCTGGCGGCCGTCGGAGGCCCCCCGCCGGCCTGGCGGCCGTCGGAGGCCCCCCGCCGGCCTGGCGGCCGTCGGAGGCCCCCCGCCGGCCTGGCGGCCGTCGGAGGCCCCCCGCCGGCCTGGCGGCCGTCGGAGGCCCCCCGCCGGCCTGGCGGCCGTCGGAGGCCCCCCGCCGGCCTGGCGGCCGTCGGAGGCCCCCCGCCGGCCTGGCGGCCGTCGGAGGCCCCCCGCCGGCCTGGCGGCCGTCGGAGGCCCCCCGCCGGCCTGGCGGCCGTCGGAGGCCCCCCGCCGGCCTGGCGGCCGTCGGAGGCCCCCCGCCGGCCTGGCGGCCGTCGGAGGCCCCCCGCCGGCCTGGCGGCCGTCGGAGGCCCCCCGCCGGCCTGGCGGCCGTCGGAGGCCCCCCGCCGGCCTGGCGGCCGTCGGAGGCCCCCCGCCGGCCTGGCGGCCGTCGGAGGCCCCCCGCCGGCCTGGCGGCCGTCGGAGGCCCCCCGCCGGCCTGGCGGCCGTCGGAGGCCCCCCGCCGGCCTGGCGGCCGTCGGAGGCCCCCCGCCGGCCTGGCGGCCGTCGGAGGCCCCCCGCCGGCCTGGCGGCCGTCGGAGGCCCCCCGCCGGCCTGGCGGCCGTCGGAGGCCCCCCGCCGGCCTGGCGGCCGTCGGAGGCCCCCCGCCGGCCTGGCGGCCGTCGGAGGCCCCCCGCCGGCCTGGCGGCCGTCGGAGGCCCCCCGCCGGCCTGGCGGCCGTCGGAGGCCCCCCGCCGGCCTGGCGGCCGTCGGAGGCCCCCCGCCGGCCTGGCGGCCGTCGGAGGCCCCCCGCCGGCCTGGCGGCCGTCGGAGGCCCCCCGCCCGCAAAGAACCCAAATGGTCGGAGCCCAGGTGCCGGTGGCGCCGGCGGCTCCTTCGTACCTCTGCTGCTGATCGGAGGCCCCCCGCCAGCAAAGAACCCAAATGGTCGGAGCCCAGGTGCCGGTGGCGCCGGCGGCTCCTTCGTACCTCTGCTGCTGATCGGAGGCCCCCCGCCGGCAAAGAACCCAAATGGTCGGAGCCCAGGTGCCGCTGTCCCCGGCGGCTCCTTCCTCAATCTGCGGCCGTCGGAGGCCCCCCGCCGGCCTGGCGGCCGTCGGAGGCCCCCCGCCCGCAAAGAACCCAAATGGTCGGAGCCCAGGTGCCGGTGGCGCCGGCGGCTCCTTCGTACCTCTGCTGCTGATCGGAGGCCCCCCGCCGGCAAAGAACCCAAATGGTCGGAGCCCAGGTGCCGCTGTCCCCGGCGGCTCCTTCCTCAATCTGCGGCCGTCGGAGGCCCCCCGCCGGCCTGGCGGCCGTCGGAGGCCCCCCGCCCGCAAAGAACCCAAATGGTCGGAGCCCAGGTGCCGGTGGCGCCGGCGGCTCCTTCGTACCTCTGCTGCTGATCGGAGGCCCCCCGCCGGCAAAGAACCCAAATGGTCGGAGCCCAGGTGCCGCTGTCCCCGGCGGCTCCTTCCTCAATCTGCGGCCGTCGGAGGCCCCCCGCCGGCCTGGCGGCCGTCGGAGGCCCCCCGCCGGCCTGGCGGCCGTCGGAGGCCCCCCGCCGGCCTGGCGGCCGTCGGAGGCCCCCCGCCGGCCTGGCGGCCGTCGGAGGCCCCCCGCCGGCCTGGCGGCCGTCGGAGGCCCCCCGCCGGCCTGGCGGCCGTCGGAGGCCCCCCGCCGGCCTGGCGGCCGTCGGAGGCCCCCCGCCGGCCTGGCGGCCGTCGGAGGCCCCCCGCCGGCCTGGCGGCCGTCGGAGGCCCCCCGCCGGCCTGGCGGCCGTCGGAGGCCCCCCGCCGGCCTGGCGGCCGTCGGAGGCCCCCCGCCCGCAAAGAACCCAAATGGTCGGAGCCCAGGTGCCGGTGGCGCCGGCGGCTCCTTCGTACCTCTGCTGCTGATCGGAGGCCCCCCGCCAGCAAAGAACCCAAATGGTCGGAGCCCAGGTGCCGGTGGCGCCGGCGGCTCCTTCGTACCTCTGCTGCTGATCGGAGGCCCCCCGCCGGCAAAGAACCCAAATGGTCGGAGCCCAGGTGCCGCTGTCCCCGGCGGCTCCTTCCTCAATCTGCGGCCGTCGGAGGCCCCCCGCCGGCCTGGCGGCCGTCGGAGGCCCCCCGCCCGCAAAGAACCCAAATGGTCGGAGCCCAGGTGCCGGTGGCGCCGGCGGCTCCTTCGTACCTCTGCTGCTGATCGGAGGCCCCCCGCCGGCAAAGAACCCAAATGGTCGGAGCCCAGGTGCCGCTGTCCCCGGCGGCTCCTTCCTCAATCTGCGGCCGTCGGAGGCCCCCCGCCGGCCTGGCGGCCGTCGGAGGCCCCCCGCCGGCCTGGCGGCCGTCGGAGGCCCCCCGCCGGCCTGGCGGCCGTCGGAGGCCCCCCGCCGGCCTGGCGGCCGTCGGAGGCCCCCCCGCCGGCCTGGCGGCCGTCGGAGGCCCCCCGCCGGCCTGGCGGCCGTCGGAGGCCCCCCGCCGGCCTGGCGGCCGTCGGAGGCCCCCCGCCCGCAAAGAACCCAAATGGTCGGAGCCCAGGTGCCGGTGGCGCCGGCGGCTCCTTCGTACCTCTGCTGCTGATCGGAGGCCCCCCGCCAGCAAAGAACCCAAATGGTCGGAGCCCAGGTGCCGGTGGCGCCGGCGGCTCCTTCGTACCTCTGCTGCTGATCGGAGGCCCCCCGCCGGCAAAGAACCCAAATGGTCGGAGCCCAGGTGCCGCTGTCCCCGGCGGCTCCTTCCTCAATCTGCGGCCGTCGGAGGCCCCCCGCCGGCCTGGCGGCCGTCGGAGGCCCCCCGCCCGCAAAGAACCCAAATGGTCGGAGCCCAGGTGCCGGTGGCGCCGGCGGCTCCTTCGTACCTCTGCTGCTGATCGGAGGCCCCCCGCCGGCAAAGAACCCAAATGGTCGGAGCCCAGGTGCCGCTGTCCCCGGCGGCTCCTTCCTCAATCTGCGGCCGGCGGAGGCCCCCCGCCGGCCTGGCGGCCGGCGGAGGCCCCCCGCCGGCCTGGCGGCCGGCGGAGGCCCCCCGCCGGCCTGGCGGCCGGCGGAGGCCCCCCGCCGGCCTGGCGGCCGGCGGAGGCCCCCCGCCGGCCTGGCGGCCGGCGGAGGCCCCCCGCCGGCCTGGCGGCCGGCGGAGGCCCCCCGCCGGCCTGGCGGCCGGCGGAGGCCCCCCGCCGGCCTGGCGGCCGGCGGAGGCCCCCCGCCGGCCTGGCGGCCGGCGGAGGCCCCCCGCCGGCCTGGCGGCCGGCGGAGGCCCCCCGCCGGCCTGGCGGCCGGCGGAGGCCCCCCGCCGGCCTGGCGGCCGGCGGAGGCCCCCCGCCGGCCTGGCGGCCGGCGGAGGCCCCCCGCCGGCCTGGCGGCCGGCGGAGGCCCCCCGCCGGCCTGGCGGCCGGCGGAGGCCCCCCGCCGGCCTGGCGGCCGGCGGAGGCCCCCCGCCGGCCTGGCGGCCGGCGGAGGCCCCCCGCCGGCCTGGCGGCCGGCGGAGGCCCCCCGCCGGCCTGGCGGCCGGCGGAGGCCCCCCGCCGGCCTGGCGGCCGGCGGAGGCCCCCCGCCGGCCTGGCGGCCGGCGGAGGCCCCCCGCCGGCCTGGCGGCCGGCGGAGGCCCCCCGCCGGCCTGGCGGCCGGCGGAGGCCCCCCGCCGGCCTGGCGGCCGGCGGAGGCCCCCCGCCGGCCTGGCGGCCGGCGGAGGCCCCCCGCCGGCCTGGCGGCCGGCGGAGGCCCCCCGCCGGCCTGGCGGCCGTCGGAGGCCCCCCGCCGGCCTGGCGGCCGTCGGAGGCCCCCCGCCGGCCTGGCGGCCGTCGGAGGCCCCCCGCCGGCCTGGCGGCCGTCGGAGGCCCCCCGCCGGCCTGGCGGCCGTCGGAGGCCCCCCGCCGGCCTGGCGGCCGTCGGAGGCCCCCCGCCGGCCTGGCGGCCGTCGGAGGCCCCCCGCCGGCCTGGCGGCCGTCGGAGGCCCCCCGCCGGCCTGGCGGCCGTCGGAGGCCCCCCGCCGGCCTGGCGGCCGTCGGAGGCCCCCCGCCGGCCTGGCGGCCGTCGGAGGCCCCCCGCCGGCCTGGCGGCCGTCGGAGGCCCCCCGCCGGCCTGGCGGCCGTCGGAGGCCCCCCGCCGGCCTGGCGGCCGTCGGAGGCCCCCCGCCCGCAAAGAACCCAAATGGTCGGAGCCCAGGTGCCGGTGGCGCCGGCGGCTCCTTCGTACCTCTGCTGCTGATCGGAGGCCCCCCGCCCGCAAAGAACCCAAATGGTCGGAGCCCAGGTGCCGGTGGCGCCGGCGGCTCCTTCGTACCTCTGCTGCTGATCGGAGGCCCCCCGCCGGCAAAGAACCCAAATGGTCGGAGCCCAGGTGCCGCTGTCCCCGGCGGCTCCTTCCTCAATCTGCGGCCGTCGGAGGCCCCCCGCCGGCCTGGCGGCCGTCGGAGGCCCCCCGCCGGCAAAGAACCCAAATGGTCGGAGCCCAGGTGTCGGTGGCGCCGGCGGCTCCTTCGTACCTCTGCTGCTGATCGGAGGCCCCCCGCCGGCAAAGAACCCAAATGGTCGGAGCCCAGGTGCCGCTGTCCCCGGCGGCTCCTTCCTCAATCTGCGGCCGTCGGAGGCCCCCCGCCGGCCTGGCGGCCGTCGGAGGCCCCCCGCCGGCAAAGAACCCAAATGGTCGGAGCCCAGGTGCCGCTGTCCCCGGCGGCTCCTTCCTCAATCTGCGGCCGTCGGAGGCCCCCCGCCGGCCAGGCGGCCGTCGGAGGCCCCCCGCCGGCCAGGCGGCCGTCGGAGGCCCCCCGCCGGCCTGGCGGCCGTCGGAGGCCCCCCGCCGGCCAGGCGGCCGTCGGAGGCCCCCCGCCGGCCTGGCGGCCGTCGGAGGCCCCCCGCCGGCCAGGCGGCCGTCGGAGGCCCCCCGCCGGCCTGGCGGCCGTCGGAGGCCCCCCGCCAGCAAAGAACCCAAATGGTCGGAGCCCAGGTGCCGGTGGCGCCGGCGGCTCCTTCGTACCTCTGCTGCTGATCGGAGGCCCCCCGCCGGCAAAGAACCCAAATGGCCGGGCGGCCGTCGGAGGCCCCCCGCCGGCCGGGCGGCCGTCGGAGGCCCCCCGCCGGCCGGGCGGCCGTCGGAGGCCCCCCGCCGGCCGGGCGGCCGTCGGAGGCCCCCCGCCGGCCGGGCGGCCGTCGGAGGCCCCCCGCCGGCCGGGCGGCCGTCGGAGGCCCCCCGCCGGCCGGGCGGCCGTCGGAGGCCCCCCGCCGGCCGGGCGGCCGTCGGAGGCCCCCCGCCGGCCGGGCGGCCGTCGGAGGCCCCCCGCCGGCCGGGCGGCCGTCGGAGGCCCCCCGCCGGCCGGGCGGCCGTCGGAGGCCCCCCGCCGGCCGGGCGGCCGTCGGAGGCCCCCCGCCGGCCGGGCGGCCGTCGGAGGCCCCCCGCCGGCCGGGCGGCCGTCGGAGGCCCCCCGCCGGCCGGGCGGCCGTCGGAGGCCCCCCGCCGGCCGGGCGGCCGTCGGAGGCCCCCCGCCGGCCGGGCGGCCGTCGGAGGCCCCCCGCCGGCCGGGCGGCCGTCGGAGGCCCCCCGCCGGCCGGGCGGCCGTCGGAGGCCCCCCGCCGGCCGGGCGGCCGTCGGAGGCCCCCCGCCGGCCAGGCGGCCGTCGGAGGCCCCCCGCCGGCCAGGCGGCCGTCGGAGGCCCCCCGCCGGCCTGGCGGCCGTCGGAGGCCCCCCGCCAGCAAAGAACCCAAATGGTCGGAGCCCAGGTGCCGGTGGCGCCGGCGGCTCCTTCGTACCTCTGCTGCTGATCGGAGGCCCCCCGCCGGCAAAGAACCCAAATGGCCGGGCGGCCGTCGGAGGCCCCCCGCCGGCCGGGCGGCCGTCGGAGGCCCCCCGCCGGCCGGGCGGCCGTCGGAGGCCCCCCGCCGGCCGGGCGGCCGTCGGAGGCCCCCCGCCGGCCGGGCGGCCGTCGGAGGCCCCCCGCCGGCCGGGCGGCCGTCGGAGGCCCCCCGCCGGCCGGGCGGCCGTCGGAGGCCCCCCGCCGGCCGGGCGGCCGTCGGAGGCCCCCCGCCGGCCGGGCGGCCGTCGGAGGCCCCCCGCCGGCCGGGCGGCCGTCGGAGGCCCCCCGCCGGCCGGGCGGCCGTCGGAGGCCCCCCGCCGGCCGGGCGGCCGTCGGAGGCCCCCCGCCGGCCGGGCGGCCGTCGGAGGCCCCCCGCCGGCCGGGCGGCCGTCGGAGGCCCCCCGCCGGCCGGGCGGCCGTCGGAGGCCCCCCGCCGGCCGGGCGGCCGTCGGAGGCCCCCCGCCGGCCGGGCGGCCGTCGGAGGCCCCCCGCCGGCCGGGCGGCCGTCGGAGGCCCCCCGCCGGCCGGGCGGCCGTCGGAGGCCCCCCGCCGGCCTGGCGGCCGTCGGAGGCCCCCCGCCAGCAAAGAACCCAAATGGTCGGAGCCCAGGTGCCGGTGGCGCCGGCGGCTCCTTCGTACCTCTGCTGCTGATCGGAGGCCCCCCGCCGGCAAAGAACCCAAATGGCCGGGCGGCCGTCGGAGGCCCCCCGCCGGCCGGGCGGCCGTCGGAGGCCCCCCGCCGGCCGGGCGGCCGTCGGAGGCCCCCCGCCGGCCGGGCGGCCGTCGGAGGCCCCCCGCCGGCCGGGCGGCCGTCGGAGGCCCCCCGCCGGCCGGGCGGCCGTCGGAGGCCCCCCGCCGGCCGGGCGGCCGTCGGAGGCCCCCCGCCGGCCGGGCGGCCGTCGGAGGCCCCCCGCCGGCCGGGCGGCCGTCGGAGGCCCCCCGCCGGCCGGGCGGCCGTCGGAGGCCCCCCGCCGGCCGGGCGGCCGTCGGAGGCCCCCCGCCAGCAAAGAACCCAAATGGTCGGAGCCCAGGTGCCGGTGGCGCCGGCGGCTCCTTCGTACCTCTGCTGCTGATCGGAGGCCCCCCGCCGGCAAAGAACCCAAATGGCCGGGCGGCCGTCGGAGGCCCCCCGCCGGCCGGGCGGCCGTCGGAGGCCCCCCGCCGGCCGGGCGGCCGTCGGAGGCCCCCCGCCGGCCGGGCGGCCGTCGGAGGCCCCCCGCCGGCCGGGCGGCCGTCGGAGGCCCCCCGCCGGCCGGGCGGCCGTCGGAGGCCCCCCGCCGGCCGGGCGGCCGTCGGAGGCCCCCCGCCGGCCGGGCGGCCGTCGGAGGCCCCCCGCCGGCCGGGCGGCCGTCGGAGGCCCCCCGCCAGCAAAGAACCCAAATGGTCGGAGCCCAGGTGCCGGTGGCGCCGGCGGCTCCTTCGTACCTCTGCTGCTGATCGGAGGCCCCCCGCCGGCAAAGAACCCAAATGGCCGGGCGGCCGTCGGAGGCCCCCCGCCGGCCGGGCGGCCGTCGGAGGCCCCCCGCCGGCCGGGCGGCCGTCGGAGGCCCCCCGCCGGCCGGGCGGCCGTCGGAGGCCCCCCGCCGGCCGGGCGGCCGTCGGAGGCCCCCCGCCGGCCGGGCGGCCGTCGGAGGCCCCCCGCCGGCCGGGCGGCCGTCGGAGGCCCCCCGCCGGCCGGGCGGCCGTCGGAGGCCCCCCGCCGGCCGGGCGGCCGTCGGAGGCCCCCCGCCGGCCGGGCGGCCGTCGGAGGCCCCCCGCCGGCCGGGCGGCCGTCGGAGGCCCCCCGCCGGCCGGGCGGCCGTCGGAGGCCCCCCGCCGGCCGGGCGGCCGTCGGAGGCCCCCCGCCGGCCGGGCGGCCGTCGGAGGCCCCCCGCCGGCCGGGCGGCCGTCGGAGGCCCCCCGCCGGCCGGGCGGCCGTCGGAGGCCCCCCGCCGGCCGGGCGGCCGTCGGAGGCCCCCCGCCGGCCGGGCGGCCGTCGGAGGCCCCCCGCCGGCCGGGCGGCCGTCGGAGGCCCCCCGCCGGCCGGGCGGCCGTCGGAGGCCCCCCGCCGGCCGGGCGGCCGTCGGAGGCCCCCCGCCGGCCGGGCGGCCGTCGGAGGCCCCCCGCCGGCCGGGCGGCCGTCGGAGGCCCCCCGCCGGCCGGGCGGCCGTCGGAGGCCCCCCGCCGGCCGGGCGGCCGTCGGAGGCCCCCCGCCGGCCGGGCGGCCGTCGGAGGCCCCCCGCCGGCCGGGCGGCCGTCGGAGGCCCCCCGCCGGCCGGGCGGCCGTCGGAGGCCCCCCGCCGGCCGGGCGGCCGTCGGAGGCCCCCCGCCGGCCGGGCGGCCGTCGGAGGCCCCCCGCCGGCCGGGCGGCCGTCGGAGGCCCCCCGCCGGCCGGGCGGCCGTCGGAGGCCCCCCGCCGGCCGGGCGGCCGTCGGAGGCCCCCCGCCGGCCGGGCGGCCGTCGGAGGCCCCCCGCCGGCCGGGCGGCCGTCGGAGGCCCCCCGCCGGCCGGGCGGCCGTCGGAGGCCCCCCGCCGGCCGGGCGGCCGTCGGAGGCCCCCCGCCGGCCGGGCGGCCGTCGGAGGCCCCCCGCCGGCCGGGCGGCCGTCGGAGGCCCCCCGCCGGCCGGGCGGCCGTCGGAGGCCCCCCGCCGGCCGGGCGGCCGTCGGAGGCCCCCCGCCGGCCGGGCGGCCGTCGGAGGCCCCCCGCCGGCCGGGCGGCCGTCGGAGGCCCCCCGCCGGCCGGGCGGCCGTCGGAGGCCCCCCGCCGGCCGGGCGGCCGTCGGAGGCCCCCCGCCGGCCGGGCGGCCGTCGGAGGCCCCCCGCCGGCCGGGCGGCCGTCGGAGGCCCCCCGCCGGCCGGGCGGCCGTCGGAGGCCCCCCGCCGGCCGGGCGGCCGTCGGAGGCCCCCCGCCGGCCGGGCGGCCGTCGGAGGCCCCCCGCCGGCCGGGCGGCCGTCGGAGGCCCCCCGCCGGCCGGGCGGCCGTCGGAGGCCCCCCGCCGGCCGGGCGGCCGTCGGAGGCCCCCCGCCGGCCGGGCGGCCGTCGGAGGCCCCCCGCCGGCCGGGCGGCCGTCGGAGGCCCCCCGCCGGCCGGGCGGCCGTCGGAGGCCCCCCGCCGGCCGGGCGGCCGTCGGAGGCCCCCCGCCGGCCGGGCGGCCGTCGGAGGCCCCCCGCCGGCCGGGCGGCCGTCGGAGGCCCCCCGCCGGCCGGGCGGCCGTCGGAGGCCCCCCGCCGGCCGGGCGGCCGTCGGAGGCCCCCCGCCGGCCGGGCGGCCGTCGGAGGCCCCCCGCCGGCCGGGCGGCCGTCGGAGGCCCCCCGCCGGCCGGGCGGCCGTCGGAGGCCCCCCGCCGGCCGGGCGGCCGTCGGAGGCCCCCCGCCGGCCGGGCGGCCGTCGGAGGCCCCCCGCCGGCCGGGCGGCCGTCGGAGGCCCCCCGCCGGCCTGGCGGCCGTCGGAGGCCCCCCGCCGGCAAAGAACCCAAATGGTCGGAGCCCAGGTGCCGGTGGCGCCGGCGGCTCCTTCGTACCTCTGCGGCCGGCGGAGGCCCCCCGCCTATGCGAAGCGGGGGAGACACCCCATCGGGTATCTGAACAAGAAGCTGCTGCCCTGGAGGCAGAACCGTCAGGCCATAGAGAGGGAATGCCTGGCCATGGTGCAGGCCCTTAAGAAGCAGCAGCTGGATCTATTTGGGTGGCGCTTTACCGTCTATAGTCACCACCTCGCCCCGACGTGGCTGCCTCCAGGAAAAGGGGCCGATGCCGAGCGGCTGGTGTCACAGACACGTGGTCAGAGAGGGTGTGACGATCTAGGACTGTGGTTAAGGTTTCCCTGAGTACTGTGTGGGTGCCTCGGTTTTCCCTATGCAGTGCTTGAGTATCTAGGTGGTGGGACAACGGTGCATGATTGTTACAAAGCCCTAGAAGGCAGGGGTGGGCAGAGGCCTGGACACAGAGAATGGCCCTGTCTCCTGGCAACAGATGGCCCGGCCCCTCCCCTGCAAAGGTGAGAGATGAAGGTGTTGGAACAAAGGGATCAGGTGACCTCCTGGCCCGGGAAGGAGACAAAAGGGGAGGAGGGGCTGGAGAGTTGCAGTTTGGAACTGGCTGGAGAGGAGGGGAGAGAGGCAGAGAGGGTCTGGCCTCCCTGCTCCGTTTGGAGCTGTGGGGTGAAATGCAGGGAGCCCCGAGCTGGGGTCTAAGCTCCCTGCCCCCCGGATGGGCCCGACTGAGGGGTCCTGGATGTACTGACAAGCTGTGTTTGGACTGTGTTCCTGGCATCTCTAATAAACCTTCTGTTCTACTGGCTGGCTGAGACTCCCAGTGAATCCGGGGAAGAGGGGTGCAGGCGCTGACTCCCCCACACTCCGTGACAACTGATGGCAGCGGTGGGATGGTCTGCACCCCATGAACGACGCTTCCTGCAGTAAGTAACTGCGGAGCAGTAGAACGAAGGGGGGCTAACGAGGTCCAGGCGTGCTGAAAGCTCACAGAGGAGCGGTTTCGGGGAGCGGAGGAGCTACGGTTACCCCCTGGGAGTGTGTGACCAGCGAGAAGGACTGTGCAATGATGGGGTCCCCCTGGAGGCTGCGGTGAGCAGTCCCAGGGGCGGAGGAGCCTGCGGCTTGTCCCTGGGAGAGAGAAGGATTTTTGCAGTGACAGGGTTCCCCTGGGGGTGCCGTGAGTGGACCCAGGGGCGGAGGAGCTGCGGCTCGACCCTGGCAAAGAGGCGGTGACCTGGAGAAGGGCTGGCACACTTGGGGTTCTTCCTGGAAACCGTGGGGAGCTAAGAGCACACAGGCCTGCGAATCCACAGCAACTTGGGAGCAGTCAAGTGATGGCATATCGCTTTCTCCTTAAAAGAAGCATTGTAACCCTGTGCAAAAAGAGAGGGATACGCATTGGGAAGGTCATTAAAGCCCAGCTAATTGTGCAGCTGGAGGAGGATGACCATTCTAAGGAGCAGATTCCTGACCCCGATGGGGCTACAGCAGGATCTGGGAGCAGCTGGAGCGGTAGCCTGGCATCCCCAAGAGTCTGGTCCCCAACCAGATGGGGGTTTTCACGATCGGGTTCCCCAGCAGGGGATCGGAGACGGATGGGACTGGAGCTGAGTCCGAGAGAGCAAGAGGACTGTGAGAGACAGCGAGAGCCCGAGAAAGACCTACAGGAGAAGCAGCAGCAGCAGCATGAACTGGCGGTGGTGGAACGGAGAGGCATAGGGGACTGGCCAGGGATAGATCCCGGGGTGCCAGCTCCGCAGGGAACCTCGATCCTAAATTGCTGCCCCTGGTTAAGGAGGGTGGGGATGTGGAGGCCCACCTCACTGCCTTGGAGCAGGCTGGTGATTGGAACCAGGGAGACCCTGCGGAAGAGCCCCGGGATTTAACCCCCTTGCTGGGTCCCAAGGCCATAAACTCCCCCAGCCAGATGGGTGGGATGGTGGACGGATTTCCACTCCTGGCCCTGGACTCAAGCCCTCTGGACCCCCAGTGGGAGCGGAAGGTGATGGTCAATGGAGAGACATTCTGGGGGTGGCGAGATCCCGGGACAGAGAGAACTGTGGTCAGGCCCCGGGTGGTGCATCCTCACCAGATGCTGAGTGGCTGTGTGACCTGGGTGAGGGTCCCAGGGACGGACCCATTCGCCCTGCCTATGGCCCAGATCCCTGTGCAGACCCAGGAGGGGTCGGGCTGGCTGGTTGTTGGGATTCTCCAGGATATCAGCGGTGAGGTGCTGTTGGGGGGTGACTGTGTATCTTTGGGACAGGATCCAGGCCCTGGCCCTGTAACGGCCGAAGATTTGAATTTGAACTCAGGGAGCCAATTGGCTAAGAGGGAAATGGTCAGTGAAAATGCAAATGACCTGGCTGGCAGGGGGGAGGAGCTGCCAGGCCCCGGTTACCTGCCTGCCTGTAACCAGACCCCTAGGGCGGGGTGGGACAGAGAGATGCTCCCCACCCCCCTGCACAATGGAGAGGTGGCTCACGCGGGCTCTGATGCAGAGAGCAAAGCAGCGAGCTCGCTCGCTGCCTGGCCCCACAGGGACAGCCAGGGCAGCGCTGAGCACGGGGGGAGCGGAGACCCCAGCTGAGTGGGGGGACACACAGGCAGGGCAGGACGGCTGCCAACCAGGCTTGCCTGGTCCACAGGTGCGGCCGGGAAGTGATTCCACGGCAGGGAGGGAGCCACCAGGGACAGGGCCCAGTGGGGCGGTGACCCCAGGCCTGGCCAGTGAGCTGCAGAGGGATCCCGCCTTGGAGAAGCTAAGGGAACTTGCTGGCCACAGCGCTGCAAACCCCCTTGGGGAAGACTGCAGAGCCAGATCCCTGTGGGAGAAGGAATCCCTGTGCCGGGAATGGGCTCCCCAAGGGGAAGTAGAACGGTGGGGAATCATGAGGCAGCCGGTGGGGCCCCAGAAGTATCATCACCGGCTACTGTACCTGGCCCGGGGTAAGGGAGAAGATCCCTGGAGGTCCCTGCCCATCAGAGAGGAACCTTTCCAGAAGGTGGCTATGAATAGGGTGGGCCCCCTCAGCAGGGCAACCTGGTCAGGGAAGAAATGCATCCTGGGGGTGATGGGTTTCGCCACCCGCTACCCAGAGGTGGTGGCTCTGTCCTCCACTGGGGCAGACGCGCTGCTGACCATCTTCAGCAGAATGGGGGTCCCCAGTGAGATCTTTACAGACCAGGGATCCGAGGCCATCTCAGCCCGGCTCCGGGGCGTGTGGGAGAAAGGTGGGGTCTGGCCCACCTGGGCCTCTGCATATCACCCTCAGTCCAACGGGCTGGTGGAGAGAGTTCAAGGGACCGTGAGGCTGATGCTGAGGACTTGTCCCAGTCCTGTGGATGCTGATTTATACAAGTACCTGCCCCACCGATGGCACAGGGAAGTGCCCCAGGAATCACCAGGGGGCTTCCCTTTCAAGCTGTGGTATGGGAGGAGAGTAAGGGGACCCCTAGAACCGGTAAGGGACGATTGGGAGGAGAAGGGGGAAGACCCCCCTGATGGATCTCTCCCCTGAGATGGGAGCCCATCCTCCCATCAGGTGTCCCCCATTCAGAGTAACTGGGAAAAGAGCCCAGAACCTGGAGAGAGAGGCCAAGGACAGGCTGGCTTTAGAGGTGAACCAGTCATTCAACAGCCCAGGGCTGGCCAAGGTGGAGACGATCAGAGATTGGCCTGTTCCCCAGACCAAGGAACAGGTCCAGGCCTTTAGCGGGATGGCGGGGTACTACCAGAGGCTTGTACCCCCCTTTAGCTCCCTAGCTGCCCCCATCACAGAGCTAGGTTGTGACGGAGTAGAGAGTGAGGTGGATTCAACCTGGGAGGTTTGTGGGGGAGGTTCCCTGGGACCTGCGGCATTGCATTAGGAAAGGGAGACTTTACCTGGGGCTGTAACATGAGCCAGGACGGGGGTTGGGAGGTGACACCTTTGGCTGGGAGAACGGACAAAAGGCGAGAGGAGGGGCCCCGGGGGGAGGGAAAGAGCCTCCTGGAGTTTTTGTCTGTGTGTTTTCAGTTTGGGCTGGCCCGAGAAGAGGGGAGAGAGGCAGACAGGGTCTGGCCTCCCTGCCCCGTTTGGAGCTGTGGGGTGAAATGCAGGGAGCCCCCAGGCTGGGGTCTAAGCTCCCTGCCCCCCGGAAGGACCCGACTGAGGGGTCCTGGATGTACTGACAAGCTCTGGTTGGACTGTGTTCCTGGCATCTCTAATAAACCTTCTGTTCTACTGGCTGGCTGAGACTCCCAGTGAATCCGGGGAAGAGGGGTGCAGGGCCGGACTACCCTATACTCCGTGACATAGGTAAGAAGGGGAAGCCAGACGAGGCAGTCTGGACCGAGCAGGGCCAGAGGGCTCTCTGTGCGCTGAAGGAGGCTCTAATCCAGGGGCCGATAAATCGAGTAAACCCAGACCGGGCCAAGCCCTGTACAGTGTTCACCGAAGCCTCAGACACAGGGCTGGGCGTGGTGCTGATGCAGGCCTATGCGAAGCGGGGGAGACACCCCATCGGGTATCTGAGCAAGAAGCTGCTGCCCTGGAGGCAGAACGGTCAGGCCATAGAGAGGGAATGCCTGGCCATGGGGCAGGCCCTTAAGAAGCAGCAGCCGGATCTATTTGGGTGGCGCTTTACGGTCTATAGTCACCACCTCGCCCCGACGTGGCTGCATCCAGGAAAAGGGGCCGATGCCGAGCGGCTGGTGACACAGACACGTGGTCAGAGAGGGGACCAGATCAAGAGGGAGGCTCTTAACCAAGAGAGCCCGAATTACAGCCCTCCAGACTGGAGCGCTGGGAAAAGACCTGATCTCAGCTTGAACCCCAGGGGTTTTGGGATGGAAAAAGGGCACGGGCCGCATAAACCTTCCCACATGCGGCCTGCGGGTGCCATCAAGCCCACCCGACCTAAGGGAGCACGTGGAACTGGAACGGCCTGGTGTGACCAGGTTCAAACTTCCCCAGGTCACTGGCTAAAGTGACCCCGCCCAGTTCGGTCTCGAAGGGGGGAGAGATGTGACGAACTAGGACTGTTGTTAAGGTTTCCCTGAGTACTGTGTGGGTGCCTCGGTTTCCCCTATGCAGTGCTTGAGTATCTAGGTGGTGGGACAACGGTGCATGATTGTTACAAAGCCCTAGAAGGCAGGGGTGGGCAGAGGCCTGGACACAGAGAATGGCCCTATCTCCTGGCAACAGATGGCCCGGCCCCTCCCCTGCAAAGGTGAGAGATGAAGGTGTTGGAACAAAGGGATCAGGTGACCTCCTGGCCCAGGAAGGAGACAAAGGGGGAGGAGGGGCTGGAGAGTTTCAGTTTGGAACTGGCTGGAGAGGAGGGGAGAGAGGCAGACAGGGTCTGGCCTCCCTGCCTCCGTTTGGAGCTGTGGAGTGAAATGCAGGGAGCCCCGAGCTGGGGTCTAAGCTCCCTGCCCCCCGGAAGGGCCTGGCTGAGGGGTCCTGGTTGTACTGACAAGCTCTGTTTGGACTGTGTTCCTGGCATCTCTAATAAACCTTCTGGTCTACTGGCTGGCTGAGACTCCCAGTGAATCCGGGGAAGAGGGGTGCAGGGCCGGACTCCCCCACACTCCGTGACAGGAGGCCCCCCGCCGGCCCGGCTGAGGCCCAGTGCTTGCCATGAAAGTGTAGGAAAAGAGAGAGTGGACAAGGAAAACTACAAAAATGTGGTTGTTTTAGAAATGCTGCAGTTAAAGTCATGTAAGAAATAGCATTGTAACAGGGTTTACTCACCACTTTGCACTTCCTCATGGCCAGGAATGGCCTCACAGTGTTCTTGTGGGGTAGCAGTCCTTGTCAACGGTCACTCTGGGGCTTTGCTGGTTTCTTTCAGATAACTCATCCCTCCAGCCAGGGTATGGTCTTTAGTTTGGAGAGCTGATCCTGGAAGGAACAGGCTAAAGTTCACAACTATCTTAATAGAAATAAATAGTTTCCACCCTCTCCACAGCTCTTCTTCGGCAAGGTCACATTCAGTCAGCGGGGGGCATCCTTGCTGGGCTCAGCTACCCTTGTACCCCACTTCCTCGGGGCTGGCAGGGGAATCCAGTCCCAACCTCACTTCTAGGTTTCAGCCCAGGGCCCTGTACTGCACAGCTTAGTCAAATCCTCTACCCATAGTGCAGTTTTCCCTGCGCTATTTCCTTCCTCATCGCTTTACTTCCCTTGTAGGTCTCCCAATCTGTTCCCAGGGTGCTCACTCAAGACCCTGCAGGCACCTTTTGACTCCCTGCATTCTCTTGCCTCCAGCCCTTCCTCAGCTGGCCCCACTCAGTAGTTAAACCTGGAATCACCTAATTTCTCTCAGGTGGGGCCCATTCTGTGATCAGGGCTGGTTTAGTCAGGGGCTCTCTATCATTATCTCAGAGCTCTGGATGATCTCTGAATGTTGAGCTCGCTCTCTCTCCATATATATATGAATTGTATTGTCAGGCTCTGACCCTCTTACACCAATCACTGTAACTGACTTCTTCTCTGGGTTATCTGTTTTCTTCTAATGAATTGCCATCAAGATTCCAAGCCACCATTGATAGCCCACACTTTGCATGCGTGCAATAGGCCCTCAGATCTATATTTCATATTTCTGGCACCTGGATCTCCGGTTGGGGAGGGCTGACCATTCCCTCTGGGGAAATCTCCGCTCCTCCATCCCTTTCGTGCTTTTCTGTCATGGAGCTGCATGTCTGGGTCTGTCTTCTCCGTGGCGTGTCGCTTTGGGAAGACCTGTTGCTCTAGGGTTTCAGTGCCCGACCGTAACCCCGTGCACAGGGCTGCCCTACTCTAGCCTAGCTATTTTGTTGCCACGAAGCAAGAAAAAAAATAAACTGCTCCTTGGACTCCCTGGCTTTGCAGGCGGAACCCTTTGCGTGCCTGTTCCCCCTCAGGCAGCAAAGAAGAAAGAAAAAAACACCTCTCTGGCTTTGCACATTGCCACAAGGAAAAATGTGTCCTTTTAAAATCCTGAGGTCTGTGCCTCTGGTTCAGAATGATCCCACCGCTCTGCCACTATGTCAAGGCTGATTCCCTACTCTGGCAGTTTGAGTGTAGAAGGTGAGGGGCCCCGCAAGGACTCTACAAATTAATACTGGCCACTCCAGGCTTGTATTAAACTCCCAAGGTTACAGCTTTTCGCTGACCTTGGATTGGTAGATGCTGCCACCACCCAAGCGCAGAACCCCGTTGAGAGCCCAGGAAGGCGCACTTGGAAATGCCTTCCAGTGGGATACCCTCAAGCCCTTTCACTCCCCCCGAAGAGCTGACAAAGGAAAAGAAAAAAAAATAGAAACCAGCTGGTGCCACCAGCTAACCAAAAAACATGTGCACAAACCTCTTAAGAAACAAAAATACAATCCTGTTCTTCAAAAGGGTCCATTTTATTTTTTTAAACCAAGAAAAAATACATCTGAAAACTTAGGCTATTGCAAGATTTTAAAAAGAGCAACTAAAAGGATTAAGCACCAAGAATAATTCCCTTGAGGTCCAATAACTTCCCTTAAGGTTACAAGCAAAACAAAAGCAGGTGGGGTTAGCACAGAGGAGTCCACAAGCCATAACAAAATAAAAAGAGAAAAACCTCATTGCGCCTTCCTAGACATTTCCTGATCTACTTACAGATCTGGGGAAGCGACAAGGGGTCCTGTGGCACCTTATAGACTAACAGAGGTATTGAAGCATAAGCTTTCGTGGGTGAATACCCACTTCTTCGGATGCAAGCAGTGGAAATGTCCAGGGGCAGATAATACCTCTGTTAGTCTATAAGGTGCCACAGGACCCTTTGTGGCTTCTACAGATCCAGACTAACACGGCTACCCCTCGGATACTTACAGAGCTGGGGTTTCAAATGAGTCATTTGTAGGAATGATACTGAGGTTTTTTCATACCTGGCCACAGGATTCTTACAGCATAGCTCAGGGGTGGGCAAACTTTTTGGCCTGAGGGCCACATCGGGGTTCCGAAAGTGTCTGGCGGGCGGGAGTAGGAACGTGCTACTTGTCCTGTACTACTTCCAGGTGCCAGGCCTGGTGCTCAGTGAGTGACACAGCCCTACGGGGAGCAATTTACTACACGACACCGGTCTCTGCGGACATTTCACACACACACACAGACTCGGTGGGGCCCACGCGTTTGCATCGCAGACTCCCCTGCACCTGACGCGCTTCTTACCGGGCTCCACCTCTCTGGGCGGGGCCGCGGCGAGCAAACGGGCAGCCCAGCGCCTCGCCGGCGGAGCGGTGCCTCAGTCATCGCCCGTCACCCGGCCCGCAAGAGGCGGCTCCAGCGAGCGCGCTTGGCCGGGCTGCGGGGGCCCATGGCGAGCGGGGTAAGGGGCGTGGAACGTTCCCCGGGCCGGGAGGGACGCGCGCGCGCGCGCGCGCCTCCGGGGCAGCTCCGGGCAGAGCGGGGCTCGAGCGGGCGGCGAAGGGGCTGCTGGGCAGGCAGCGCGGGGGGAGGCTGTAGTGCTGGACGGGCCGCGTCCTAGCTCGCCAGCTGGGCTGCCTGGCTGCTCCCACGCCACCGCAGCGCTCTTCTGATCCGCGCTCCCAGCTGGCGGCCTGCTTGGGGCTGGGGTTTGCAAGGGCCCCGGGGGGGGGGGGGGCGCTGCTCGCGCTGGAGTTGCCCGGGGTTTTAGAGCAAGCGGGTGTTTTCCCTTAAATCACAGCGCGGGAAGCTGGACATCGAGGATGTTCTTGCATAGGGTCCATCGCATAAGGTTAAGTTGTACTGTTGCTTTTTCTTAAGCTTTGCGATGCAAGCACACAGCATCGTGTAGAGTACAGCAGGGAGGGGATGAGCCGTCCCTTCTGATGTGGGAGCGCGCAAAGACCCCAGTGGGAATCATGGGGGCTAAGTGCTGTGTACAAAGCCATGGTCCTGTCCCAATGAGCTTATGACCTGGAGTCCCAGTGTCTTCAGTAGACTTGCATTGCACCCATGCATAAAGTCATTCATGTATGTGTTTGCAGGAGTGTGCGGGCCTAGGATGAGAAGTAGCCTTGCGCAGGTAAGATCAGGGAGAACCACCCATGCCAGTGGCCTCCCCAGGAATTGAAATTAGGGAGGGTGTTCGAATTTACTGGGGAGGGGGTGTCACTAAATGGGCATGTAACTAGTTCACAAAACTGGGGGGGTGTTGGGGAAATTCAGGGGGTGTACACCCCCGTGGTGGGTGGGGGGGTGGGGGAAGTGTAGGGAAATCACTGATCCACGCCTTCTTGACTTCTAAGAAGTATGATCATTATAAATGTGTTTGCCCCAAAGAGGTAAATATGTATACGTCAGTCTGGAAGCCTGGGTACATAATTAGTTGGGAAACTTGTTGCTGTCATCTGCCCGTTTGCCCCTCCGTGGCTGCTGTGAAAAAGATTGGTATATCAATCTCTCTCTCAGGGGTTCTCAAACTTCATTGCACTGAGACCCCCTTCTGACAACAAAAATTACTACAGGACCCCAGGAGAGGGGACTGAAGCCTGAGCCCACGTGAGCCATGCTCCCCGGATGAGGGTGCCAAAGCTGAAGCCCAAGGGCTTTGGCCTCAGCAAGTCTAAGCCAGCCCTGGTGACCCCATTCAAATGGGATTGTGACTCACTTTGGGGTCCTGGCCCTCAGTTTGAGAACTGCTGCTCTACAGCTGTAAGATCAGCAGATACTGTTCACCCAGTGTCAATAAGCTGACCGTTTCACATAACTATTTCAAATCTCTTGAGAGTCTAACTCTACACCCTTTCTTCCCCTCAACTGCATTCTACATCACCAGTCTGTCTGAGTAGGCCAAAGAATTAAATGATTGCCCAGACAGTGAAAGCTTGTCCTACCTAGCAACTCTTCCAAGACAAGATGCAACTTCTACAACTGTTGTAGTGGGCTCAGCTGTAAGGGCATAAGCAGAAGATGATTGTGTGTTTGGAGGGCTAGCTTGATTGAACTAACAGATGTACTGTTTTGATGCTAATATCTGTAATAAAGAACAAGAAAAATACAGCAAATAACCTTTTTCAAATGTTGTCTTTGGACCCCTCAATGAAACAACAGAAAATTAAATTTCAGCCGAATAATTTCTTAACAGCACATTGATACCTTCATTTCACTTTTTAATATTCCAGGGGCCTGGATAAACGTTAACTACCTATTATTTCAAGTCTCCTCTATAAAGGCTACACTTTTAGACTGAACAGCATGTTGTAGACTGAGGTGTACTTGGAATGAGTCTTCTGCAACCTCTCGTCATATCTGTTGAGTTGTCCTTTTTTTGCTGTTTATTTTTAGAGGTATTTGTGTAGGGAAAACTAAGAACTTCTACCTTTTTTTATTGTCAATTTAGGAGGTGTAATGTTTGTTTATTGAATGTTCGCAGCTAGCTAGGAAGGTCTAAGTCTATTCTATAACTTTTATTTTTAAGCCTTCTCTTTATTTAAATAGCCTGTTATACCCATGCACATTTTGAAAACATTTGCTTGTAAATGCTCACACTTAATTTGAGAGAATGAATCCGTTTTCATACTGTGGAAAAAGGCTTAAGTGAAAACTCCCAAGTTATTTACAGGTTGACAGTTCCTCTTGTACTTTGATCCCTGGAAATTGACTAGATTTCCTGGCAAAGTTTCAGGAGTTTAGTCACAGTCTCCCATGTGCAAAGCAGTGTAACTTGTTGGTTTCTATGCAGCTGCTTTCCCAAAGTTAATATATCACATTTATTATATGCACACAGACAATAATGCAAAATCAACTAGCCTTACGTTTGTGAAAAGGGCTAGGAAAGAAGTAACGATGCTTGAGGGAAATTGATTGTTATGGCTATTCCAGTAAAGGCAACTATTTTGGAATAGCTCCCCCATGTTGGCACTCAATTTTGGAATAATTACACTGCTCACAAAGCAACAGCTATAGTTATGCCGGTCCATTTCCCTGTATAGACAAGGCCTTTTATTCAGCTTCAAAATTCATTAGAACAGGCCTCTGTGTTATGTGGCAAGCTATTGCATGTAGCGTTTCACGGAAAAAGATCCGTGTGTGGTTAAAAGCCTTGTGTGGTTAAAAAGGAGAATAATTTAGGTTAACAGATGTACTACCAGCATAAGATTTTTCCATAGCTCCTCCGACAATGGAACTGAAGCTCATCAGACTTTTAGAAAGGGAAATCTAAGAGCAATCCAGCTCCTCGTTCTCACAGGGCCCAGTTCTGCTCTTGGTGACTTGGATGTAACTCCTGCTGACTTCCTCAGCTGGAAGTGCATCCATGTAAAAAGAAAAAAATGTTATTTTTCCAAGAATCTAAGTTCTGTTTATCTTCAAAATGTTTCTACCCTTCTGGATTGAAAAGTGAGCTTCCCTAGATAAATAAATGCCGTGTGGTTTTAGGATGAAATTTATCCGTGATGCTGAAGCCTACACAGAGCCTTGGCTGTGGGCAGTTCTGCTGGCAGAGTGGTCACACAAAACTGTCTGTGCATCCCCTATGCATTGCGTAAAGGTTCTCTGTGCTGGGCATGTATAGGCTGCTGCAGAAAGCCACAATGGGAGCAGGCTGGGTGTGGGGCAGCAGACTGACCTCTGTGTTGATCCAAACTCTTATGTGAGACAAATGGCTTAACTACATTTTCCAAGTTTTGTAATCGTGATTGTGTGTGTACTGCTGGCACTAGCTGCAGAAAAACACCACGTGCCTCACATAAATGCTGATTGTTTATTTTAAAATGTCACTAGCATTATCTAGCATTTTTCATATGCCGCCCCCCCCCCCCCCCCATTACCACAACATATTGTCTTTGAAGTACTAAAATAACACTTAAAGTCCAGATCTTGGTGCTTTTTGTTTAAGTTCCTGAAAGCAAATGTAGGGTGACTGTCCCTTTGTTCTAAAGTCATTGGGCATTGAGGGTAGGATCTGACCCAGAACTTCATATCTGGGATTATTTCTAAAAATTAGTAGCCTTTCTTTTGTTTGTTCCCTCCAGCGAACAAGAATTATTATAAATGAACAGCGCAATAACTCTGCTCTTCTTTCTCCTTTAGGTTATTAAATGCAAGGCCGCTGTTGCCTGGGAGGCAGGTAAACCACTCTGTGTAGAAGAGGTGGAGGTTGCGCCACCAAAAGCACACAAAGCCTGTATTAAGGTAATTTAAGCGAATGTTATTGCTTGCTTTACACTTTGTACTTTGGGAGACCAAGTAATAAAGCTGAATAATTTGTTTGCCCTTGTAGGAAAAAATGTTGACTGTATAGTGTTCGTGTTACCTGTTTGTTTGAAAGCTAGGTAAGACTCTAAAGAAAATGATGGTGTCTGGTTTTTGGGATGGCATAAGATGAAATGGCTGCTGGTCTGAGGCCTAACACTTATTTTTGTCTTGGGCCAAAGCCTAACAATCACTGGCATTCTGAGGGATCAGTGGCAATTTTAAACCGTCGGAGCCGAAAACATGTGCTTTAGCCCAATGGAAACCTGATCTCATTCATTTATTTATTTTAATTTTTCAAATTGTATGAGACATTCAGTGTAATAATTTATCAGACCTTAAACTCATCACTGTGATTAGCATCTTGCATGCTCCAGATCTCAATCTCCCAAACTAATATATGGGATGCAATGTGCCTCTATGCAAAGAGTCCACATGAGGTCCTGTGTGCTGCTTAAGACTTCTATTAAGAACTTGCATTGGATTTATGTGGTGCTTATAATATTATATGAACCCTCTATATGGGGTGATTTTTTTTTTAACTGTTGGAGATTGATCCCATTTGAAATCTGGGGTACCACATTGTTTTCAAATGGCATAGAGCACTGGCTTTAGCAGATCTTGAGCCAGCAGCTGCCAATTTCATGTCAGAACTGAAGGAATGAGAAACAAGCAGAGATCAAAGCAATGTGCTTACTTTTTCAGGTCCAATATATCTTGTGAGTTGGCAGAGCTAAAAACATTTTGGTTAAACTACTACAAAAGTCTTCAGAATCAGTGAATTCATCCTAGTGCTAGTCTTGGATTACTGACCAGGAAAAATATTTCAATACCAGTTATCTCTTTAGATTCTCCTTCATTACCTCCAGATATTTCAGATTATTATAATATTCCTTTAGGTTGTTGCCACTGCTGTCTGTCACACAGATGCCTATACACTAAGTGGTGCTGATCCTGAGGGGTGTTTCCCAGTGATCTTGGGTCACGAAGGAGCTGGAATTGTGGAGAGTGTTGGGGAAGGAGTAACTAAATTTAAAACCAGGTAGGAAAACATTTGGTCTTCACAAGCGCTTTTTCTAGTTTCTTTGGAAATCTTGCTTCACTAGAATAAATTGCTCAGACTTGTCCACTGAAAAGCAGAATTGGTGAGCTGGCATGATGTTTTTGTTGGGGTATACCTCCCTAAAATTTTCCTTCATGCGGGTGGTCCAATACTAGCCTAACTAATGTGCTCTTGGTTTACTGTTCAGATGAGAATAGTTTACAGGATTATTATATAATACTTTATGAAGAAACTATTTGACTTCAGTTTGTGTTCTAAAAGTGTCAGTTGTTTTTAACCCATTGAACAATTAGAGATAATAGCTGTCTAAATAGGCTAGTTTTTCCATATAGGTTTTACATCTTTGTTCTTACTTGTTCTTGTTTAACTTTAGAGGGAAATTGATTGTTTACTCAGACATGAGATGAATCAGGTATTTTTATACACAGCACTTTACAAAACCTCTACTTTGTCATTCTTTATTTGTAAGCGTTTTGGAGTCTTCAAATGCACAAATAAGACTGCATGAATGATTGTCCCCATAAAAATTTCATGGCATTGACCATGTTACACACATTTGGTATGTGGTCAAGTGTATGTTCGGACATACTGTCCTTTCAGCCTTTAAACAGCTAGTCATATGAAATGTGTCTCTCGTTACGGTCTCTAGGTGACACGGTCATCCCGCTGTACGTCCCGCAATGTGGAGAATGCAAGTTCTGTTTGAACCCTAAAACCAATCTCTGCCAAAAGATAACGTTGGTGCACTTTCTTCTCGATACACACAGAAGAATAATTGTTCCCTGTATGCTCACTTATGTAACGAAGTTAACTGAATTTGCATCAAATTGTTTTAACTTCACCTACCATCTGATATTAAATGCAGAGCAAGGTCACTTAGTTGGAAAGATGCATGTGTTAGGTCTGTTATGCAATACCCATTTCCCGCCCCCCCACCCCCCCTTCAAAGCTTTAGTATAGCTTTTTTTCTCTCTCCTTTTCTGGTCTTACTTAAATTCACTTCTTTGTGTGTGGCTGTGATACTATGCCACGAATACTATCATTTGTCAGGGTATCTAGTAAGCGAGGATGTATTCAAAATTCTGTTTGATTCAAGTGGTAGCTTATCGTAGGCGACAATTGCCCTTTGAATGGGGAAAAAAAATGACTCCCTGTGGTCAATATCTTCAACCCAAGGAACAGTAGTTCTCCCTTTATAAACAAGAATCGCAGTCTGTTTTCTACCCTTTAAAATGTCTTTGTCCTAAAATGTGATGCACTTCAGTTAGCCTGTGCTAAGTTGTCGCGTGTTTGGATCTCAGTTATGTAAGCCAGTGGCTCTCAATCTTCCTAGACCTCTGTACCCCTTTCAGGAGTCTGATTTATTTTGTGTACCCCCAAGTTTCACCTCACTTTAAAACGACTTGCTTACAAAATCAGACCTAAAAATACAAAAGTGTCACAGCACGCTGTTACTGAAAAATTTGCTCACTTTCTCATTTTTACCCGATAGTTATAAAATAAATCAATTGGAATATAAATATTGTACTTCCGTTTCAGTGTACGGTCTACAGAGCAGTGTAAACAAGTCATTGTATGAAAGTTTAGTTTGTACGGACTTCGCTAGTGCTTTTTATGTAGCCTGTTGTAAAACTAGGTAAATATCTAGATGAGTTGATGTACCCCCTGGAAGACCTCTGCGTACCCCCAGGGCCACATGTACCTCTGCTTGAGAACCACTGATGTAAGCCATGCAGCCAGCAGCAGAGCTCCAGCAGTAATGGTGGCTGCCATTTGAGCAGACCCAGATTAAATCGCAAGTAAACACTAGCACGACCTCATAGTTTCCATTCATGCATACCACAAAAGCACTCTCCACTGTGAGGGGATTGGCAGAGGCTGCTCAGCAGAGACTTGGGGTATGTCTACACTGCAATTGCAGGATGTGATTGATTTATTTTTTAGCTCATGTAAAGGTACCCAAGCTAGCTTGATTAAGACTAGCTAGGGAACCGGTAGCACTGAAGCCACAGCAGGACGTGCGTCTGGGCAGGTAAACAAGCCTGCTCCGAACCCTGAGTAGTTACTCGGTGGCTACCCCATGCTGAAGCCTGTGCTGCCTCAGCTTCACTGCTCGGATACCCAAAGTAGCTAGAGTAAAGCTAGTTCAGGTATGACTGCACAGAGTGCAAATCACACCCCACGATTGCAGCGTAGGCATACCCCTGGGACTAAAGGAACAGAGGATACAGAGGGTCGGGAGTGGGGTGTGTTGGAAAGAGCAGTTATGGTTTATAGGCATTGTGCAGTTTCCTGAACGTCTGTGTCAGAGTGCTATTAGGTCCTGCTTTATCAAAGCACTTAAAGTGCTTATGTCCCACTGAAGTCAGTGGGACTTAAATGCATTCTTAAGAACTTTGATGAAGAATTGAGGCCTTGGAGCCTGATCCAAAGCCTGTTAAAGTCAGTAGAAAGATTGCAACAGGCCTGTAGTCTCTAACTTTCATGAACTCAAGATTTACTTAAATATCTTCAAAATGTTTACTCTACGGGTAATCCTGTAGCTAAATCTCCATGCACTGTTCAGGAACTGTACCACTTGGTGGAAATTAATAGTCACTTCCTAGACTCTCTCCTATCACTTTCTGTGCCACTATATTAAATATCATTTGTTGTATTGTGTTTTTTCAGAGTTACCCAAGGAAAAGGACTGATGCCTGATGGTACCAGCAGGTTCACCTGCAAAGGGAAGCAGATTTACCACTTCATGGGGACTAGCACTTTCTCCGAATACACCGTTGTGGCTGATATCTCTGTGGCTAAAATGGATGCTGCAGCTCCTCTGGATAATGTTTGCCTGTTGGGCTGTGGAATTTCCACAGGCTACGGAGCCGTCATCAACACTGCCAAGGTATGGTGTCACGGAGTGTGGGGGAGTCCGGCCCTGCACCCCTCTTCCCCGGATTCACTGGGAGTCTCAGCCAGCCAGTAGAACAGAAGGTTTATTAGAGATGCCAGGAACACAGTCCAACCAGAGCTTGTCAGTACATCCAGGACCCCTCAGTCGGGTCCTTCCGGGGGGCAGGGAGCTTAGACCCCAGCCCGGGGGCTCCCTGCATTTCACCCAACAGCTCCAAACGGGGGCAGGGAGGCCAGACCCTGTCTGCCTCTCTCCCCTCTTCTCCGGCCAGCTCCAAACTCCAACTCTCCAGCCCCTCCTCCCCCTTCGTCTCCTTCCAGGGCCAGGAGGTCACCTGATCCCTTTGTTCCAACACCTTCATCTCTCACCTTTGCAGGGGAGGGGCCGGGGCCATCTGTTGCCAGGAGACAGGGCCATTCTCTGTGTCCAGGCCTCTGCCCACCCCTGCCTTCTCGGGCTTTGTAACACTGCATAGGGGAACCCGAGGCACCCACACAGTACTCAGGGAAACCTTAACAACAGTCCTAGTTCGTCACATATGGACTCTAGCTGATCACTCTCTTCCCCGTAACTGTGGCTAATGACATTAAACTGGAGATAAAGTACTGTAATGAAAATCTGTTAAGGCTGGGCTTGGAGGAAGCAAGACCAGAGGAACAGCCACTGAGTGGGTGGAGGGAGAAGGGCCATGTCCTCACCACTTCCTTCCTTCCTCTGCCACTGCCAAATTTGACAGAGAGCCGGACCTAGTAGGAAACAGGAAGATTGACCTGGGCTTCCCACCTGTTTAGCCTCAGCAGAAGAAGTCCAATCAAAAACCCTGTTTTCCCTTCTCCCAGCTCTTTGTGCAGAGTGGGGTAGAGGAAGCATGTCTTGATGGAGGCAAGTGGATGTGGCGAGGAGCCACCTTGAACTGTTCAGGGATTTGTTTGTGGATGGAGATTATGGGCCAGTTGGGGTTACCTTCTAGGAAGGACAGACTTTAAATATCCCCTTTGATACAGTGGTCTCTGCTTCATCCTGTTCTCATGCCACCATTCCATTGTGTCAAGTGCTCCCTCTTTGTTTGCGGGGGGACTTCCCACTGTTCCCGTGGAGACCGAGCCATTGCCCACCTTTTGGGTAAGGAGTAAACTTAGCCCATTACAGCCCTTCAAAAACAATTCATAGACCAGAAAAATCTCTGGTGTACTTCCCTACATCTGAGCGATAACGACTTGCAACTTTGGATTTTTATTCTCTCTTTTTCTTAATATATAAATAAGAAGTTACTCACCTTGTGCAGTAACGATGGTTCTTCGAGATGTGTGTCCCTATGGTTGCTCCACGATAGGTGTCTGTGCGCCCCTGCGCCTCTATTCTGAGATTTTTGGTAGCAGCGTCCCATTGAGCCCGTGCGTGTGCATGTGCCCTCCCTCCCTCGTGGTCCGCCTCGAGGCTATTTAGCACTGCACGGGGAAACCCCCTCGCTTCCTTCTCTACCACAGAGCCCCATAGAGGACTCCGAAGTAGAGGGGAGGAGGGCGGGTTGTGGAGCAACCATAGGGAGACACATCTCGAAGAACCATCATTACTGCACAAGGTGAGTAACTTCTTCTTCTTCGAGAGTGTCCCTATGGTGGTTCCACGTTAGGTGACTCCCGAGCAGTACCCACCACTGGAGGCTGGGACTTCGGAGCGGAGTCTTTCAATAGAGAGAGTACTGTGGAGTCGAAGATGGTGTCAGCGGCCAAATGTTCTGTGAAAAAAATATAGACAGAGTCCCCAAACATTGCTCTATCGATTGGGGAGGTAGGAGTATCCATATGGATTGTGATTGAGGTAGGAACTGACCTCATGGAATGCGTGTGGACAGAAGCAAGTTGTGCCCTTGCTAAGTGATTAACGCAACTAGAGCCCCATTTGGATAGTCTTTGAGGAGATATCACGGAGCTTTTGGATCTTTCTGTGGACAAAAGGAAGAGTTTAGGGGATTTCCTGAGGTCCTTAGTCCTGTCCAAGTAGAATGCTAATGTCTTTCTGATATCTAATAAATGCCCAATTGTCTCCCAGTTGTCACAATGTGGTTTTGAGAAAAAAACAGGGAGGCGGATCTGTTGATTTATATGGAAAGTGCAGAAAAGTAGGGAGAAAGTTGGGATATGGTCTTAGAGTTACTTCATCCTTGGGGGAAAAAAAGGGGGTGAATGATGGGTGTGCCATCAGGGCTGCTATTTCTCGTATGTGCCTAGCAGAGGCGGTGGCAATTAGAAATGCTGTCGTCAGGGACAGGTGTAGGAGAGAACAAGTTGCCCTGCACTCGGAGGGAGGTCTAGTCCAAGCCCTGAGAACTAGGTTAAAATCCCAGGCTGGAGCGGGTGGTGTCACGTAGGGGAAGAGAGTCCCCAATGTCCTTAAAGAATCTACGCATTAGTGGTTGAGCAAACTCCAAGTGGGAAGCCATTTTCGCCATGACGTGTACCTTAAGGGAGCGGAGTGAGAGTTTAAATGTAGTGGAAAATCAGAGGGAGGAAAGATGAGGTTGGGTCTATCCGTTTGGAAATGGTACACACTTGGAGCTGTTTCCATGTTGTAGATAGGTATGTGGCGTGGTCAACTTGTGGTTGTGTTGCAACGCATGTTTCAGCTTGTCAGAGCATTCTGCTTCTGAGCCTTGGAACGAAGAAAAAATGCAAGCCTGGAGGCAGAGGACCCGTGGGTTGGGGTGAAGGGTAAGCCCATTGCTTTGAGAGAGTGGGTGAGGAATGGGCTGAAGTCAGAGGAACAGGAGGGCATATTGCCACCTGCGCCGGGTAAGGGAGCCAAACTTGTCATAGTCAAGAGGGGCAATCGGAATAAGTCTCGCTTTGTTTAATTGAATTTTCAACAGACTCTTGGATAGAGTAGGAAACTGGGAAAGACCTACAAGTGAGCCCTGTCCCTTGGGAAGATGAGGGCAACTGCTAGTGAATGTTTCCCCAAGGAAATGTAGCCCTGGAGCAGTAACAAGGACCTTTCTTGTTCCGATGAGTAGAGAAGAGATCCATAGGCCTGGTTCCCCAAAGGGTGGCTATATCTTGAAGCACCTCTGAAGTCCGTATACACTCATTGTTGTGAGAAAATTCCAACGGAGACTGTTGGTTGTACCACTCTGTATCCCTTGTAGAGAGACCGCTGAGATCTAGCAGCTCCTTGGCGGTTTATACAAAACATACAGGTCACATGAAGTCCATCATAACCTTTGTGTGTTGTTTTTGGTGAAAAGCAGTTTGTGCACAGGGACTCCTGACAGCCCTTAGCCCGAAAGAGCGATATGGAAGGTCATTTCTGTGGAAGGCCCTTTTGTTCTGAAACTTGTTGTTGTGTAGGTGAGCTCCCCAGCATATTAGGGAGACATGTGTCCCAGGGTGGTGAATGTGGGTATTGAGAGGAGGGCTCTCGCGCATACCGCATCAGGTTGGTGCTGATAAAGTCCAGTCGCTGTACCGGGATTAGGATGCCACTATAATGAAGTGAACCTTGGAGAATACCCTCTGCAGAGCAGTCTGTACTGATAATGCTGCTGCTCCAAAGGTAAGCAGTAGGAAATGTCCTGTCGATGGTTGTATTGAGATATGGAAGTAGGCACCCTGTAGGTTCAGGGCTAGAAATCACTCTCTTTGCTCTAGAGCTGGTCCTAATTGCTGTGAAGTAAGGTAAGGTGACTTCTGAGTGGCGTGACAGGTGTATAGATGGCAGCTGACGCTGTAAGGTATCATTGGTCAGGCTCCCGACCAGCTCATCAAAAGTGCTTCTAAGAGGCAGTTTGAGAGGTCATGGACTGAGGTGCAGATTGTTCTCACTTTTGAGCCCTGGGCCTCTTACACTGTGGCCCATAACCTCACTGAGATGATGAGTACTGGGAAGATTGTGATCTGAGGTGTGGTTGAGAGGTATATCTTCTCTTCTGTTCCACAGTGTAGATTCCTAAGGAGTGTAGTGCGGTCCGAGACTCCTTGAGAATGTGGAGAGAAATCTGTCTTCTCCACAAAGAGTTTGGCCCTTCAAACTGGAAGTCTGTAGCTCTTTGGGCAACCTAGAGAGGTGTGGCGAACAGAAAATCCACAACCCACCTCAGTACTGCTGTCACGGAGACTGGGCGGGCAGATGGAACAGCTACATCCAGTGGCGTAATGTCAATGAATACGCCATCTTGCGAAGCCTGATTATGTGGAGTTGACTTGGCATTATGTTGCTTGCTTCATGCATTAACCACATCCACTAGGATAGAATTGAGTTGCAGATGTTGAAAACAAAGTCTGCCTCTTTGGGAAGGATGGTTGGTGCGATGGAGGCTGGTTCTGCCAGATGACTTTGGTAGGATCAAGGATCAGGTCATTAATTGGGAGGACAGTTCTAGATGAGAAGGTAGTGTGCAGAATTCCCACCAACTTGTGATGTGTATCTGCCACCTCCTGCAGGAGAATCTGCAGCTCCTCTGCCATCCGCTTGGTAAGATTCAAAAAGTTCTTAAATCTTCACCTAATGATATGGGGTGGGCAGCACAGTCACATCTGGGAGAGATGAGGAGAAGTGTGCAGAAGAGGTAGCTTCTTTTTTTCCCTTTTCTTTTTGCACGCTGTTCTGAAAAAGTCTTCTCTTGTCCTGGGTCAGATGCCAGGCTGTAGCAAACCAGCTGGTGGGCTCTCCCTGAGAGAGACCGGGGGCAGTCACGCCATGTGTATATTGCCGATATGGCCTTGGGAGGGAGAGGCAGGAAGGCGGGCACAGGCGGTTGGCATGATGGAATTGGGGACGACCCTTGAAGCGTGGCGGTGGGCCACCGTGAGGGGCCAGGGAATGATCTCCTCCTTGCCATTGTCAGATTCATCAGTGGGTAAGGGTGCCGCTGAGTGGGGTATTGGCAGTATATAGCCCAGTGGTAAGAGTGATTCTGGGTGCCAGGAGGTGCTAGATAGCGGGATCCTGGTACCAAGTAATGAGGATAGTGGTTCTTCTCCAGGGTACCGGAGCTCATGCAGTACCCAGGGATCATTTAGTACCACAAGGGAGTGTCCATGGTACATGGTTAGTACCGATAGTTGGGCAGAGCACTCCTTAAATGAGAGTTTTGCCCAGTACAAAAAGTTTGTTGGTGGCACTTTTTTAGAGACGGTAGGGTAATTGTCTCTCCTTGGGTACTGAGGCCACAGGTCTTCAGAGTCTTAGAACACATGTGTTACCATGGGCTCATGTGGAACCACAGAGGAGCGTCTGTAATCAGTATCGATGACTGGGAAGGTGCAGAACACTTCCTAGATGGGAGTTGTGTTGCACCTGGTACCAAAGGGTTTCTCTGTGCTGCTCTTTTAGATATGGTACGGTAACCGTCCCCTCTCGGTAAGGGGTGCGGGGGGGGGGTGGTACTATTGCCTCAGAGCATGACTGTGGAAGCCTGTGGGGTCTCCCTGCGTGCGGAAGCAGAGTTGAGGGCGGGACTTTCTTGTGCCACTCTTTTAGATATGGTACGGTAACTATCCCCTCTCCAGAGGGGAGGGCATCATTGCCTCAGAGCGTGGCTGTGGACGCCCCTGGCACCGTAGCAGAATTGACAGCAGGTTTCTCTGTGCCGCTCTTTTAGCAGTGATACGGTAGGAGCTGTAAGAGCTCCCAGCCAATGGTGCGGCCAGTGGGCAGCTGAGCTCCCAGCCCGGGGTTCCTCTGCTGTTCTTGTCCTACCGAGGTGGCGGCTCTGGGGAGTCCCCCGGCCGGCCAGCTCCTGGGGGACAGAGATGGCCGCGCTGTGGCTGGCCGGTCACTCGGGTTCGGTGCCGAGCTGGCTGCACTGGGGGACGCCCCGCTGGCTGGCCAGAGCTCGGAGGAGCCTTTCCAGGGGGAGTCTGCAGCTCTCTTCTCCTCTTCCCCACTCGGCCCCGGGATAATCCGGGGTCAACACCCACCAGCGTCCCCTGCAGGCTGACGTGTTTCCTCCACAGGGAGGAATTGTTACTTCAGCTCAAAGCTCCCGTGCGGCTGCAGTTTGAGCTGCGGCAGGTAAAGCACTTGAGTGAGGCTCCCCCAGCACAGTGCGGGTCTGGCCATTCCTGGCAGGGGAGGCTCCCCTCGGAGCAGAGAGAGCCAGACGAGCCGGGCTGCCCTCAGCGGGAGGAATGCAGAAGAACGTCCTCTTCACTTTTTTAACAATTTTTATAAACTGAAAAAGAAAATAATTGAGTCTACTAGATGCCTGGGGCGGGGAGCGGAAGGAATGCCCCCGGACAGGGAAGGAAACTGAAGTTCTTTTCCTTTCTCTCTCTCTCTCTCTGTTTTCAAACCAAAGGACTAAACTAAAGAAGCACTCGCCTAACTACTTTTAAGGGGAACAAAGGTAACAAAACAAACACTACTTATGCTAATGACACAGCTAAGGAAGGGACGACTGCTCCTGCTGTCAGAGGCCAAAGGCGGTAGAGAAGGAAGTGAGGGGGCGGTCCCCCCCCTGCAGTGCTAAATAGCCTGGAGGTCCGAGGAGGGAGGGCACATGCAGGGGCTCAATGGGACGCTGCTACCAAAAATCTCCGATTAGAGGCGCAGGGGCGCAAAGACACCTAACAGGGCAACCATAGGGACACTACTCGAGGAAGAAACATACTTTCAACTTAATATCTTAATAGGACCCTTTTTTTTTTTAACAATGCTTTTTGTTTTCACATAGCATTCCATGGGTAAATGTACATTGACAAGTCCCAACAAAGTCTCGATTGATGCATTGCTCTGCCAAAGACGTTACCTATTATTTTAAGTCTTTGGGGCTATAATATTCGCTAACGTTTAATTATTTTTTCACGTTTATTATTTCAGTGGCAGTATGTTGATAGATAACGTACAATCTTCTGTCTTTCAGGCTGGAAGAGCAAAGCTTCTGTCCCTAAACTTGTGTCAGACTACATGGGGAAAAAATTCAACCTGGATGCATTAATAACCCACACTTTGCCTTTCAATAAAATCAGTGAAGGATTTGAACTACTGCGGGCAGGGAAGAGGTGAGAGTCATTTATTTCTTAATCTTGTAAATACCATTTCCATGAAAAATTCACTGTAACACAATGCAATAAAAAGCCGAGCACTGACAAGAGTGGACTCTAAGAATTTAACCCTGCTCCATTACATTCCTCCACCCCCAAAAATCAAGGTTAGCACCACTGTACTGTAAAGTCAAAAGACAAATGCTAATTCCAGGTTCTTGATCCTGGAGTTGCACCTCGAGTTACCTTCCGTACTCTGTACATTTCCATTCATGGCAAAAAATGCTCATCGGGGTAATTTTAACTTTTTAAATCATGCTGTATTATTGGAGGCCCTCAATTTTTTGGTAAGTGACTTATGTTCCAGCAAGTATTTTATGTTCTCCAAAAGAAGAGGCCATGATCCATCATTGTTCCTTTACAATACAAAGTAACAAACACAACTCCTTCCCTGGAAGAGAATTTAAATCACTGTATTCATTTAAAATTCTGTCCTTGTAAGCATATATGAGGCTTCTGCTGGCTTCAAGGGCTCTTGGAAAAGAACAGCAGCAACAAAACCTCATATTTTTTTTATTTCCAAAGGGAGACTTTATGGGTTCTAATATATTTAATATAAACTCATGCTGTATTTTCATGGGAGATGTAATCAGAATCACTTTGGCTTTGGTGAACAGCACCACGGAAGTAACGGGAAAGTTCCCATTTGTAGTAGGGAGAGGAACAAACTTGGCAACCTTCATATCTTAATACGACTGGAGCCTCCCCTTTTTCAAGCATTAAGATATGTTTGCAAATCATACACATTTTGAGAATTGGGTCCAAATTCTGCTCTTACGGGAGGTGAGTCCCTTCTAGCTCCACTGAAGTGCGTGGAGTTACTCTGGACTTACACCCATGTGTCACAGAGTGTGTGTGGGGGGTCAGCGCCTGCACCCCTCTTCCACGGATTCACTGGGAGTCTCAGCCAGCCAGTAGAACAGAAGGTTTATTAGACATGCCAGGAACACAATCCAAACAGAGCTTGTCAGTACAACCAGGACCCCTCAGTCAGGCCCTTCCGGGGGGCAGGGAGCTTAGACCCCAGCCCGGGGCTCCCTGCATTTCACCCCACAGCTCCAAACGGGGCAGGGAGGCCAGACCCTGTCTGCCCCTCTCCCCTCCTCTCTGGCCAAACTGAAACTGTCCAGCCCCTCCTCCCCCTTTGTCTGCTTCCCGGGCCAGGAGGTCACCTGATCCCTTTGTTCCAACATCTTTAGCTCTCACCTTTGCAGGGGAGGGGCCGGGGCCATCAGTTGCTAAGAGACAGAGTGTCAGCCATTCTCTGTGTCCAGGCCCCTCTGTAACACTCATGCACCCTTGTCCCACCACCTAGATACTCAAGCACTACATAGGGAAACCGAGGCACCCACACCGTACTCAGGGAAAACATTAACAACAGTCCTAGTTCGTCACACCATGTAACAGAGAAAAAGAATGTGTCCTTTCATACTTTAGCTTTATTCAAATGAGCTTCTAGTTCAGGGGTGGGCAAACTATGGCCCGTGGGCTGGATTCGGCTCATCAGGGCTTTGGATCCGGCGTGCGGGATTGCCACCCCGGTGGTGCAGCGGGGCTAAGTCAGGCTCCCATTTTTGTGCTTGTTTTCAAATTCTAAGTCCTAGTGTGGTGGGAGAAATAAGAGTGTTGCATTAATAATAAAGTTAGGCTCACTGAATTTTGACGGGCATTTTCAGAAAGAGGTACGGTTCAGCTGAGCAGTTATTAAATTGTTTTAAAATGGTTAGTTATTAACATGATGCTGAATTATTACAGTGAGCAACTTATCTTTACGAAACGTAAAGGGCAGCCAGAAATAGGGTCATAGCCCAGTGTTAGGACTATATTGTTCCTTCCCCAAATGTGTTAGGGCTGTTTTAGCCAAAGTTTAATTATCTTCACATACTAATTGGAATTCTTTCCGTATCTTGCTGCATCCACCTGGGTACTGTTTTCCCACCATTTAGAAAGGCCCCTTGCTCTTATAGTAGTGTTTCCCAAATTTTTGAAAGCTGAGCCCTGCTTCAGGAAAATGAAACCAATTGTGCCTGCACTCTCTCGTGCCTGCCAACAACCCTGTTGTTGTTAAATGCCTACATATCTTAATCTGTACGTCTTCCATGCCCCCTCCTTTCACTCAGGGGTGGCAGATTTGTAGAAATTTTGGTGGTGCCCAGAACCTGCCCCTGCCCAAACTCCACCCCCCCCCCCCCACACCTGCCCAAGGCTCCTGAAGGGATTTTGGGTGCGGGAGGCGGAGGAGGTCTGGGGTGCAGGCCCTGGGCTGGGGATTAGAGTGCAGGAGGGTGCAGGGTCCAGGCTCTGGGAGGGAGTTTGGGGGAGTGAGGGGGTGCTGGGGTGGGGCTGGGGATGAGGGGTTTGAGGTGTGGGAGGGGGCTCAGGGCTATGGCGGTGGGGCTGGGGATGAGGGGTTCATGATGCAGGAGGGGGCTCAGGGTTGGGGTGCAGGAGGATAAGGGTTCTGGCTGGGACTGGGGATAAGGTGTTTGGGGTATGGGAGGGGGCTCATGGCTAGGGCAGAGGGTTGGGGTGTGTGGGGGGGTGAAAGATCTGGCTGGGGATGTGGGCTCTGGGGTGGGGCAGGGCTGGCGATGAGTTTGGGATGCAGGCAGGCTGTCCCGGGACTAGGGCCAGAGAGGAGGATTCCCCCCAGCCCTTTCCCCACCGGCAGCAACGAGCTCTGGGGGAGAGGCTCCCCTCTCTTCCCGCCCTCCCCCCAGCACACTCACCCCCACCACTGTCACTGCACGTGCTCCTAGGGTCCCTCTCAGATCCAAGAATCTCCCTCGCCTCCCCTGTGATGGGTGCCAGGAGGGGGGGGTGGGCTGTGTGCGCCTCCTCCCCTGCTGCTGCCCCTCACTGGGGGTGGGGGATGGGGCTGGCCCATGCCCAGTGTGGGGCAGGAGCGGTGACTGCGGGCGGGGGGGGCAGCTGTACTGGTGGAGGGTCCTGCTGGAAAATGAAAGGGTCTGAGGGGGAAGGGCAGGGGCAGCGTCAGTCCGGATGGGGGGCATTAGGACCCTGCGTCGGCAGTTGATGCAGGGAGGCACCATGGGGCTGCAGGGGAGAGGCAGGAACGCTCTGCTCCGGGACCCAGGGAGGTGCACAGGGGCAGCAAGGGGGAACCGGAGGAAACTCGGGGGCGGGGGGGGCCAACCTGGCCCCAAACATTGGTGGAGCCGTGCCCCTGGGTCCTCAATATTGCTGGAGCCCGGGCACCACAGGAGAATATAACTTGCCACCTGTGCTCTCACTTTAGGAGACACTCCTGCAGCTCTTCATAATATGGTTCTTCTCCTCCTTATGTCTTTTGGCGAGCAGTGAAATAGTTACCATCTGTTGAAATGAACAGAGCAGCTCAAACCTCAGAGCTACTGTTTTCGGCTCTCTGCAAACTCAGGCAGGCATCTCTGCATTGGTTAAGCTCATGTTTTGAAGGTGTACTTCACAACCATAACAGCTCGAGACTCACTTTTTCTAAATGAAAGCTGAGACTGAAGAACAACTGAGAGGTCTGTCTGCATCCTACTGGCTAGTCCTTTGCCTCTCCCAGGGGGATGTGCCCCACGGTTTGGGAGAGCCAGCTTTACAGAGAGCATGTAGTGTAGAACCAGCAGAAACTGGATTTCAATGTGATAAGTGATAGAGAAAGCAGAACTTACCCTCTCTGGGAGGAAGAGAACCTTTCAGTAGTCTAGTTGAATGTTTACATGGTAGTGTAGGGATATTAAAGAAGGTACTGAAAGTGATTCCCCAAGTGAAAGTAACTCCCCATAATTTGTCCCCCACAATTTAAACCTCATAGCATTACCAAGTAAAAGATCTCTTGGATCCCTTGTTAAACTTACAAGCTACTGTCTGTGTAAACCATTGATTATATCTGTTCTCAGAAAGATACTGTATTGCTATGAGAAACTTGCAAACAAGTTATTTGACTTTGTTCTTTATGCATGCTTTGTACCCAGAAACAGCATAGAAAGACCCCCACCCTCTTTGATTAAAGGGCAGGGCGTCTCAAATAAATTAGTACACACCCCGAAAGTGTTGAAGACAGTATGTCTGCTGATGAATGCTTGGTGTACATGAATGAATGAGCAGGGAGGTGCCAGCCTAGGAATTCAGTGACCATCGGCTGAAGGCGGCGTCAAAGTGGGAACGACCAGACAACCCCCGGAGGGTAAACTGGGACCCACCCGATCATCTCAAAGGATGGGAAAAACAAGATAACATCTGACAGTGTGGAGCCACCAGGAATGCCATCAGAAATGTGCCATCTGCTGATTGATTCAGCAACAGCATGATGAAGCAATTCCCATAGACTGACAGAGGAAATAATTCCTATAAGAATGGCCTCTAAATACTGAGGACTTTGAGTCTGGTTCTGCAACCACCCTCCAGGAGCATCAGATGAATCTGACAAGGACTCGGCTCCACCCTCATGCCCAGGTTAAGCTGGCCAGTAACTTGGCATGAGCAACTTCTAGGCTGGTAACTATGACATCTATGCAGAACCTGTGTGTGTGTGTGTGTGTGTGTGAATGAATGTGAAACTGAATGAAATGTTACAGCTATAACTGACTGCTTACTATGATTCTTTTTGTATTCACAATAAATGTGACATTTTGTCTTATCCCCTTTAAAAAGATCCTGCTGGTTTTTATTTTATTGGTGTAACAGTAGGATAAAATACATTCCTGACATGAAGGCAAGAGGATTGCATCTCAGGATTTCATTCTGGAGGTCTACAATAATGACAAAACCGTTCCTCTTGAAGGAAGCCACATATTCTGAATAAGGTATGCATAAGGGCTGCCGCACTAGGAAATTCATTCTTGGGAACAGTCATGAACTGGAAAGGGAACGACTAAATGACCCCATGGGGCTTTTCCAGCTCTAAATTCTGCGATGAATGGCCAAAGCACAGATGGTCTCATGAGTGAACTATGTGGCAGAACAATATCTGGAAGACACAGATGTTACATGAGAAAGGAGTGTTTCCTTATGCATTTCTATTCAGCTAAATTTGCAATCCGTTCTTTTATAGTTTCACCAATAGCGTGTTGGTGGGGGCATAGGCGCCGACTTTTGTCGGCGCCGGTGTAGGCTCACGCCCTGGCCCCGCCCCAACTCCATCCCCGCCCCTTCCCCAAATCCCTGCCCTTGCCTCCTCCCCTGGCCGCGCTGCATCCCCCCCCCCCCCCCCCCAGCTTCCAAGCGGGGTGGGGAATGCAGCGGGGTTGGGGGAGGAGGCGGGGGCGGGGCCGCGAGCACCCCCCCGCCAGCCCCAGCTCACCTCAGACTCCACCTCTTCTCCATACCCCTCCCTCCCCCGCCCGACCAGCTGGAGAGGGAGCCATGAAAAGCGGCGGGCTGCCGCTTCGCTTCTGGCTCAGGCTGAGGCTCCGAGAGGCAGAGAGGTGAGCTGGGCGCGGCGGGGGGGGCTGGCGGGGAGCTGCCACGGGGCCCGGCAGCTCCCTGCCAGCCCCGCCCCCAGCTCACCTTGCCTTCTCCAGGTGCCGCGGTAGCCAGAGCGCTCAAGCAGCCGCGGGCTCCTCTGGCTCCAGCAGCTGATCAGAGGCAGCACACTCCCCAGAGGCGCTGCCCCTGCGCTTTCCCTGCCCGCCCGCCCAACGTGCTGCTGCCGCCGCCGCCGATCAGCTGCTGGAGCCAGAGGAGCCTGCGGCTGCGTGAGCGGAGAAAAAGCTGCTCTGGCTGCCGCGGCGCCTGGGGAAGGCGAGATGAGTTGGGCCCGGGGCTGGCAGGGAGCTGCCGGTGGACGCTCAGCACCCACCAATTTTTCCCCATGGGTGCTCCAGCCCCGGAGCACCCACAGAGTCGGTGTATCACGGAGGATGAGGTTATCCTGAATCTTGTGACATGTTAGCAGTTTCCTGTGGATGTTTGGAACATCAGTCGTTAACCTGTCGTTTTTCTATTTCAGTACCTGCTCTGTCCTGCTGTTTTAGGATCGGCATGGGGGTTATCAACAGCATGACACGTCCCATCCAAAATCTCCCCCCTGCCATTGCGATGTTGTGGAATCACAAAACAAAGTGTGGAAAGTCTTGGATGATTCTTTGCTACTAATAGCTGAGTAAAATGGACCAAACTAAAGCTGGAGTCATCTGGATAGATTTTGATGAATAAAGAAGCATCTTTCTCAGCACAGAATTTGAAATCCAAACTGTCGTTTGGAGATCTTTTAAATAGAGAGAGGCATACAAGAAGGAAATGGATCTGCTTCCTACCAGGGTATCCTACAAAGGCCCCTCCATTGGTGATTTCTTTAAATTCTTTACACTGTTGCCTTTCTATGCTGAATCCTCGCTGTTTAATTAGTACAATTATAAGCATATGAAATCTACAGTACTTGACATCTCAAACACCAGTATGTTGTGAAATGCCTTGATTTTTTCCCCCCATTGTTGTACTGCCTGATTATATATGAGGCGAGAGAGAAATGTTTTTTTAGGTCTTTGTCTAGCATCCTGCAAGGTGTTAATTTTTCCTCAGTTATGGTCCTTTATCCATCTTGAAATAATTTGGTTTTCTGAATATCTAAGAGAGGAAAGTTATGGTTTAAAAAAAGAAAAAGAGAGAGAATCCAGGAACAGGTAACTCCAGTGCAGCAGTTCTCAATCTGCGGGTCGGGACTCCAAAGTGGGTCACAACTCTGTTTTCATGGGGTCGCCAGGGCTGGTGTTAGATTTGCTGGGGCCAAAGCTCGAGCCCCACCACCGGGGTCGAAGCCCTTGGGCTTCCCTCCCTGGGGTGGCTCGGGCTTTGGCCTCCCTGTCAGGGGCAGCAGGGCTTGGGTGGGCTCCATCTTCGGGTCCTCCCCTTGGGGTCGTGTAGTAATTTTTTCTTGTCAGAAGGGGGTCACAGTGCAATGAAATTTGAGAATCCCTGTTCTAGTGATTAAATCTTTCAATATATTACATAATATTCAATGGGGTAGTGAAAGAAATTGCAATGTATGGCATTAATTAGCAGGATATTAGAGAACTCTTTATTTACTAGTTCTGATTCAAGTATGTAATATTTTACACATCATTCATTATATCTTGTCATTTGCTCAGTGCCCTCAACTGCCTCTGAAAGATGGAGTCCTACAAGCTTTCCAAGTTGATTCAAATATAAGTGTTTTAATTTCTCTGTTTTTCTTTCTTTGAACTCCCAACCCTCTCCTTCTGTCTATGGTCACTGAGGTAGCGAGGTTTGTAATGACTGAGAATGCCAACAACCAAACACCGAATGCTTGAATTGTTAACGCCAATAGATGACGTGTCACCAATCTAAATACATCAAAAGGTGCTATGCCACTGCACGTATTGCTCATTTTGCGGTTTCAACTTTCATAACTCTAAAATCAGTGTATGTTAAAAAAAAAAAAAAAAAAAAATCAAAAATCAGGACTATTTCTATCCATCTTGTACTCCTGCTTGCTTAAGTTACTTGTTGGGTTGATCTGGGAGGAATGTAGTTTTGGACATGGTTCCGTTTGTTTTTATCCAGAAACTTGTACATGGGCCCAGAGCTTTGGAAATTAATTAAAGCAATGACATTAAAATTTGCCTCATTTAGCATTATTACAATGTTTCTATCAAACGCTGTATAGTTATTTGCACCATTTAAATCAGGGGTCTCAAACGTGCGGCCCGCGGAGCTCTTCCCTGCAGCCCGCCAAGCTCTCCGCACTGCCCTGAGTTACTTCCTGTGGCTGCCAAACTCCCCTCACCCCCGCCCCCCTGAGTAATTTTCTGTGCCCGGAGGCAGCGAGGGGGGTGTCAGTGATGCGACCCTCGGGCCAATGCACTAGTCCTCGTGTGGCCCTCGTGGTCATTTGATTTTAAGACCCCTGGTTTAAATACAGCATCGTGTGTGAATTTTTACTCCTTTTCATAAAAAATCAAAAGTGGAGGGGAAAAGGGAAAACGGACAGTGGAATATGGCGGCAGTCTGAGAGATTGTGCAGCTTGGAAAGGATGGGATTGTTATCTGTTACCACTTGCAACAATGAGAGGAGAACTCAATTTCAGTCAATACCTGTAAGAATTTTTGTTTCTTATTTAAGCAAGTAGACATTCAAAATGATCATATTAAGAGTGGCGGCTGTTATGATATTTGAGTTGTAAAGCACGTGAACTGAGATTGCTCTGGATGTTAACGTAGCCTTAACTGATGAAGTCCTTGGTCTGTTTTGATTCTGTCAATATGAAATGTTGAGCAACCATAACTCTTGTAATGATTTTTTGTGGATGAGTTAATATATACACATTTCACATTTTTAAACAGCAACAGTTTATTAAAACCAGCTTATTCCAAGGTTGAAGAATTAGACTTTACTTGTTTACTGCCATATCGCTATTCAGGCTTACTGTGCACTTTGCTCAGAAAATGCTAATTATTATTCTATGGGTCATGAAACTCTTTTCAACCCTGTGTAAATAGCTAACTAGCGGCTACTCACCTCTTCACCCATGAATGGGGTTGGCAGAGTCAAGAAGGGCCCATTTCAATTTAGTTTAGGGAAAAGGGAATGAATGCACAGGGATGAGGGGGAAAAGGTATCCTTGACAAGATTCTGCGAGGTTTTTGATGCTCCAGAAATACATCAGAGCCATTGCATAGAGAATATGGTAATCCTCTCACAAAGGCTGGGCAGAGTGGCAGTACCATTCAAAGTTTAGGTGCTCCTTATTCCCAAGGCAGTGATCCTTCCTGTTCCTGTCCTCTCTTCCCCCCTCCCTCCCATATGCATGGAAATTCTCTCTTTGTTGTAGTCTGCCAAGCTACTTAACCTCTCTGTGCAAATCCTTTCTTAAGGTAGATTCTCTGCAATGCCTAGAAGACTTGGGTCAGAAACAATATTTATTGTTTTATTTATAAAGCCCTTTTAAGTGAGCCACCTAAGCTATGTACACACTACCCAAAAAGGTGTATTGTTTAGCCTGGTCTGTAAACAATGATGGCATTCCAGCCATTTATCACAAATTGTCAGTGTTCCAATAGATTCTTTGCAAGGGTTGCACAACAGCTTTCACAGCACTCTTGCAACGCTTGCCATTTTTTTTTGGTGAGCTCACAATATTTGTTGTTTTTCTAAAATCCCCAGCACCTAGACTCAAGTGCTTACACAAGAATCTGAGCTTTAATTTAAATATATATATATATATATTCCTAGACTCAAAGTGCATGTTTTACATAGCAGTTGGGAGCATGCTTCCCAGCCCAGAAACTAGCCAGCTTGAGATAGTGTGCTAAAAATAGCAGTTTAGCCCCGGTGGTGTGGGTGCCCGCATGGCAGAGCGCCCGAGTGCAATCACACCCGATCTCCTGGGTACGTACTCAGGTTAGGGTTGCCAGGCGTCCGGTTTTCAACAGGAACGCCCGCCCGAAAAGGGACCCTGGTGGCTCCGGTCAGCACTGTTAAAGGTCCAATCGGTGGCGCAGCGGGACTAAGGCAGGCTCCCCGCGACTCCTGGAAGCAGCCGGCATGATCCTGCTCTCGCCCTGGGAACCGCAGCCAATGAGAGTTGCGGCGGCAGTGCCTGCGGGCAGGGCAGCGTGCAGAGCCTCCTGGCCACACCTACGCCTAGGAGCAGGAGGGACATGTCGCCGCTTCCCGGGAGCCACCACCTGAGGTAAGTGCCGCCTGGAGCCCACACCCAGAATCCCCTCCTGCACCCTAACCCCCTGTCCCAGCCCATAGCCCCCTCCAACACATCACAAACCCTTCATCCATGGCCGCACCCCAGAGCCCACACCCCCAACCCCTTGCCCCAGCCCGGTGAAAATAAGCGAGGGAGTGAGGGTGGGGGAGAGCGAGCAATGAAGGGAGGGGGGATGGAGTGAGCGGGGGCAGGGCAAGGGTGTTTGGTTGTCTGCAATCAGAAACTTGACAACCCTAACTCAGCTGGCTCTCTCAACTGCCACCCAGGCTGCTGCAGCCACACTGTTGTTGTTATCAAGCTATCTGAAGCAGAGCTAGTGTGTGTCTGGTGTCTACCACTGCTGGGAAGTGCATTCGCAACTGCAGTGTAGACTCTCTGATCGCAGAAAAAGGCTTGAAAACTTGACCTCAGTGCTTCCTAAAGGCTCTAAAAACAGAAGGTAAATTAAATGAAAAGAACCCAAAACGTTTTTTTAAACCATCATTTTTCTGAGGCCTGACTCGTGATTTTTGAACACTTGGGATTATAAATACTGGAACAGTCCCAACGAAAGATCATCCCAGGCATGTTTAACTGGTCAGCCTGCTCCTACATCGCTACCGCCAGCCTGAGGCTTCCACACAGGACAGCCACCTGTCGAAATGCCCTCCGGCCTCGATGCCATTTACTGGCCTCTTCTGGGTTTCACTATTTTCCCCCCAGCAGTTCTCAAACTCTGGGTTGGGACCCCAAGTGGGTCGCAACCCAGTTTTAATGGAAGCCGAAGCCTGGGCCCCACCGCCCAGGGCCGAAATCGAAGTGCGACAGCTTAAGGCCTGGGTGGCGGGGCTCAGGTTACAGGTCCCCCGCCCACCCCCCGGGCTGAAGCCCTTGGGCTTTGGCTTCCCCACCTGGGGCTGTGTAAGGGCAAATGTAAAAGCAAATGTAATTAAAGACTATGATGAATGAAAAGACGGACTGGGCTCTTCTTTGCAGTGTTGCTGTAGCTGTGTTGCTCCCAGGCCAGGCTATGAGAGAGACAAGGTGGGTGAGGTAATCTCTTTTATTGGATCGACTTCTGTTGGCGGAAGGTACAAGCTTTTGAGCGACACTGAGCTCTTCTTCCGGTCTGGGGAAGGAAGCAGAGCTTTTGGAAGTTGATATAAAAAAACCCAAATCCCAGGCTGGGGCAATGGGAACTTCTAGAGCTTGTCCTAGGCTCTGAAAATCTTGGCTTCTGCCCTAGTTCTTGTAAAACCATATTCCATTTTTCTTTCAAAGTGCTTGTTTCAGGAAGTGTTATTTTGTGATGGGCTAAAATGCAGGCACGTTACTTGAGACTGTACCAGAGTGGAAGCCTACATATGATAAATCAGCAGTTCTCAAGCAGGAGTCTGGGGCACCCTGGGGAGGCCGCAAGCAGGTTTCAGGGGGTCCCCCAAGCAGGGCCAGCGTTAGACTCACTGGGGCCCAGGGCAGAAAGCTGAAGCCTCGGGCCCCAAGCCTGAACAACTTAGCTTTGTGGGGCCCCCCCACTAATTGCCCTGCTTGCTACCCCTTAATGTCAGCCCTGACTTTTCTATGTAGAAAAACAGTTATGGAAGAAGTAGGGCCTGGAGTTTTTAGAGCATGTTGGGTGGGCCTCAGAAAGAAAACGGTTGAGAGCATCTGTGATAAATAAGAAAGCACATAGCATCTCTGCTTGCAGATGTGATTGTGAAATGATATGTATGGCTACTGTATCTTTCATACACAGTACCTGAGGCCAGTACTTACGGTCAGGAATCCCGGTGCAAGCCATTCCATATTCCCTAGGTGAACAAGACCGTGCCCCAAGGGTATCTGAATTGCCATCACAGGCTGCCCTGCATTTATTCACAACAGAACTGTTAAGAAATTCTCATTTGCAAATTTCACAAGGCCAAACATTCTGGACTCTGACTCTGCTTTTATTGACTCTTGTTTTGCTAGTTAAACGTAAGGCAATGTGGTGATTGTGCAACCCCTTCCCGGCCTCCTTTCCCCCGCAGAGCAAGTGCTGAGACTCGCGCGGTGCCTTTTAGGGTCGGCGGATCCGCAAGGAGAACGAAGAGCGCCCAGCGGAAGCCGCTTTAACCCCGGCGCGGAGGAGCTGGATCCCTCCTCCCTCCAGAGGGCGGCTGCCGCCGCTGCCCCACGCCGGTTAGCCCGGGCATCGCTCCGTTTTCCCCTCCGGGTCCCCGGTTGGCTGGGGAGCGCGGCGGGCGGCGTTGGGTTGTTTGTTTGCTCCGGGGGCAGGTTGGCCACGTCTCCCCGCCTGGAGCAGAACTGGACTCGCCGCGATTTGCCGCTGGGGCTGTTTGACTCCCGGCGAAGCGAAGCGAAGCGGAGGCTGCTCCCCCCGCGCCCACATGGGGACCTCCGGCAAAGTGAGACTAACGGGCCGCTCGCTGGGAGTTACAGGCCATGCTCCGGTTCCGGGGGGATTGGGCTGGGCAGGGCTGCAAACGGTTCCTGCTGCTGGGCAGGGCGCTGAGCGCCGAGCCTGCTCCCCGGGGTGGGGACGGGGGATCACCGCGCTCAGTGCGGGGTGCAGGATCGAGCCCCAAACACGCGCGCCGCTCTCAGCAGCAGCAGCGGGCTCAGGGTCAAACAGCTGCAGCTGTTCCACCGCCCAGGCAGCTTTAGTCTCGCCTTTACCCCTCACGTACATGGCGAGGGAGGGAGTTAATCCAGCGCCTTGCAAACAGCTGACGACAGTAAATGCTGGATTCATCGGTAGCGCCCTAGATTCCCCCCTCCCATTTCGTGATTTATGCGGGGCCCTAGTGCTCAGAAACTTTGATTGATATGATAGAAAAGGTTTGTGTTTAAAACCAAAAAGAAAACCCTTCAAAGCTGAGTCAGGTAGAGCTACCTCTCACTGGCACTTGAATAGGCTCCTAGCGCTGCCATCTGGAATGGCTTCTGTTGTTATGACCTGGGGATCGCTTTGAATTTTTCCCAGTAGTTGATGTTCCGAACTCTCACTGTCTATTTCGTTTAGTTCTAAGTGAAAAAAGCAGTTTTCTATTGCAGCATCAGCACGTTAAAGTCTGCTTCTGCCTCCTGGGTTAGCATTCGCTCATCTATATCATTGCTCAGGCAGTAAATTAATTGCTTTCTTAATTAGATACTGTAGTATTTGAGATTTTGGAGCCTGGCAATGTTGGAATTGTATCCTTTGGTAGCATCATATGCCATTTTGAGCACAGGTGGTCCGTGATGTAAAATAGCTCTTTTTTTGGAGAATTTTATTTAGTCAGACCCTCTGGTTACCTTCTCCACACCTGAAGAGGACCTCTCTGAAGCCTGAAAGCAGCTTCCACCAGCAGGAGTTAGTCCAATAGAAGACATTACCTCACCTAAGTTGTCTCTCTCATATTTTACATATGGCATTTCTAGCCACAATAACTGCATCAGTTACTCCCAAAGGGGGGGAGGGATGAAGTTTGGATTATTCCCGACTAGAGTTGAACGAAAGAGACAAAGAATAGTCTTGTGGTTAAGGGACTGGGTGGGAACTTTGGGTTCACATTATTATTAGCTCTGGCAAAGATTTCTTGTATGACCTTGAGGGAAACCACTTAATCTCTGCGCGTTGGGGCTAAGGTGGCTTTACACCACTATTGCACCCTCCAGAAACTCAGCAGTGTTGCAGCCCCATCATCCCACCCCCAAGCCATTCATTCAACACCTCCTCATGCGGGTGTTTGGAAAGGGGTCTTGGGACGGCAACGTTATCTCCACAGTGCCTGCACTAAGATGTGCGGGTTTGAGGGACTCTTTATGCCCCCTCCCTCATACCCAGTGTAAAAGGGTCTAAAGGCGGAGGTGAGGATCTGAACCCTAATTTCTAGATCATGTGAAAATGGAAACGAAGGGTAAATGTGGATACAGGCAAACAAAACGGAAAGGTCCATAGGCATAAATATTTCTTTTGCTGAGTGGTCTTTAATTTGGAAGAGATCTATTACCTTCTCTTAACGTGTCTGAGTAAAAGCAAATGGCTATGAGGTGATGTTACGGTGACACCTTCAATTCCTAACTCCTCCTACCCCCACCCCCACCCCCAGAAATGTCTTGGAAGCCCAGGGTACAGGATCATTTTCTCTGTATCTGGTAGGAGTATCCAAAAGTGGCAATGCTGAATTCTACAGATATGAAACATAAAGACTAATCCAACGAGGTGCTGAGGTCCCTAAGGCTCAGTACCTCCCAGGATTCAGGGCCTGATTTCTAGAAGGGAAGTCAATGGGAGGCAGATAAATAGGGCTTTGAGCCTTCAGTCTGGTACATCCCTGTTGGATGTTCTGGTGATCCTTCTAGTCTTGCAGTGAAAGACATTAGATTAATAACTTTGCACCTGTTCATTGTGGCAAAGTATTGTCTACTTGAACACAGGAGAAAGAATTTCCCTAGATGATAGTAGTTCTGAAGGGACTCAAATCCACTGGCCATGCTTACGGATGTTCATAAAATGTAACCTCTTACACAATTGCATTCTCACTCCTAGATTATGAACCAAATAAACCCATAAAAGCAACCACAAGTACAATTATTACTGTTTATTCTAAGTATGAGTAGATCTCCCACCGGCTCTCAATTTGCTTGCTATAATTGTTCTCCCCTGTATTACATCAACTGATTGATTTTTTCTTTTTTAATAGCGGAATTCCACTGTCCACACTCTTGTTTGGTGTCATTCTGAGAAGATTTTTCAAATGTAAAGGAGTGGGGAAGGAACACATTTAATTCCATAAATGTTTAATTCTGGATTCCTAATAACAGCATATATTGTGGGATAAAATTTATTTCTGCTCATATCAATATTTTTAGTGATTTTTCAATTTATTCACTCTGTGTATTTTTAATAACTAACAGTTCCTACATAAAAATGTAATCAACTGTCTTTTCATAGGTTATAAAATGCAAGGCTGCTGTTGCCTGGGAAGTGGATAAACCACTCTCTATTGAGGAGGTAGAGGTTGCACCTCCGAAAGCTCATGAAGTTCCTGTTAAGGTACAAACCTCTCTTTCACAGTGTTATTTTTTCCTATGGGAATTCTTCTTCTTGGAGATGTACTGAATACACCTACTTTTCACAGAATCCTAGAATCTCAGGGTTGGAAGGGACCTCAGGAGGTCATCTAGTCCAACCCCAACTAAATCATCCCAGCCAGGGCTTTGTCAAGCCTGCCCTTAAAAACCTCTAAGGAAGGAGATTCCACCACCTCCCTAGGTAACCCATTCCAGTTCTTCACCACCCGACTAGTGAAAAAGTTTTTCCTAATATCCAACCTAAACCTCTCCCTCTGCAACTTGAGACCATTACTCCTTGTTCTGTCATCTTCTACCACTGAGAACAGTCTAGATCCATCCTCTTTGGGACTCTTCTCTTCTGCAGGCTAAACAATCCCAGTTCCCTCAGCCTCTCCTCATAAGTCATGTGCTCCAGCCCCCTAATCATTTGTTGTTGCCCTCCGCTGGACTCTTTCCAGACACAGTACTCCAGATGAGGCCTCACCAGTGCCAACTAGAGGGGAATGATCACGTCCCTCGATCTGCTGGAAATGCCCCTACTTATACGCAACAAGGGCACACTGTTGACTCATAGTCAGCTTTTCGTCCACTGTAACCCCTAGGTTCTTTTCTGCAGAACCGCTGCCCAGCCATTCGGTCCCTAGTCTGTAGCAGTGCATGGGATTCTTCCGTCCTAAGTGCAGGACTCTGCACTTGTCCTTGTTGAACCTCATCAGATTTCTTTTGGCCCAATCCTCTAATTTGTCTAGGTCCCTCTGTATCCTATCCCAACCACTCCACCCAGATTAGTGTCATCTGCAAACTTGCTAAGGGTGCAGTCCACACCATCCTCCAGATGGTTGATGAAGATATTGAACAAAACCGGCCCCAGCACTGACCCTTGGGGCACAGCCGTTGAGCCCGACCATCTAGCCAGTTTTCTATCCACCTTACAGTTCATTCATCCAGCCCATACTTCTTTAACTTGCTGGCAAGAACACTGTGGGAGACTGTATCAAAAGCTTTGCTAAAGTCAAGAAATAGCACATCCACTGCTTTCCCCTCATCCACAGAGCCAGTTATCTCATCATAGAAGGCAATTAGGTTAGTCAGGCATGACTTGCCCTTGGTGAATCCATGCTGACTGTTCCTGATCACTCTCCTCTCCTTTAAGTGGTTCAGAATTGATTCCTTGAGGACCTGTTCCATGATTTTTCCAGGGACTGAGGTGAGACTGACTGGCCTGTAGTTCCCCGGATCTTCCTTCTTCCCTTTTTTTTAAAGAGGGCACTACATTAGCTTTTTTCCAGTCATCCGGGACCTCCCCCGATTGCCATGATTTTTTCAAAGATTGGACTTGTGTTCGTCCAGCCTTTCTAAGTAGTCCCGAACTACTTCTTTCTCCACAGAGGGCTGGTCACCTCCTCCCCATACTGTGCTGCTGTCTGGGAGCTGACCTTGTCTGTGAAGACAGAGGCAAAAAAAGCATTGAGTACACTAGCTTTCTCCACATCCTCTGTCAATAGGTTCCATCCCTCCTTCAGCAAGGGGCCCACACTTTCCTTGACTTTCCTCTTGTTGCTAACATACCTGAAGAAACCCTTCTTGTTACTCCTGACATCTCCGGCTGGCTGCAACTCTAAGTGTAATTTTGCTCTTGCATGCCTGAGCAATATTTTTATACTCCTCCCTGGTCCTTTGTCCCATCTTCCACTTTAAGCCAAGCTGGTCGCCTGCCATATTTACTTTTCTTTCTACAACTCTACTTTTGCTATTAAAGTTCCCGATTTTCAAATAAATAGTTCAAAAATATTCATCCAGCTTCATAGCTGATTGAAAAATGGGGAAAAGATCTCAACTAGCAGTTTTTGAGATTCTTTCCAGGTGGCCAACCCCCCTCCTCCTCCCCCATGTTACTAGGTGTCAGGCTAGCAACTGCCATTCTTGGACAACAAGAGACAAAATACTGAGATGATGTTATCCAAGAATTTATGGTGATCATCTTATTGGACACAAGGGCTGGGTACCTCCCTTGTCTTCAGTGCAGGTCAGAGTTCTTTGTAGACCTCAGAATCCTAATGCTGAATATTACATTCTGATTCTTCTGCAAGGGAAAGTCAAACGTTGTTATTATTAGATGCAAAATATTGTAGATAATGCAAATACCCAAGGCCTCATGTACACTAGAAAAGTTATACTAGTATAACTATGTAAGTTAGGGGTGTGATTTTTTTGGGAGGGGGCAGGGCTTGGGGTTGTGTTGTTTTTATTTTTAGTATGAAGTTGCCTTATAGCAGTACAGTTTATATTGGTTCCTGAACCAGAATAATCTGTATTGTGAAAACCTTTCTGTACCAGTATAATTGTGTCAACAGTAGGAGAGTGTTTCAATGTTCTTTGCGTGTGACTGACCGTGCAGAATTTCCTATGGTTCCTTGTGCTAATAAATATTCTGAATGTAGCGAGAAAACCTAATGGAAAAGGAGGCATCCTAGAAGTAAGTTTACTAGTATTTACGATCCCAAGTGTTCAAAAAGTGACATGTTTCCAAATGGATGAACGTGTCTATACAAGGAGCCGCATAGTTGCCGTCTCAAAATGAGGGGAGCACTAACTTTCATCTCATGAGCACTGGGAGTGTCCCACTAAGCAAAATATATTTCTCTTCCAAGGCAGGGAAACCTAGGGACTGGGGCCATGTAGAAAAAGCTTGGTTGGGGAGCTGCAATAGACAGCAGGCTTGTTGCCAGGGTGTGTGTTAATAATCAGTCTCTTTGGGGCAGGAGACCAGATATTCTTCTCTCTCCCACCCCAGGAGACAAAGCCATCCCTCTGTGTCTTTCTGACAATAGTCATCATCATCCTATATTATGCCAGACAAGACCAGCAGATTCACCATTTCCTGTGGATCAGCACCTTCTCAGAATACACAGTTCTGCCTGGCTGTGGATTTTCCACCCATTATGGCGCTGCCATCAATACTGCCAAGGAAAGTACTTTGCTTTCTTAGCATATTAATGCATTGTAAGTGGCAGGACTACAATTTATGGATGGATTCTTACAGGATCATTGGGAGCCACTGAGTGCATCAACCGTTGGCACATGTTCTCTTCGCTCACTAGTGGCCCAATGTTAGAGCAGACTTAGCTAATGAATGTAAGCTTCACTCTGTGTGATGTTGTCATCTTTTTTAACCAGGCAGCTGCCCTGGCATCCGTGTGATAGTTGGAGCACCTCCATTAGGATCACAGATATCCTTTGACCCTATGCTGCTGTTTACTGGACGTACCTGGAAAGGGAGTTTTATCGGAGGTATGTTCAGAAGAGACTAGTGATTTCAGTACTCATTGTTTGTCTTTCCAGGTTGGAAGACAAAGGATTCTATCCCCCAAATTAGTGTCTGGTTATATGGAGAAGAAATTTAATCCAGATGTGCTAATCATGCACACTTTACCATTTGATAAAATCAATGAAGGATTTGAATTGTTACATTCAGGAAAGAGGTGAGGTTTTCTTCTTCTTCTCCCCCCATTGTGTGGGCTGCTGTAAATAATAATAAAAACAAAAGTTGTTACAACTATAGAATCTTTAACATTTAAATGAAGCTTCTTAAAACTTTGTTTACTTTTCATACAACAATAGTATAGTTATAGATATATAGAGAGAGACACCTCTTTGTGATGAACTAGGACTGTTGTTAAGCAGTGCATGATTGTTACAAAGTCTCCTGGCAACTGATGGCCCCTCCCCTGCAAAGGTGAGAGATGAAGGTGTTGGAACAAAGGGATCAGGTGACCTCCTGGCCTGGGAAGGAGAGGCTGGACAGTTTCAGTTTGGAACTAATGCAGGGAGTCCTGAGCTGGGGTCCTGGTTGTACTGACAAGCTCTGTTTGGACTGTGTTCCTGGCATCTCTAATAAACCTTCTGTTTAAATGAAGACTCAGCACCCCACTATGTATTAGTATTAGTATTACATATATGCTATGATGCTTGTCACTGCCTGCTTTTGTTTTGTTTCAGCATTGGCAGCATCCTTCTCTGTTAAGGTTCTCTCACTCTCTTCCAGCTTGGGACTCCAGAATCCTGTCTGTTCCACACCCAGGTGCCTAACTCCCAATGGGGGTTCAAACCCTGAATAAATCCGTTTTTACCCTGAGAGAGAGGAAAGTCAAATGTTATTAGATGCAAAAACCCAAGGCCTTGTGTACACTAGAAAAGCTATAAGGCAAACTAGTATAACAGTATAGTTTATATTGGCTCCTGAACCAGAAAATTGTGTCAACATTAGGAGAGTGTTTGCAGTGTAAAATACAGATAGTGGCCACAGGACAGATGACCATGATTCTGAAAGGTTCTTTTCCAAAGGAGCTGGGATGATTGTGGCAATAGTGTTATGCAGGTTAACCCTGGTTCAACTTGGGCTGGCTTCAGTTTGGGAGAAGTGGGCCTCTCTGTTGTTGTTGGCTGGAAAGCAGCCAGTGCTTTCAGGATCATTGGGAGCCACTGAGTGTACCTTTGATAGTACCTATCTATATAGACTTAGAGTTAATAAATGAAGACTCAGCACACCCACCACTATGTATTAGTATGACATATATGGTATGGGGATGCTTCTACTTCTCAGACCTTAAAAAAACAGTCATCATTGATACAGTGCTGACAGAGTGTCACCTTGCTTATTAGGTGTAGAGGCACCCAGGTGCACATCTGTGGTTTTATTTATAATAATAAAACCATTAAAAAACATCTTTTGAAGAGTCTTCTGCAATAGCCATGACAAACTGAGTTGTGGCTGCAGCATGCTGAAAAAGAGACTGACTGGGAAACATATATACATCACAAACAGAGCTTCTCTAACATCAGGAGATGTGGTCACCTTAACTCCAATGCTCGGGGCATCTCTTCCACACAAACCAAAAGACTCTCTATTTAAACCATGGAGAGGCGCAGGTGGAATAGTACTGCCACATGATCTCGATTGTAGACTGGGGAGGGTGGGTGTGTGACTTGTTCCCATACTACAAGAACTGGGGGGGGCGCGGCGTGCCACCAAAAGAGATTAACAGGCAGCAGCTTGTTCACACTAAATTCATGGGGGGGGGGGCGGGGGGTTAACTCCATTCATGGCTATTAGCCAGGCGTGAGGGCGAGTGGCCCTAACCCCCGCACCCCCGCCCGGGGGCAGAGGAAGGGGGGTTACAAAGGTTCTCCACAAGCAACAGAGCTGCGGGGCTGCAACTCACCTCGCCTCGCCCCAGCAGCTTCCCTGCCCGCATGATGCAGAGCCCGGGCGAGGCCCTTCCCCGCCTCACCTACCGGGGTCCTGCAGCGCGGGGAGCGGCTCGGCGGCTCTCGGAGCCCGGCAGCGGGGCGGGACACGCTCCGCTCCAGCCTCGTCCTTGCTCTGAATGCTGGAGCAGCCGCCGCTCTCTCGCGCGGGAGCCGCTTCCGCCTTTGTACCCCGCCCGCGCCTCCCCATTGGCTGGGGAGGCGCCCAATGGGACGCCGTTCCCAAATGCGCATGCGCATGTGCCGGCGGGCCTGGCTTGGGAGAGAGCGAGGCACGTCACCGGCCCGGGCTGCGGTACCCCAGGAACCCAGCGCGGGCCGGCCCAGCGGACACCAGCACATGGGGCAGCGGCCTTAGGCTCGCCAGGACCCAGCCTCGGGCCCAGGTTCATGGTGTGAGCACAGCCCCGGAGCGTGTGGAGAGGAGAGGAGAGGAGAAGCCGGCCAGCGGCCTGCTCCTGGAGGGGACAGCCCCCGGTGCGGGTTGCACAGAAGACGAGGGGGAGGGTGTTTTATTACACGCCAAGAGCGGGGCTCCTCTGGGGACCGGTGCCTGCACCCCCGCCTGCCCCTGGGTCAGGAGGCGCCTCCCTGCCACCACCCCTGCTCTTAGCAGGAGGAAGTCTTGCTGTGGAGCCGCTCCCTGACCGACACACACCCCAGCCTCTAGTTACATGCAGAGTGGACAGGAAGACCTAGGTACACACACCCGCTACTGTGCCCAGCCTGTGCCACTGAACGCGTTCCCAAATCAGCGGCACATACATACTGGCTTGTAAAATGCAACTCAGGACCAACACTTGGCTTAACCACAGGCGCTGAGATTACAGAACATGAGAATCAAATGATTAAGAAAGAACCGCGTTTAAGAAGAATGTTGGAAACAGGTCGTTACCTGAACAACCGAAATCATAGCGCACAAACTATCAGGTTAACCTCCTGGCTGAAGACATTTCTCTCACCTAAAGTCTGCTGTAGCGTTTTCAGCCGAGGCTGCCTGCGACCCATGCTGTCCATTCGCTTGCCAGGTGCCGGATGATGGAGTGTCTTCGGTATATACCCCCGCTGTTCATTGTCTTTACTCCAAGGCAGGATAATCCCCCACCCAGGGCTTGTTTTCGCCTGCGTTCTCCTTTCCTGTAGAGCTCACATCTCTTTAGTACATAGACTTTGTATGTAAACAGGCATGCATTCTGCTAGTTTACAATGCTACCTTTACATCCCAACAGACATTTAAACACATATTTCCAGTATATATACACACACAACTCCTTACATCGTATCTGTACAACATTTCACCACAATATTAATGACTAGTGTGTCCCCGGCATTCAGGTGAGACCTCACCTGCGATGCTTTGGGAGAACCAGAATGTTCATAGCAAACTCAGGAGGTTGCTGTAACCCCTCTGCACCCGCCTTGCCAGTTGCCTTTAACATATTCTTGTGTCACAGACACCAGACCGATGGCAATGAGTCAATGTGAGGATTTGTGACTAGCCACTGAGCCCTTTGTTAACCCATCAAACGAGTAGCCCCCTGGTGCCAGGAGGTGGATTGCGGCAGCCCGGGGACGGCTCTGCATTGTAACCAGAAGGCGGGCCGGGCCGGGCCGAACCGAACGCCCAGGCAATGCAAAGGAGGTAAACTACATGTTGCGATAGCACCGCTTGGCCTGTGACATAAGCAGATCGACATGTATTTGGATTGTTGACAAGTGGCCTATTTTGCCCCGGTACAAATGACAGAGGTACTTTCTGGGGTCCGTACCTGGAATGCTAGTATCCCAACCAAGGAGAATGAAAGGTACAGAACAAGTTACTCCTGATGGCATTCTGCACCAAAAGAATAAGAATTCTGTACACAATATTTTAAAATTCTGCAAAATGTATTTGTCAAATAAATGTGGAGGCTCCGGCATGGCGTCGGGGAGCACAGGCCACTGGCGTCATAGAGGTGGGAGATCACTGTGCAGCTCCCCCCTGGGACTCAGCGGTGAGGCTGCACCCAACCCTGACACAGCGCAAGGATAGGGCCTGGCCCAGAAACAGCCCAGGGTCCTGCCCCTCCTTGCTAGGTGAACCAGCTGTGGGCAGGCAGGCTCAGCAAGGCAGGATCCAAGTCTAGAGGGACTTAGTGTGGGGGGATCCAGGTGTAGGTTGAGAGGGTTCTGGCAGGTGTGGGTTGAGGGGCAATCCGGGTGCAGGTGGCTCAGTGGAGGACCCGGCTGCGGGAGAGTGGTGAGGGGACCTGGATGTACAGGGACTTGTTGGAGGGTTCTGGGTGCAACGGTAAAGGGACTCTGCAAGGAGGGGCGGTGTCCAGGTGAACGTGGTTGGGGCTCAGCGGAAGCAGGGGTCGGGGGGGGGGGGGGAAATCAGTGGGTCCAAATGCTGGGTAAGTGGGGCTCAGGGCGGTTCTCAGTGCGGCTCGGCGGGAGGGTCTTGGTATGGGGGGGTGGGTCTGAATGCATGGGGTTGGGCAGATGGGGGAGCAGCTCCCTCTAAAGTGCAGGGGTGGGTGGGTGGGGGATGGGCACGCTGCACTTCCTACAGCTGGGGGAGAAATCTGGGGGTGGGTCTGACACGACCCCGGATGCCGTGTAGGGGAAAAGGAAGTCCCATCCTCCCCAGCCCAGATGGGACTAGCAGCTGAGCCCGGCACATGGTAGGAGCTACCAGCCAGGTCTTCCCCAGTCCCGCCCCCCTGCCCCACAATGATTAACCTCTCTGCCGGCTGCCCTGGACACCAAAACATACTGCTCGGGAAGGTTGCATGACCGCTCTTGTGGCTTCCTTATCAAAAAGTCATTTCTCTGTGGGGAAGCAAAGAAATTTGCGAGAGACATACATTCTGCGCACACACAGTGGTGCACAATTCCCCCGGGAGTAACAAGTGGAAGAATTGGAACCGACCGATGGGCTGGATTTTAGTGACACGTGAAGAGTTTTATAACTTGTAAAATCATCCTAGAAATACACGACGTCCCCTGCAACGTGGGATGCCTCACGATGCCTTGCTGCTGTGGCTCACAAACAGCCAGACGACTTACAGGTCACCATCACACCCTGAACGTCTGTGTATTGCCACAGCCCTGGTCCAGCAGTTCAAACCCCGGTGGCCTGTTAGCAAACACCAGTCACGCTCTGGCTTCCGGCAGCCTCGATTACGACGTGTGCGGTGATCCCGACGAACTGCGGGTCTTCCCTGCAGAAATGTCTGTTCCGCACTGTCCAGATATATTCCGTCCGTTGCCTCTGTGAGGGCATCGAGCTACACCACCTTAAATGGAGTTCCCCGCACGATTCACAACGCTGGATGAATTGTGATTAAAGAACAAAACAAGTTTATTTAACTACAAAGAGATTTTTTAAAAAGTACAAGTTATAGTCAGAAATGGTTACGAGACAAACATAAAACGCTTCCTAGTTCTCATCTTAAACGAGACATGGTTCAAGGTGAAATTCTTACCAGAGATGTTCAGTAGCACTGCTGACCAAATTACAGGGCAGGATCTGCTCCTGAGGTCCAGTGGCTGTTTTCTTTTGTCCGCTTAGGTGAAAGAGAGAGATGGACAAGAAAAGATAACTTGGGATGTTTTTGCCCCTCTTTTATAGCCCCTCAGTCACCCTTTGGAAACCATGTTCCTGAGCGTGACCCCTGGTTAAAAGCTCTTTCCAGCTGAGAGCAAGGAGATACAGAGTTTGTTGGGGGGAAAGGTTTCATGCTGTTGTTTGCTAAGTTCAGATCTGTGTGTTCCTGCCCTGCTTCCTTGCCAAAGAATGACCACTTGATCGGGGCCGGATTAACTCTCCTGTGGGCCCAGGGCTATTAGATTTTGTGGGGCTCCTGGGGGTTTGGAGTGGGGGAAATGGGCTCAGGGCTGGGGCAGAGGATTGGGGTGCAGGCTCCAGCCGGGAGGCGCTTACCTCGGGCAGCTCCTGGGGTACCCGGCCAATGGGAGCTGTGGAGCCGGCGCTGGGGGCGGCACACAGAGATTCCCTGAATGCCCCTCGTCTAGGTGCCGCAGGGGCACGTTCATAGAATCTCAGGGTTGGAAGGGACCTCAGGAGGTCATCTAGTCCAACCCCCTGCTCGAAGCAGGACCAAACCCAATTAGATCATCCCAGCCAGGGCTTTGTCAAGCCTGACCTTAAAAACCTCTAAGGAAGGAGATTCCACCACCTCCCTAGGTAACCCATTCCAGTGCTTCACCACCCTACTAGTGAAAAAGTTTTTCCTAATATCCAACCTAAATCTCCCCCTCTGCAACTTGAGATCATTACTCCTTGTTCTGTCATCTTCTACCACTGAGAACAGTCTAGATCCATCCTCTTTGGAACCCCCTTTTAGGTAGTTGAAAGCAGCTATCAAATCCCCCCTCATTCCTCTCTTCTGCAGGCTAAACAATCCCAGTTCCCTCAGCCTCTCCTCATAAGTCATGTGCTCCAGCCCCCTAATCATTTTTGTTGCCCTCCGTTGGACTCTTTCCAATTTATCCACATCCTTCTTGTAGCGTGGGGCCCAAAACTGGACACAGTACTCCAAATGAGGCCTCACCAGTGCCGAACAGAGGGGAATAATCACGTCCCTCGATCTGCTGGAAATGCCCCTACTTATACAGCCCAAAATGCCGTTAGCCTTCTTGGCAACAAGGGCACACTGTTGACTCATAGTCAGCTTTTCGTCCACCGTAACCCCTAGGTCCTTTTCTGCAGAACCGCTGCCCAGCCATTCGGTCCCTAGTCTGTAGCAGTGCATGGGATTCTTCCGTCCTAAGTGCAGGACTCTGCACTTGTCCTTGTTGAACCTCATCAGATTTCTTTTGGCCCAATCCTCTAATTTGTCTAGGTCCCTCTGTATCCTGTCCCTACCCTCCAGCGTATCAACCACTCCTCCCAGTTTAGTGTCATCTGCAAACTTGCTAAGGGTGCAGTCCACACCATCCTCCAGATCGTTGATGAAGATATTGAACAAAACCGGCCCCAGCACCGACCCTTGGGGCACTCCACTTGATACCGGCTGCCAACTAGACATGGAGCCATTGATCACTACCCGTTGAGCACGACCATCCAGCCAGTTTTCTATCCACCTTACCGTCCATTCATCCAGCCCATACTTCCTTAACTTGCTGGCAAGAACACTGTGGGAGACTGTATCAAAAGCTTTGCTAAAGTCAAGAAATAGCACATCCACTGCTTTCCCCTCATCCACAGAGCCAGTTATCTCATCATAGAAGGCAATTAGGTTAGTCAGGCATGACTTGCCCTTGGTGAATCCATGCTGACTGTTCCTGATCACTTTCCCCTCCTTTAAGTGGTTCAGAATTGATTCCTTGAGGACCTGTTCCATGATTTTTCCAGGGACTGAGGTGAGACTGACTGGCCTGTAGTTCCCCGGATCTTCCTTCTTCCCTTTTTTAAAGATGGGCACTACATTAGCTTTTTTCCAGTCATCCGGGACCTCCCCCGATTGCCATGATTTTTTCAAAGATAATGGCCAATGGCTCTGCAATCACATCGGCCAACTCCTTTAGCACCCTCGGATACAGTGCATCCGGCCCCATGGACTTGTGTTCGTCCAGCTTTTCTAAATAGTCACGTTGGCGAGCTGGCGCTCACAGCTCCAGGCCCGAGGGGGAGCACCGAGGCTCAGGGACCGGTGTCGCCCGCGGCACGGAGACTTGCCACAGGCCGGATGAAAAGAAGTAGTGGGCCGCATCCGGCCCACAGGACCCCGGGCTACAGCCTCTAAAGCCCCTGCATTAATCCGGCCCTGCACTCGATAGGTGATGACACCTGCCCGGGGTATCAACTTGTCTTTTGTGTTTGAGAAAGAGGTTTGCCCACTCCCCAGACATGTCTGGTAAACACATAGTATTGATTTCAGCTTATGTTCATAACTTTACATATAATGTTGCTACATACATTTTACTGTGATATTATTGACCAGCAAGTTTTACTTCTCACATGGTACCTCAAGCGGGCGTATTTTGTACAAAGATTTTTACAACAGTGTGTCGGATGTGAATACAGGGGTGCGTTCTGTCACGGTATCTTATTGAACTTTTCTTCCCGTACTATGCCAGTATTGACTTTCTGCCATAAACTTGACTGATATTGGTTATTTGAGCTCTTCTATATATTTCATAACAAACCAAAGCATAGCCAAGCAATCGATGCTATCATTTATCAACACTGCCCACCAGCCACATAGGTGGATAATTACAGGCGGGCGGGTTACTTCTTTAAAAAGCTCATCATGGATAGACCAGACCCTGGCACCTCTTAAAGAAGCCGGCCGCCCTGGGACATTGGCCTTAAATGGTTGGTACATTCACTGCTTAAATGGTTGCTCCTCCCCACCCGCTTGCCCTTAAATAAGGGCCACCTTCTCCTCTGGCATTTGTGACAATTCAGCAAAGCCCCCTGGTCCCTGAACGACTCATGGAGAGACCTGGCTATACAGTGGTGGATGGTGCTCCGATTAGACCCCGGTGAAACCAGAATGACCCAACGGGGAGAGACGGAGTAGGGGGATATCCAGTCTGAAGTGGAGTCAGTGGGGTTGTACGGCAGGAATCAAAAGCAGAATCCAGCCCAGAGTCAAACAGCTGCTGGGCTTTCTGAGGGATATGTGCAGAAATTTAACTTTGACCCCGTTTGGGGGGGCAGTGTGCCCCCTCCCACTACCACCACTCTGGCAGGAGCTTGCTCTGCCCTCTCTCTCTCTCCCCTCCCCCGCCCCCCCCCCCCCCCCCCCCAGCTCTAGCAGGAGCTCGCTCTCCCCACCACCGCAACCCTAGGGCCGGAGGAGTTCAGTGTTCCTGACAATTATTGGGGAGGAGGCATGCCTTTGCTTGTTCCCCCTTTTGCAGGCCCCAACATTATCATACCACATGGGAGGTGCCCCCGTATGAAGTAGACATTATCAGCAGCATTACAGTAACAGCCTCCCCTTTTTATAGTGCACATTGTCAGCAACATTATGGTAGCGCCAGGGGGCAGCGGGGAATTATGAGGTACACATGATCAGCAACATTACGGTAGCCCCTTTGACCCCTTTGCTGTTACTTGGGACTGTGCCGAACTATTTCCATCTGGCACAATGTGAGTTACTCATGGAGAACACACACAGTCCTGTTCCTCGAGGGAATCAAGCCACCCAGGCCCTTTCCTTCCTCCAAAACCCAAGCTTGCTTCTCCGGCCCGCCCCGTGCCCAAGGGAGCTGTTTCTCTGCTTCCTTCACTGTCCATTAACTTTCTTCCCAGAACACAGCCAATCCCTCAGCCTCGGCATCCACAACCCATCCCAGAGACACCCCTCAGCTTCTGCTTGGCTGTGCTGTGCGGCCCAGTGTCTTGGGTGGTGGCTCCCCATTGCTCACTGCTATCTCTACACAATGAGGCATTTAATTGCTCCTTCCGCTTAGCTGGAAAGAAAAGCTCTTCACACACTCAGGTCTGTGATTGTCTATAGATCAAAGAGTCAGTATCACCTTCCAGCATAACAACAGTTAATGCCCACATATTCTGGAATGGGTATGAATCCTCATACCTCTGGGATGGGGCGCAGGGGCTGTTTATACAGGAAGCCCCCTTGCCTGGCGCTGAGATGCAGCCACCTCTGGGGTGGGATGCGGGGACAGTTTATACAGCAAGACCTTGCCTGACACTGAGATGCACCCACCTCTGGGGTAGAGTGCTGGGGCGGTTTATACGGGGATCCCCGTGGGCACTCTGGTTTATAATTTAACCCTTTGGGAACTGCACAGCAGGCAAAACAAGAGGCATTTAACCACAGTCACTTTTACCCTCAACGCACACAAGAGTCACAGATATTCAGATAAAACAAGCAAAGCCCATATGCTCCCCCACCCCCTGTCCCTGTCTCAGCTCACCCCTCCTTGAGAGTCCACTGGATAGTCCTCCCGCTGGCATTGTCAGGTGATGCTCAGCTGATGTACCGGGCCATGTATTTCCAGGAGCTATTGAGACATTTCAATGCTGTGGACCAGGCCTCATCTGGAATCCTAGGTCCAATTCGTGGCCCTAAATAGGAATCCTAACTAAGACAGAGCAGGACAACTACAATGCTCAGGGAAACAGCCCACGACTCTTCCGAGAGGAGACTGGAAGAATTTGGCTTGTTTGGCCTAAAAACAGAAATGCCGTTGCTCCCTGTAAGTACACCAGGGAAGGGAAAGAGCTAGTGAAGATGAAGTAGTGGATAACACTGAGAACTAAAGGACAATGTTATCCCAAAAGCCAATGGGGATAAACTCACCAGGGGTTCACTGTTCCCACCCACCAGCAGAGGGGGGAGCAGTCATTTCCCTACACCCCCCCCCCTGAATTTCCCCAACACCCCCCCCCCCAATTTTGTGAACTAGTTACATGCCAATTTAGTGACACCCTCCCCCTGTAAATTTGAACACCCCCCCCCCCCCCATTTCAATTCCTGGGGAAACCGGGGGGGAGGAGGGGAGGGAGGTTCTGGAAAACCCCAAACTAGCTGCAAGCTGGAGCAGTGTTTGAAGGGATTCTCTGTCATAGCCCTCCTCATAAGAGGGAGCCCGGCTGAGATCTGGCCCTTAAATAAACTTCCTGGCCCTGCTTTACCCACTGATCAGCTGCAGGTGGTGAAACTCCCTGTCCACCTGGGGATCAGCCTGGCTCCTTCTCCTACCAAGGCATCCACAGCTGATGATGACTGTGGTGTCAACCCTTACAATGAGCTGTCCTGGGTCTCTGCTTGAGGTCTGGATCAGATCTGGCATCCCCTGCAGAGGAAAGGCCCCCGTGTCCCATTTCCCCCCCACACACACTCCCGAGCCAACCGGTCTGCCTCCCTGCCCTGGGATCGGATCGGACCTAGCACCCATGCAGACGTTATGTTCTGGGCCCCGTTCTCCTGGAAGATCAGACATGGTGTCGGTCACCAATTGGTGCCAGTTCGGGTAGGAGGAGGCTGGAGAAGCTGCGGATCTTTGCTGCCAGATTCCAGGCATCCAGTACAAGTGGGTCCCCTGGTGACCCCTCTAGTGCTCCCTGCTGCCAACCCCAGTGCCCCCTGGTGCCTCTGCTGCTCCCCCGCCCCATGCACCACCCCATCCGGCAATGCCCCAGTGCCCTCTCCCTTCCCCAGACCCCCTCCACACCTAACTACTTCTCCTCCCAGTACCTCCAAACCCCAAGTGCCCCCTCCACCGCTCTAACCCCCTCAGCCTCTTCCTCCTCCACTCCGGCAAGCCCCCCATGCTCCCTAAACCCCCATGGCCCCTTTCCCCTCCACCCTTTGTGACCCTTCCCATGCCCTCTTTCCTGTGATCTCTCTGATTCCCCCCCACCCATGTTCCCCCCAGCCCCAGGCCCCACAGGGATGGAATGGGACCCAGGCATCCAGGACAATGCCCCTAATGGCAGAACCACAGTGCTGCTAGGCTCAGGGGTGCAGCAAGGGAAACAGACCCAGGTGCCCAAGGCAGCTCTCCTGGGAGAGGGCCGACAGTGCTGCCAGCCCCATGGGGAGGGAATGTGACCCAGACATCCAGGACAGCTCCACAGGGGCTCTGTAGCTCCTGGGAAAGGGGAAAGGGAATGGGACCCAGGCATCTGGGATGACTCCTCTAGGGGCTCTGCAGCTCCCAGCCCCTGGGAGTGGGGGTGATAGGGAATGGGACCCATGCGTCCAGGCTCCTGTCTCTCTCGGTGTCCCCCCAGAACATGATGGTGCTGAGGGACCTGAATGGGGGTGGGGTCTGCATCCCATCCGGATGTGCAGAGAGCCGGGTTTCCCTGGCTGATCAGGGACGGTGCTGACACCACGATCAGACTCCTGACCCACTGCAGCTATGACCAGGGCCGGCTCCAGGCACCAGCTTTACAAACTGGTGCTTGGGGCGGCATCGAGAATGGGGCGGCAATCCGAGTCCCGCGGCGGCAATTCGGCGGCAGGTCTGCTCTTCCCTTGCTGCCGAATTGCCGCCGTGGACTCGGACTGCCTGTGTCGGGGGCGGGGCTGCGGCGACTGCTTGGGGCGGCAATATTGTGAGAGCCGCATTTGGCTATGACAGGTTTCCGGGGGCCAGCACGGGGACAGGGGCGCAGTCCCAGGGGAGGGCCGGAGGACTGGGGGAATGAGCACAGGGTGGGGAGGAGTGGGGGTCTCAGCCTGGGATGTGGAGAGAGCTGGTTCCCAGCCCTGGGTGGGGGAGGCCAGAGAACTGGATCAGAGCACACGGATGGGGTGTGGGAACTGACTCCAAGCGGGAGGAGGGGCTCCTCAGGGTGGGTGGGGGTCCCAGCATGAAGGGTGGAAGAAGTGGGGCACAGAAAGCCCCAAGCAGAAAGGAGTGGGTGGGGAACAATAGAGGGGTGCAGTGGTCTCAGGCCCCCGTAGTTTATAGGTTAACTCCTCTGGGCAGGTATTGCAGGGAGTTGGGGGGCCTCTGCCCCCAAAGCAGATGACAGGAGCAGATCTCCAGCCCAGCAGCTCCCGCCCTCCCCCAGCCAGTCTGCCCCCTCCCCCCCGGGGTACACAGACGCAGTGCAGTTGTAGATAAATCTCTGCATTATGCATTTTTGTATAACTTTTATATGACATTGTATTGAACCTTGCTAATATGTTATAGCGGGCCCCTAAGGTAGTATAATTAAGGTAAAAGAAAAATGTCTTTTTGCTAGAAGTAGAATAAGATCTTCCCCCCACTTTGTATTCAGTTGCCCTGTTGAATGAATGAGGTGTGAATGAGGAAGGTGTGGAAGGCAGGCACCTCCAGACAGCTGCAACCCTTGGAGAGGGGATGGGAACCAGACCAAGGACAGTCATACTTGTCAAGTGGGCTGACTAGAGAAGAGCAGACATACTGACGGCCTCGGGGGTTAGAAGCAAGCACCTTCCTTTGGGAACACCCTCTTTGCAGCATTGGGACAACCCCCAGCCCAGAGACAAGCAGCAAAAAGGACCAACGGACACAGTCCCAGATTTTGGGCCGCACAGTGAGCCCACCTACTCACCCCCCCCCCCCCCCCGCGGGCCGCACAGTGAACCCACGTGGACCGCATGTTGTGCAGGCCTGCTGTAAATAGTGATCAATGTCCTTTGCCTCCAGACAAATAATTTGGGTATCCATTACATATCTGTAGCTCAAGGACCACGCTTCAATATGGGCTCAGGTCTCTTTCTGTTTCACACCTTTGGGACCGAGTCTTTTAAATGCCCTGTGTGATTGACCTCTCCCCACAACAAGGGTTCAGTTCCCCGCCGCCCCGCCCCCATACTAAGATGGAGTGGCCTCCCACTGAGCTGGAGGGGGAGGGACCACTCTCTGATCCCTGGGGGCGGAGCCAGGCTGGGCTCACCCCTCCTGCAGGCTGCTAAGGGGCGGGGCAGGAAGTATAAAAGGCGGAGCCCCTAGGGTAGTTCAGCCTAAGCCAGGGAAGGGAAATAGATGTTTTCAGGCTGCTGGTGACTGTGTAGCTGCCCTGTGCCCTGCCTGAGGATGAGACTGACCCAGGAGAAGTACTGCTGGGATTGCTACTTGCTGTGTACCTTGAGGGGATGGAGGATGACCCTGAGCTGCAGGTACCTTATGGTGGGAGAGTGGGAAGTAGCCTAGGGTTGGCTGACTATAGTTGCCTGTCTATCTCCTAGAGCTGGAAGGACCTTGAAAGGTCATTGAGTCCAGTCCCCTGCCTTCACTAGCAGGACCAAGTACTGTCCCCTGACAGATTTTTGCCCCAGATCCCTAAATGGCCCCCTCAAGGATTGAACTCCCAACCCTGGGTTTAGCAGGCCAATGCTCCAACCACTGAGCTATCCCTTCCCCCTGTGGCTGTTCTGTAACTGCCTGAATCCTGCTCAGTGTGTTTTGGTTGGCTCCCTGCCAACCCATTGGTATAACACTGTCATGGTTGGGGTCCTGGCCTGGGACCTGGTGGAGTAGGGTGGGCCTGGGTCCCCCTCTGCCCTGCTGCCAACCCCACCCTGGGATGGCAGCCCTTAAGCTCAGAAGCCTGAGTTTGTCTGCTGGAGTCAGGGTGCTAAATATTAGACTGCTTGTTTGTTTGCTCTGCCCTGCTTAAGGGCCTGGGCTCCTTGAGACTGTTGGACTGCACTGTCCCACCTAAGACCCTGACCTCTAATTCCTGGTAAGGGGTGGTGTCCCCGGGGTGTGGTGAGGTGGAGTAGCCTCCCATTGAGCCGGAGGGGGAGGGACACTGCCAACCCACAATCCCCCTCATCTAACTGCTTGGTCTTGGGTCCCAGGTAACTGCTGGGTGACGTGACCCCTGGCTACTGAGGGAAGGGCGGTCTCTCCTTTCCCCCCACTCTTGGCCCTGGCCCTTTTTCATGCCCTTTGTCTAATGACCACCTTTTAAGAAGGGTTTGGGTCACCTTTCCCGTGCTTGTATCATTAGGGATCACTTTGATGTGCCAGGCAAAATGACTGCCCTGTAAACCCAGTGTAAGGTAGAACCCTCTTAATCTCAAAATAGTGGGGCCTTTTTGCGGCTTGAGGCCATTGCTGCCTTTCTGCTGGCCAAGAAATGCATGGGTACAGGGGCACAACTATGATTCATGAATATATTTTTGAGACCTAGCTTCAGCTAGAATACTGGTGTCAGATATCCAGAAAATCATTGACTTATAACAATCTTGCCTGGGGACCATTTTGGGATGGACCAGTGTGGGGCCTGGATGGAGGAGGGGAAAGTTGAAGGACTCTGGTAGGGGGATGACCAAGTTGTGGCTTCAGCCCTGCAGTTCAAACTCAAAGATGTAGCAATGCATGACATGCACCCAGGGAGACAGTGCATGGTACTTCAAATGCTCTAGATATTAAAATCTGGAATGGCTCACCAGAGCAAGAGGGGATATTGGTCGGGAGGTTGAGGGGTTCAGACCAGTAAGGGGTTGTGTAACCCTTGCCCTGCAGCTCTGGGGGGCCTTAAAAGCTATGCTCACAACCTGGACACTAATGGCCACCAAACAAGCACGTAGTATGCACCCCTCCCAGAGACCTTTTCTGCGCTTGGTCATTGGCTCAGAGCATTATCAATACCATGTCCTCTCCTTTGCATTGTCCATGACCCCAGGAGCTTTCACATAGGTCCTCTCTGTAGTTGGAGCTACATCGACACGGCATTGTAGTCCTTCCCTATCTAGATGACTGGCTTTGCAAGGGCTGCTTTGCTCCTGAGGTGCAACCAGCAGAGCCCTCCCTTCGTTTCCGGCTCTTGATATAACTGGAATATGTAACACATCTCTGTAAAAGTTATGATCTACTGAATCTATTCCTCCTGTTTGTATGCATGTATCATTTTTCTTGTAGTTGAAGTTACGGGGGGGGGGAAGGGGAATAGCTCAGTGGTTCGAGCATTGGCCTGCATAACCCAGGGTTGGGAGTTCAATCCTTGAGGGGGCCATTTAGGGATCTGGGGCAAAAATTGGGGATTGGTCCTGCTTTGAGCAGGGGGTTGGACTAGATGACCTCTTAAGGTCCCTTCCAACCCTGATATTCTATCATTCTAAGTTATGAATATTGGTTGTACTTCTTCAGAAAGGAATGTGCAGGTTAAGTGCCCAATCAAGAAGCGCTTAACAGACAATAGACCTTGCAGATGCCAATCCACATCTGAGCTTTGCCAGGAATGTGGCTTGGCTCCTAAGGAACTGAATGGTGCATGGACATGTGACCCCAAAACTCCATTTGGTAACTGGATGCTACACGGGGAGAGGGAGAGGGAGGGGGGTGTCTACCCAGAGGAGAGAGTCTATTTAAACCTCTGGGAGACTCCTCTATCATGTCTTCAGCTGGCTAAAGAGAGCCTTTCCACTCCCTAATGACACACCTGAGAGAGACTGGAACAAAGGACAAGGACAATAGCAGGTGTGAGTGATTGCTGGACCCAGGCTAGGAGGACCATAGCCTGTAAAAGGAAGTTTACTGGAACTGGTGAAGCTTTTAATCTGTAGTCAGTTTGATTAGACATAGACTTGCGTGTTTTATTGTATTTTACTTGGTAATTCACTTTGTTCTGTCTGTTACTACTTGGAATCACTGAAATCCTACTTTCTGTACTTATTAAAATAACTTTTCACTTATTAAATTACCTGGAGTATGTGTTAGTACCTGGAGGGGGGCAAACAGCTGTGCATATCCCTCTATCTCTGATATAGAGGGCAAACTATTTATGAGTTTACCCTGTATAAGATTTATACAGGGTAAAATGGATTTATTCTGGGTTTGAACCCTATTGGGAGTTGGGCACCTGGGTGTCTAAGGCAAGAGCACTTCCTAAGCGGCTTCCAGGCAAGCCTACAGCTGTTAGGGGACGTGGTTCTGACCTGGGTCTGGGTTTGCAGCAGGCTAGCAGGTCTGGCTCAAACCAGACAGGATTCTGGAGTCCCAAGCTGGAAAAGGCAGGAAAGTAGGGGCAAGAGTAGTCTTGGCACACCAGGTCGCAGCTCCAAAGGGGTTTCTGTGATACCAACCTGTCACACACCCCATTCCCAGCTTTGGGCAAACAGAGGCTAGGGCCGCCATCCCTCTTTCCAGCAGATTTTGCAATGGAAAGCAGATGCACCCAGTCCCTTAACTATCATCATAAAGACACACATACATATGCTGGACATAGACATTTGGTCCGGAGAGTCCTCCAAGAAAGGTAGAAATGTAAAAGTTGTTCCACTTATTTGTAGCAGATTGCTTCTCTAATGTCTAACAGACCTCCTTAAAGGCTTCCTCAACACTTGTAGGCAGATTTATTTGCATGGCAAATTGGTCAGTTACACATAGTTTCTGGATTTGCGTAAGACTTTGTGCAAATGCCAAGGTTTGGCCCTAAAAGATCTGTTAGCTAGCACTCAAACAGGAAACTAAAACCTACTTCTAAAGCAGATAAGTAATTTTATTTATTGACTTTGAAATATTGGCTCCACCCCTTCAGTATCTACTGCCTGTCCATTAGTCCTTCCCAGAAGGTCAAGAACAATAATCTCCACTTTTATAAATAAAATATTTGTAGGCCAGGAAGGGACACCATCAAGGTGAGTTGTCCTAACTCCCTATAACAACTTATCATGTGTGTGTGAAATTGAGGGGAAAACAATTGGTATAAAAAAAACAAACAGGATTTTTGTTTTATACTTCCAGGTATGCACAACAGAAGCAGAAACAACCCTCCTACCCATCCCAGATGAAGCCCTGGCTGCAGCAATACATGTCTTTACCTTCCACTCTACTTCCTCAATCAGCCCAATTTAGATGAAGCTTCAACTGGTCCAGCATGCTGGAAAAACTCCTGACAGCATCACCTTGGCAACAGCTTATTAGGCCATGTTCAATGCACTGCAGTGTCTCCCCAATGCAGGATTTGCTTTGAGGTCCTAGCCCTAATCTATAAAGCCCCAATAATGTGAGCTAGATCAGGGGCTCTGTGCAACCCTTCAAGAATACACCAATCCACACAAGAAATATGACTGACAGAGCTTGGAGGGAAAAACCAGCACTCACTGCTCAAGTTACACTCAGGTCTGGAGCTGAGATCCCTCACCTGTAGAGCATCCCTCTTTTACAAAATAAAATCCTTGAAGGCCTGCCCCCAACAGAGGACAATGGGGCAAACTTCAAAATGTGTCCTGTGACAGTGTCCCCATAAAACTTTATGGGGAGATGTAGCATAAAACATATTCCAGTTACATATATACATTTATAAACATGTGCCATGTAACATCTCTGTTATAATCTACTGAATCTATTCCTCCTGTTTGTATGCATGTATCATTGTTGTAGTTGAAGTTATGAATATTGGTTTTATATTGGCTGGTTTTATACACAGCCTTGGTAAGAGCATGGGCTCATGTCTGGAGAAAGGCATGCGCCCAATCCACATCTGAGCTGGGCCAAGAATGTCACTGGGCTAGTGTCTGAAATGTGCATGGACATGTGACTTGCCCATGTGATCCCAAAACTCCAGGGCAACATGATGCTATTGGGCGGGGCGGGGCGGGGGGGTGAGAGTCTATTTTAAAGCCCTGGGAGACCCCTCCAGGTTGTCTTCAGCTGGCTAAAGAGAGAGGCTCTCCACCCCCCCAAAGACATACCTGGAAAAAGACTGAACAAAGGACAAAGACAATAGTGGACCCAGGCTATGAGTTCTACAGCCTGTAACAGGAAGAATCTGGAGCTGGTGAGGTTTTTATAGCTTAAGTTTGATTAGACAGAGATGTGTGTTTTATTTTATTTACTTAGTAATTCACTTTGTTCTGTCTGTAACTACTTGGAATCACTTGAATCCTACTTTCTGTACTTAAGTAAAACGTGATTTTAATAAGTTACCTGGAGTACGAGTTGGTACCTGGTGAGGGCAAACAGCTGTGCATATCTTTCTATCTTTGAAACAGAAGGCAAACTATTTATGCGTTTACCCTGTATAAGCTTTATACAGGGTAAAATAGATTTATTAAGGGTTTGAACCTCCATTGGGAGTTGGGCACCTGGGTGCCAAAGGCAAGTGCACTTCCTGAGCTGCTTCCAGGAGCCTTACAGTTTGTTAGGGGATGTGGTTCGGATCTGGGTCTGTGTTTGCAGCAGATCAATGGATCTGGCTCAAAACAGACAGGATTCCGGAGTCCCAAGCTGGAAAGGGCAGGGAAGCAGGGGTAGAAGTAGCCTTGGCACACCAAGTGGCAGCACCAAGGTGGTTTCTGTGATACCAACCCGTCACATTGTCCCATTCCATAAATACACACTACATCCCATTGGGCGCATTTTCTATAGAGCAATTACCACACAAGAAATCCTGAACCACGCAGGTCATGACCTCAGACAGGTAGTGAACTGGCGAAAAGGGAGTATTAAAGAAAGCATATAATTACAAGAAAAATTAAATTACACAGTTTTTGGAGGGAGTAAAGGAGAGAGAAAGCAAGCCCTTAATGCACAGAATGTGCCTTTGCTTGTTTGGAGTTTGTTTATTGTTTCAAGGCAGCACAATCTATGTAGAATAAAAAACAATCCAAGAAAAAAACAAAAACCACAACCAAATTTGGGATAGGCCAGGAGCTAAGTAAATTCAAATCTTAGCAGCACAATTATTTACATGTCTGAACAGCAATACTTATCCCATCCTCAAAAGAAGTTTCAAGTAGGCAATCTTTGATTTCATTTAGTATGAAATTTCTTCCAAAGGACTTATGGAATATGGAAGTAAACATTTCAAAAGCAAGTGCAACCTGGAGTGATTTCCCCCACCCCCTTAACCTTGTAGCCAAGATGGACAAAGTAAATCACTTCATGTTAACTTGTTGCTGAAAGAATCCCTTCTGCAGATTGGGTGAGTACATGTGCTGGCAGACCCCTATCTAAAAGTGGCCAAGGACAGTCCGTCACTTACTGTTTGCCAAAGGTGCTGTCATCAGCCGGATGTAGACTAGGGCTGAGACACAGTGCTTGCCATGAGGCGTAGGAAAAGAGAGAGTGGACAAGTACAAAAATGTAGTTGTTTCAGACATGCTGCAGTTAAAGTCATGTAAGAAAGAGCATTGTAAAGGGTTTACACACCACTATGCACTTCTTCATGGCCAGGTATGGCATCACAGTATCCTTGTGGGGTAGCAGCCCTTGTCACCAGTCACTCTGGGGCTGTGGTGGTTTCTTTCAGATAACTCATCCCTCCAGCCAGGGCACAGTCTTTAGCCTGTTCCTTCCAGGGTCAGCTACCCAAACTGATGTTCAAAACTATCTTAACAGAAATAAAAAGCTTCCACCCTCTCCACAGCTCTTCTTCGGCAAGGTCACATTCAGCCTGCAGCCCCCTCGCTGGGCTCAGCTACCCTTGTACCCCACTTCCTTGGGGCTGGCAGGGGAAGCCAGTCCCAACCTCCATTCTGGGTTACAGCCCAGGGCCCTGTACTGCACAGCTTAGTCAAATCCTCTACCCATAGTGCAGTTTTCCCTGCACTGTTTCCTTCCTCACAGCTTTACTTCCCTTCTAGGTCTCCCAATCTGTTCCCTGGGTGCTCACTCAAGACCCTGCAGGCACCTTTTGACTCCCTGCATTTTCTTGCCTGCAGGCACCTTTTGACTCCCTGCATTCTCTTGCCTCCAGCCCTTCCTCAGCTGGGCCCACTCAGTAGTTAAACCTGGAATCACCTAATCTCTCTCAGGTGGGGCCCATTCTGTGATCAGGGCTGGCTTAGTCAGGGGCTCTCTATCATTATCTCAGAGCTCTGGATGATCTCTGAATGCTGAGCTCTCTCTCTCTCCATATATATATGAATTGTATTGTCAGGCTCTGACCCTCTTACACCAATCACTGTAACTGACTTCTTCTCTGGGTTATCTGTTTTCTTCTAATGAATTGCCATCAAGATTCCAAGCCACCATTGATAGCCCACACTTTGCATAAGTGCAATAGGCCCTCAGATCTATATTTCATATATCTAGTTTCAGACACAAGAGTGATACATTCATACAAATAGGATGACCACACTCAGTAGATAAGCTTTGTAACGATACCTTACGAGAGACCTTTTGCATGAAGCATATTCCAGTTACATTATAGTCACACACATTAGCATATTTTCATAAAATCCTAGCGAGTGCAACGTCACAGTACCTTTCTATATCCTCAGAAACGCCCTCTAAGACCTGCTCCATTTGGATTAGGAGAGACGGATCTTCCAGAGATTTAACATTTGCTCCTGTTATCCAGGCATCCCAATTTTTTACACTGCAGTAGGCGCCTTGGGAAAATGCCACGTCTGGTTTCCACCTTAGGGCTCCGAGCCGCCGGTGGGCATGCTCGGGTGTTAGCCCCATCCTAATTCTGGCCTTTTGTTTCAAAAGCTCATACGCGTTCCTGTGTTCTTTAGGCATTTCAGCTGCCATCTCTGCTAGGGGTCCACTGAGTTGTGGCCTCAGCTCCGCCATATACTGGTCTGTAGGGATGTGGTACTGTGACGAACTAGGACTGTTGTTAACGTTTTCCCTGAGTACTGTGTGGGTGCCTCGGTTTCCCCTATGCAGTGCTTGAGTATCTAGGTGGTGGGACAAGGGTGCATGATGGTTACAGAGGGGCCTGGACACAGAGAAGGGCCGACACTCTGTATCCTAGCAACAGATGGCCCCGGCCCCTCCCCTGCAAAGGTGAGAGCTAAAGGTGTTGGAACAAAGGGATCAGGTGACCTCCTGGCCCGGGAAGGAGACAAAGGAGAGAGGAGGGGCTGGACAGTTTCAGTTTGGGGCTGGCCGGAGAGGAGGGGAGAGGGGCAGACAGGGTCTGGCCTCCCTGGCCCCGTTTGGAGCTGTGGGGTGAAATGCAGGGAGCCCCCGGGCTGGGGTCTAAGCTCCCTGCCCCCCGGAAGGACCCGACTGAGGGGTCCTGGATGTACTGACAAGCTCTGGTTGGACTGTGTTCCTGGCATCTCTAATAAACCTTCTGTTCTACTGGCTGGCTGAGACTCCCAGTGAATCCGGGGAAGAGGGGTGCAAGCGCTGACTCCCCCACACTCCGTGACAGGTACCCAAGGCAGGCTCTTTCAAAATGTTCTAAGAAGGCCTCTGTATCATCGCCTACCTTGTAGGTGGGCAAGTTCGTGGAATGGGGAACAGTACTTGGAGGAGGACTGTTAGGGCTGCCTGGTTGACCCAGTTTAGCCCTTTCCAGCTCCAAGCGCTCCGTCTCCACCTCCGTGCGCGCCATCTGTAAGAAGAAATTCCTGTCTTCTGCAGTTAGAACTCGGTATGGGTCCACCTGGCACCTGGATCTCCGGTTGGGGAGGGCGGACCATTCCCTCTGGGGAAATCTCCGCTCCTCCATCCCTTTCGTGCATTTCTGTCATGGAGCTGCATGTCTGGGTCTGTCTTCTCCGTGGCGTGTCACTTTGGGAAGACCCGTTGCTCTAGGGTTTCGGTGCCCGACCGTAACCCCGTGCACAGGGCTGCCCTACTCTAGCCTAGCTATTTTGTTGCCACGAAGCAAGAAAAAAAATAAACTGCTCCTTGGACTCCCTGGCTTTGCAGGCGGAACCCTTTGCGTGCCTGTTCCCCCTCAGGCAGCAATGAAAAAAGAAAAAAACACCTCTCTGGCTTTGCACATTGCCACAAGGAAAAATGTGTCCTTTTAAAATCCTGAGGTCTGTGCCTCTGGTTCAAAATGATCCCACCGCTCTGCCACCATGTCAAGGCTGATTCCCTACTCTGACAGTTTGAGTGTAGAAGATGAGGGGCCCAGCAAGGACTCTAAAAATTAATACTGGCCACTCCAGGCTTGTATTAAACTCCCAAGGTTACAGCTTTTCTCCGACCTTGGATTGGTAGATGCTGCCACCACCTGTGACGGAATGGGACTGTTCTTAATGTTTCTATGCCTCAGTTTCCCCGATGCATGTGTTAAGTCTCTAGGTGGTGGGAATAAGGGGTGATGGTTGCAGAGCTGGAGAGGGCCAGTGTGATGGGAGAATGGCTGACAGAGAATGGCTGACAGATCCCCAAGGGTCGGTGCTGGGGCCGGTTTTGTTCAATATCTTCATCAACGATCTGGAGGATGGTGTGGACTGCACCCTTAGCAAGTTTGCAGATGACACTAAACTGGGAGGAGTGGTTGATACGCTGGAGGGTAGGGACAGGATACAGAGGGACCTAGACAAATTAGAGGATTGGGCCAAAAGAAATCTGATGAGGTTCAACAAGGACAAGTGCAGAGTCCTGCACTTAGGACGGAAGAATCCCATGCACTGCTACAGACTAGGGACCGAATGGCTGGGCAGCGGTTCTGCAGAAAAGGACCTAGGGGTTACGGTGGACGAAAAGCTGACTATGAGTCAACAGTGTGCCCTTGTTGCCAAGAAGGCTAACGGCATTTTGGGCTGTATAAGTAGGGGCATTTCCAGCAGATCGAGGGACGTGATTATTCCCCTCTATTCGGCACTGGTGAGGCCTCATTTGGAGTACTGTGTCCAGTTTTGGGCCCCACGCTACAAGAAGGATGTGGATAAATTGGAAAGAGTCCAACGGAGGGCAACAAAAATGATTAGGGGGCTGGAGCACATGACTTATGAGGAGAGGCTGAGGGAACTGGGATTGTTTAGCCTGCAGAAGAGAAGAATGAGGGGGGATTTGATAGCTGCTTTCAACTACCTGAAAGGGGGTTCCAAAGAGGATGGATCTAGACTGTTCTCAGTGGTAGAAGATGACAGAACAAGGAGTAATGGTCTCAAGTTGCAGAGGGGGAGGTTTAGGTTGGATATTAGGAAAAACTTTTTCACTAGTAGGGTGGTGAAGCACTGGAATGGGTTACCTAGGGAGGTGGTGGAATCTCCTTCCTTAGAGGTTTTTAAGGTCAGGCTTGACAAAGCCCTGGCTGGGATGATCTAATTGGGTTTGGTCCTGCTTTGAGCAGGGGGTTGGACTAGATGACCTCCTGAGGTCCCTTCCAACCCTGAGATTCTATGATTCTATGACACCCTGTCTCCTGGCAGCTAATAGCCTAGGCCCCTTCTCTGTAAAGGTGCGAGCTGAAGGTGTTAGACCAAAGGGATCAGGTGACCTCCTGGCCCGGGGAGGAGACAAAGGCAAAGGAGGGGCTAGAGAGGTTGCAGTTTGCAGCTGGCTGGGGACATGGAGGGAGGCGCAGACCGAGTCTGGCTTCCCTGCCCCACCCCCTCGTTTTGAGCTGTGGGGTGAAACGCAGGGAGCCCCCAGGCTGGGGTCTAAGCTCCCTGCCCCCCAGAAGGGCCCGACTGAGGGGTCCTGTTTGTACTGTGTTCCTGGAGTCCCTAATAAACCTTCTGTTCTACTGGCTGGATGAGACTCTCCGTGAATCCCAGGGAGATGGGTGCAGGCGCTGACTCCCCCACACTCCGTGACACCATCCAAGTGCAGAACCCCTTTGTGAGCCCAGGAAGGCGCACTTGGGAATGCCTTCAAGCCCTTTCACTCCCCCTCCAGGGACGAGCTGAGAAACGAAAAGAAAAGAAAAAATAGAAATCAGCTGTTGCCACCAGCTAACTAAAAACCATGTGCATAAAACCTCTTAAGACACAAAAATACAATCCGGTTCTTAAAAAAGGTAAAATTTTATTTAACAAAAAAGAAAAAATACATCTGAAAACTTAGGCTATTGCTAGATGTTAAAAGAGCAACTAAAAGGATTAAGCACCAAGAATAACTTTCTGGAGGTCCAGCTTTAAGGTTACAAGCAAAACAAAAGCACGTGGGGTTAGCACAGAGGAGTCCACAAGCCATAAAGAAATAAAAAGAGAAAAACCTAATCGTGCCTTCTTAGACATTTCCTGATCTACTGACATAGCTGGGGTTTCAAATGAGTAGTTTGTAGGTAGGATCTTGAGGATTTTTAATACCTGGCCCCAAGATTCTTACAGCATAGCTCAGGGGTGGGCAAACTTTTTGGCCTGAGGGCCACATCGGGGTTCCGAAAGTGTCTGGCGGGCAGGTTGGACTCTGTCTTAAAGAGATACTATTCATTTTCACTAACAGGCCAGGCTCAAAGTTTTGTTGTGCTTTCCTTACCAACCTGTGCTTCCACATGGAAACAGAAGCTAAGTTCACTGAGAGACTACAAGTCCCATCCAAAGTGTGTAGAGATGAGAGTACACCTGCCATCCCCTGCATTCTCGAGAGATCAACTACACAGCTGTTCTGCTCTGCAGACTCAGCTACCCAGTCTTCCCTCTGAACCTGAGACACAGACTGTTCACTTATAGAATCAGCATGGAGACATTCCTCTCTCAACAACCTTGTCTCCCCAACAAGCTGGCCAAACCCAGCCACTTGGTTCTAGGACTGATCAACTTTAACAGCTTTCCCTCCATCTGAGACCTTTTCAAAGCTATCCACAGTGGATCTTTCAAAAGGAAAGTCAGTGGATCCATTCACAACAGAAAATTTCTGGCTGTTAGGAACTGAAACTTCCTTGATCAAATCACTTTCACACCCTTCAGCTACAGCAAACAGATTGCACAGATTACCATGAGGATTCCTTTCCCTAGAAACTTTTGTAAGCAACAATTCACCCCTCACAGAAATTCTGCCCTTACCCGCTTCACCTAGGGCTTGCTCTAAAGGAACACTTTCCTGAGCAACAACAGACTCTTTCTGGGTCTTACTCCCATCCATGATCACCTTTGGCCCACCAGGCGGATTCCTACACAATCCCCTTTCAGGCAAACTTATAGACTTCCCAGATAAAAGGTTACAAGCACTCTCCTTCCCTTTGCCACACACAAGGTCAGGAATCTTTTCCTTTTTGCTACAAGTTGTCCAACTCTCCGTAGGTAACGCAATCAAATCACCTTTCTGCTCTCCTTGTGCTCTGGCTAGGGTATCACCCTGATTAGACAGAGTCGCTACACCCTTTCCCAGCCACACATTAGCAACAGGCAAACTACAAGCACCAGAAATGTCTGGTCTCTGGGATTCTGCATAGACACTAACTGGATGCAACCTAGTTACAGTGCCCTTCTCCCTAGCAGACACAAACTTGGGACCCGTCCCTTCCTGGGCTTTAGTTGAATGCAGAACCAACTCGGAGACAACTGCACTATTCTCAACCATCACAGGCTGAGAGGCACCTTCCGTCTGCTCCACAGACAAAGAGCCAGGCACATTGCCACTCCCAACAGACAAACTGCTGCTCTTCTCACTACACTGAGCTACTTCCAGCAAACCACAGTTACCCTTCTCAGGTTCACTTTTACAAGCTGCGCTAGCCAACAATCCATCACCCATCAGAAATCTACCCTTTCCTTCCTCAGCCAGGGCTTCCACCTGACCATCCACTTTAATCTGCTCCTGAGAAACATTTTCCTGACCAATGAGTTCTGAGACATTAGATGGACACTCAGAAACTTCATTCACAGCCAAACAGCTACTTTTCAAAGACAAACTTTTGGAGAAACCCTCCCCAGGCAAATCATTGCCCATAACAGATACAGGTTTCAGATCATTCCTTTCCTGTGACTGGCTACCTGGACTGAACAAAGCTTTGATATTTTCCCCAATCAAAAGATCCTTAGGCAATAACTTCCTTACACCAGCTATAACTTCATGCTTAATACCATTCCATTCAAGGTGGATTCTGGCTAAAGGCACATTTACAGTAAACTCATAGAGGACTACAAGATTAACACTCTGATTTGGCAAGTAATCTTCCTCTTTGACCAGATCTGCTTTAACAAGAGTGATGTTGGAAGCCATCATTTGCCCTAAACAGCTTTTACCATTGACTTTTACATTCTCTATGAATTTTTCAGTACCACTCCCATACATAGCACAATTTATGGGGCCACCCCCTACCGAACTCACAGTAACAGCATTTACATAAAAAGTAGCAGTGTTAGGGTACATTGGGTTACAGCCAGACAACTGCTCACAGTTATACAACATGCCAACATTGTTAGAAACTGGACTTTCAAGAGAATACAATTTCTGCTGTTCTTCCCTTGCTTTTTTCACTTGGAGCTGAAGTCTTTCCACTTTTGCCCTAGCTTCTAGTTCCTGCCATTGAATTTCTGCCAGTCTTTGTTCATGCTCAAGTTGCAGTTTACTTGCTGCCTTTTGCACTCTAATTGCTTCTGCAGCATCAGGTAAGGGCTGTTCTCCTGCCTCCTGATCACTGGCCATTAACAGATTTCGCAGCTCTTGATTTGTAGCTTTGTTTCTAAAGCTGATCCCCTTTTCTGCACACAAATCTTTCAGGGCTTTTTTGCCAAGACTCTCATATGCTCTTTGCTCATCCATTGCAACTGCTCTTTAACCAACCCAACTCTCAATACCAAAATTCAAATTTGGATAGCGTGGGGTTCTGACCCAAAGCTTAATTGACCTGGCTCTGTGGATCCTTGCACGACTACGCCACTGTAACGATGCTGGTTCTGGCAGGACCCAACTGAGAGTGCCAGCTCAGGACAAATTGCTTCAAGCAGGGCAATTACAGCCCAAGGCTGGGGTTTTTCCACCTCTAAGGCAAACCAAACCAGCCAGCCAGAGGAGACTTTGGTTTTACCCCACTGGCTAACCACAAGTCACCCTAGCAATTCTCTTAGACACTCCAGTTTCCCAGTCTCACCACCAGTGCCACTCGTTATGGGGACAAATGGTCATGAAAACCAATGCCCCAGTAAAAGAAAACAGGTTCTCCCGATCCCAACGGACCAAACCTCAGAGCCAGGTCAATATACAACTCAGATCTTACCCACAAATCACGCTGTTGCCAATCCTTTAGAATCTAAAATCTAATGGTTTATTCATAAAAGGAAAAAGGTCTAGGTGAGAGCTAGACTTGGTTAAAAGGACTCAATTACACACAGTCATGGCAAAGTTCATGGTTCAGGCTTGCAGAGATGGAATAAACTGCAGGTTCAAATCAAGTCTCTGGAATACATCCACAGCTGGGATGGGTCCTTCAGTCCTTTGTTCAAAGCTTCCATTTGTAGAAAGGTTCCTCCAGAGGTAAGAAGCAGGAATCAAGACAAAATGGAGAGGAGGCAGCTGCCTTTTATAGTTTCTTCCAGGTGTAAAGACACCTCTGTGTCCTTACTGTGGAAAATCACAGCAAAATGGAGTCTGGAGTAACATGGGCAAGTCCCTGCATAATTTGTTGAGTCACAGGCGTGTCTGCCTTATCTCAATGGATCCATTGTATTGCTGATGGCTCTTAATGGGCCATCAAGCAGGCCTAGCAGAGTTGATAGCTTGTCTGGGGTCCCAGAAGCACAGCCCCAGTTTGAAATACAGACAGTATAAAGCCAATATTCATAACTTCAACTACAGAACTGATACATACATATAAATGGCATAACCATAACCAGCCAAGCATAACCTGGTCTTAGACACCTCATTTGACCCCCTTTATATAAGATTTGGTGCCACTACAGGACCTTGGTTGCAACCATGATCTATATGGTCCCAGTTATTGTCAATAACATCACAGAGGGGCATGTTTGCAGCCACTGGAGGCCCCCCACTGGCCTTGCAGCCAGGTTCCTAGGGACTAGTTCCAGAGCATCGCCCGGTGCCTCCCTGACAACTGGTGGAGAGGTGGGATCAAACTGAACCCCGTGGACAGAGCATCCTGCAGAATGTGACTGGGAAGCATTAAGACAAAGGGGGATTACCGAGAGAGGGGCATGCTTGCAGCCATCAGCGGCCACCACTGCCCTTGCGGCCGGCTTCGTAGGGACTAGTTCCAGAGCATTGTCCGGTGTCTCCCTGACAACTGGTGGAGAGGTGGGATCAAACTGCACCCCATTGTTACCGAAATATCGGGTTTACCTAGCTGAGAGCCAATAACAGCCAGACAGGGATAAGGAAAGAGGTTACTTTATTTTGCAGAAAAAAGGAGAGTTTTGCACCTTGGTACAAAGACTCTAACTTATACAGAAGCCAAAGGTTTTTTATACACACTTAGACAAAGCCCTGGTTGTGTTAACATTTGATTGGTGGTTGCCAGACCCCGGAAAACCAGTTTGGGACTAGCTTTTTCTGCTTCAGCGAAGGACAATGTAAAAGTTCAGGGTCCTGCGTACACGAGGCATCTACTTCCCCCTAGTGGGCTCTGGTTGCCATAGCTGCTGGTTGTTAAGGGGGGTTCATTGTACCTTATGACTTTCACACCATGCGACAGAGCATCCTGCAGAAAGTGACTGGGAAGCATTAAGACAAAGGGGGATTACTGAGAGAGGGGCATGCTTGCGGCCATCGGAGGCCCCCCGCTGGCCTTGCGGCCGGCTTCCTAGGGACTAGTTCCAGAGCATCGCCCGGTGCCTCCCTGACAACTGGTGGAGAGGTGGGATCAAACTGCACCCCGTGGACAGAGCATCCTGCAGAATGTGACTGGGAAGCCTTAGGACAAAGGAGGATTAGCGAGAGAGGGGCATGCTTGCGGCCATCGGGGGCCCTCCGATGGCCGAGGGCCGGATTAACTTTTTGTGGGCCCAGTGGCAAACATATTTGTGGGCCCCCCTGGGGAATGAAGACGCCAGGGGCAAGAGCACAGCGGGCAGGGTGGATTTGATTTAAATCATGATTTAAATCACTAGTCAGGAAGAATCGATTTAATCATGGGTTTCTACATAAAAGTCCATTCTTGTTGGTTGTTAGAACCGTAATACGTATTCTTAGGAGACTAAGGGGGGATATGATAGAGGTATATTAAATTATGAGTGGTGTGGAGGAGGTGAATAAGGAAAAGTTATTTACTTATTCCCATAATAGAAGAACTAGGGGCCACCCAATGAAATTCGTGGGCAGCAGGTTTAAAACAAATAAAAGGAAGTTCTTTTCACACAGCGCACAGTCAACCTGTGGAACTCCTTGCCTGAGGAGGCTGTGAAGGCTAGGACTATAACAGGGTTTAAAAGAACTGGATAAATTCATGGAGATGAAGTCCATTAATGGCTATTAATCAGGATGGGTAAGGAATGGTGTCCTTAGCCTCTGTTTGTCAGAGGGGGGTGATGGATGGCAAGAGAGAGATCACTTGATCATTACCTGTTAGGTCCACTCACTCCGGGGCACCTGGCATTGGCCACTGTCCATGGACAGGATATTGGGCTGGATGGACCTTTGGTCTGACCCAGTACAGCCATTCTTATGTTATGATGTTCTTTAAATTATTAGTTAAGTCAACCCCTGCTGGAAAGAGTTGATCTCATAAAGTGACTCAAGTAATGTATTTTTTTTAAAAAGCATAAGAAATTTATAATTACCTTGTTCTGCCATTATGTTGTCTTGAGGACATTGCATATTTTCCATAACCAGCACGATTTCAGCAGAAATTGGGGCCCATTTCTATGCAGTACTGTTGGGTGAATGCATCAACAGTCCAGAGGGCAGCATCAGAGGAGGGTAATTGTACCGATGTGTTTTGCAGCAGCTGCTCTTTATTTGGTGAAAGGATTTCATCAGAAGAAAGAGCCTGTTCTTCAGAGCCATGATCAATGTCGCCTGGACCCGCTGCTACACTAGTTTCATTAATTACACAGTCATCATCATTACTAGTACTTTTAGTGTCATCAGTGGGAGTCTCTATACGATTATAGTGAAGTAACTGCTTATACGATGCATTTTTGCATTCTTTTCTTCAACTTCTGCTTTACGCCTCCGTTTTTGAGCACCACTTAAAGAAAAAAATGATGGAAAAACATTTATCACTTGGATTTATTTGTTCTCCTATGTTTATAGAATCCTGCTCTGCACCTCACCCACACTGCTGTAGATTACAGTGACACTGATAGGGTGACCAGATGTCCCGGTTTTATAGGGACAGTCCTGATTTTTGGGTCTTTTTCTTATATAGGCTCCTATTACCCTCCACCCTCTGTCCCGATTTTTCACACTTGCTGTCTGGTCACCCTAGCCACTGACACCATGTGTCTTTCCATAAATTACTGCAGGGAAAGAAAAAAAAAATGAAAGGGTTGGGTAGGTAGAGGGCTCAGGGCTGCAGATCAGGAATGAGGGGCACTGGCAGAGTGTGGGGAGGAGTCCAGAGCTCGGCCTGTAGGAGGCTGCCCCGGTTGGTCCCCAGAGTGAAGCAAGGGCAAGGGGCAAGAGCACAGCGGGGCACGGGGGTGAGGACTGGTCCACAGCTGAAGAGAGGCAGGGCACAATGAACACATGGGCAGGGGGAGAGGATTAGTCCCTGCTGACTGGAGCAAGGGAGAGGCTGGGAGTAAACTGCAAGGGCAGCAGGGCTGGGGAGAGGGTAAACAAGACACCCCCCCCCCCCGCCCACATAGAGTGTGTATCTACCTGGTGGTTCTCTAGCCCATTCTCTTCTTCTCTCTCTGCACTGAGCTGCCCCTCCTCCTGCAGCAGCAGGACAGGTTCTCTTCCTGCCCTCTTAGCATAATGTCATCATCACACCAAGGAAGTAGCACTACCAGCACAATGAGATAAATATAGCCACATGTGCATGCCAAACATTCACAGTACAAGTGCACTGGGATCCACACAGAAGGATAGTAGTGTCAATTTAGCTCTGTTTAGTGGGGATACACTCAGGGACTGAGTCCAAAGGTTCAGAAGAACACAAGGGCACCTGCAAATAGCTGTACTAACAATAGTATCTACACTGGCACAATAGGAGGAGTTGCATGTCAGGGCACTAATTCCCAGTTCCAGTGCAAGGCAATATGGGATGCAGGCACCAGGTCTTTAGTACCAGAATTTGTACTCCCAGGGGAGTGGGATGGAGTTATAGAAGCTACAGGGCAAAAGCCCTATATTAAAAAATATAGTAATATATATTGGAGATATGCCTATCTCATAGAACTGGAAGGACCTTGAGAGGTCATTGAGTCCAGTCCCCTGCCTTCACTAGCAGGACCAAGTACTGTCCCCTGACAGATTTTTACCTCAGATCCCTAAATGGCCCCCTTAAGGATTGAACTCACAGCCCTGGGTTTAGCAGGCCAAGGCTCAAACCACTGAGCTATCCCTCCCCACTCTGTGATCATCCTGGCACAGTCTATCTCCCTGCCAATGCAGGGCTGATCCTTACTGCATGTTTTGTCCAGTCTCCTTGTAAGAGTCCCGGCCAAGCTTTGGAGTTTCTAGGTATAACACTCTATACCGGGGGTTCTCAGACTGGGGGTCAGGACCACTCAGGGGGTTGCGAGGTTATTACTTGGGACTGGTCACAAGCTGTCAACCTCCACCCCAAACCCTGCTTTGCCTCCAGCATTTATAGTGGTGTTAAATATATAAAAAGTGTTTTTAATTTATAAGGGGGAGTCGCACTCAGAGGCTTGCTATGTGAAAGGGGTCACCAGTGCAAAAGTTTGAGAGCCACTGCTCTATACCTCAGGGGAACGGCATGCTGTGCACTGTAAGCCCCATATTCATCATTTGTATATATTTTTTATATTTCATATAAAGCAGGCCATGTAAGGTCTCATGGGGAAAGTTATGATTTGCTGAAACCCACTGTTCTGTCAAAATATGTATATCATTCAAGTGTATAAAGTTATGAGATTGTGCTGTATGGTGTTAATGAAATATGCTGCAAATTTGGGAGTAGCCCAGAAGGCAAATCCCCAGAAACAAAAAAGCACTTGAACAAATGGCTGGGTGGATGTTAAACAACCATCACCAGCCATCCTGCAGCAAGTGAATGACAATTAGAAATTCAATGACCATCAACAGACAACTATGCAACCCTGAGACGCAGCAATGCCCCCTCCCTCCACCAACATGATCACTTGCCCTTCCCTTAGGAAGGTTTCTGCTGATAGCCTCAGTTTCCCTCTCCTACCTCCCTCCATCCCCCTCCAACATGGTGCCTGGACTTGTGTTTGCCAGAGCAGCACATGGACTAAACACGTAACAGGCGAGAGAGAGTTCCAGCCTTCCGGGGAGACAATTCCATCCAACCACCCGCACCCCAAGACCCCGTTGGAAATACACTTACCCCAGCTGCTGCCTTTAGTTGGGTGAGAGGTTGAAGCACAAGGTTGGGAGTAACAGAGCCAGAGCAAGTAACCTGCTGCCCACAAGCAGCAAAAGCAGGTAAGAGAAGGAGGGAGGGCTGCACCGGTAAGGTCGCTCAGCCGCTTCTCCAGGAGCAGAGTTCCCCTCACTGATTGGCTGCGCCTGCTGGCCAAAAAACAACTACACAGCACAGCTACACAGCACTGCTATGGCTGGAGGGGCATGCCCCCATAACACCCCCTTCCCCAAGCTCCCACACCCGTTTCTCCTCGTCGCAGGAGCGGCTAGCTTGCTGGAGCTCAGCTCTTTCCCAGCGCCGGCAGGGTTCAGCTTCCGACTCCGAGACAGAACAGGGAGCAGAGACGATCGTGGGCCTGGTGCCACTGGACCCAGTGGCTACATTGTAAATCCGCTACCGATCGGAGGCCCCCCAACGGCCTGGAACCCTAATGATCGTCGGCCAGGTGCCACTGGACCCGGCGACTTCTTCGTAACTCGGCGGCCGTCGGAGGCCCCCCGTCGGCCTGGCGGCCCCCCGCCAGCCTGGAACCCTAATGGTCGGAGCCCAGGTGCCACTGGACCCGGCGTCTCCTTCGTACCTCTGCGGCCGGCCCGCCGGCCCCCCGCCGGCCTGGAACCCTAATGGTCGGAGCCCAGGTGCCATTGGACCCGGCGGCTCCTTCGTACCTCTGCGGCCGTCGGAGGCCCCCCGCCGGCCTAGCGGCCGTCGGAGGCCCCCCGCCAGCAAGGAACCCTAATGGTTGGAGCCCAGGTGACGCTGGACCCGGCAGTTCCTTCGTACCTCTGCTGCCGTCGGAGGCCCCCCGCCAGCAAGGAACCCTAATGGTCGGAGCCCAGGTGCCGGTGGCGCCGGCGGCTCCTTCGTACCTCTGCTGCTGATCGGAGGCCCCCCGCTGGCCTGGAACCCTAATGGTCGGAGCCCAGGTGCCGCTGTCCCCGGCGGCTCCTTCCTCAATCTGTGGCCGTCAGAGGCCCCCCGCCGGCCTGGCGGCCGTTGGAGGCCCCCCGCCAGCAAGGAACCCTAATGGTTGGAGCCCAGGTGCCGCTGGACCCGGCGGCTCCTTCGTACCTCTGCTGCCGTCGGAGGCCCCCCGCCAGCAAGGAACCCTAATGGTCGGAGCCCAGGTGCCGGTGGCGCCGGCGGCTCCTTCGTACCTCTGCTGCTGATCGGAGGCCCACCGCCGGCCTGGAACCCTAATGGTCGGAGCCCAGGTGCCGCTGTCCCCGGCGGCTCCTTCCTCAATCTGCGGCCGTCGGGGGGCCCCCCGCCGGCCTCGCGGCCGTCGGAGGCCCCCCGCCAGCAAAGAACCCTAATGGTCGGAGCCCAGGTGCCGCTGTCCCCGGCGGCTCCTTCCTCAATCTGCGGCCGTCGGAGGCCCCCCGCCAGCAAAGAACCCTAATGGTCGGAGCCCAGGTGCCGCTGTCCCCGGCGGCTCCTTCCTCAATCTGCGGCCGTCGGAGGCCCCCCGCCGGCCTGGCGGCCGTCAGAGGCCCCCCGCCAGCAAAGAACCCTAATGGTCGGAGCCCAGGTGCCGCTGTCCCCGGCGGCTCCTTCCTCAATCTGCGGCCGTCGGGGGGCCATCGGGGGCCCCCCGCCGGCCCGGCGGCCATCGGAGGCCCCCCGCCAGCAAAGAACCCTAATGGTCGGAGCCCAGGTGCCGCTGTCCCCGGCGGCTCCTTCCTCAATCTGCGGCCGTCGGGGGGCCACCCGCCGGCCCGGCGGCCGTCGGAGGCCCCCCGCCAGCAAAGAACCCTAATGGTCGGAGCCCAGGTGCCGCTGTCCCCGGCGGCTCCTTCCTCAATCTGCGGCCGTCGGAGGCCCCCCGCCGGCCAGGCGGCCGTCGGAGGCCCCCCGCCGGCCCAGGGGCCGTCGGAGGCCCCCCGCCGGCCCGGCGGCCGTCGGAGGCCCCCCGCCGGCCCGGCGGCCGTCGGAGGCCCACCGCCGGCCCGGCGGCCGTCGGAGGCCCCCCGCCAGCAAAGAACCCTAATGGTCGGAGCCCAGGTGCCGCTGTCCCCAGCGGCTCCTTCCTCAATCTGCGGCCGTCGGAGGCCCCCTGCCAGCAAAGAACCCTAATGGTCGGAGCCCAGGTGCCGCTGTCCCCGGCGGCTCCTTCCTCAATCTGCGGCCGTCGGAGGCCCCCCGCCGGCCTGGCGGCCGTCGGCGGCTCCTTCCTCAATCTGCGGCCGTCGGAGGCCCCCCGCCGGCCTGGCGGCCGTCGGAGGCCCCCTGCCAGCAAAGAACCCTAATGGTCGGAGCCCAGGTGCCGCTGTCCCCGGCGGCTCCTTCCTCAATCTGCGGCCGTCGGAGGCCCCCCCCGCCGGCCTGGCGGCCGTCGGAGGCCCCCCCCCCCCCCCCGCCGGCCTGGCGGCCGTCGGAGGCCCCCCCCGCCGGCCTGGCGGCCGTCGGAGGCCCCCCCCGCCCCCCGCCGGCCTGGCGGCCGTCGGAGGCCCCCCCCGCCGGCCTGGCGGCCGTCGGAGGCCCCCCCCGCCGGCCTGGCGGCCGTCGGAGGCCCCCCCCGCCGGCCTGGCGGCCGTCGGAGGCCCCCCCCGCCGGCCTGGCGGCCGTCGGAGGCCCCCCCCGCCGGCCTGGCGGCCGTCGGAGGCCCCCCCCGCCGGCCTAGCGGCCGTCGGAGGCCCCCTGCCAGCAAAGAACCCTAATGGTCGGAGCCCAGGTGCCGCTGTCCCCGGCGGCTCCTTCCTCAATCTGCGGCCGTCGGAGGCCCCCCCGCCGGCCTGGCGGCCGTCGGAGGCCCCCTGCCAGCAAAGAACCCTAATGGTCGGAGCCCAGGTGCCGCTGTCCCCGGCGGCTCCTTCCTCAATCGGCGGCCGTCGGAGGCCCCCCGCCGGCCGTCGGAGGCCCCCCACCGGCAAAGAACCCTAATGGTCGGAGCCCAGGTGCCGCTGTCCCCGGCGGCTCCTTCCTCAATCGGCGGCCGTCGGAGGCCCCCCGCCGGCAAAGAACCCTAATGGTCGGAGCCCAGGTGCCGCTGTCCCCGGCGGCTCCTTCCTCAATCTGCGGCCGTCGGAGGCCCCCTGCCGGCCTGGCGGCCGTCGGAGGCCCCCTGCCAGCAAAGAACCCTAATGGTCGGAGCCCAGGTGCCGCTGTCCCCGGCGGCTCCTTCCTCAATCTGCGGCCGTCGGAGGCCCCCCGCCGGCCTGGCGGCCGTCGGCGGCTCCTTCCTCAATCTGCGGCCGTCGGAGGCCCCCCGCCGGCCTGGCGGCCGTCGGAGGCCCCCCACCGGCAAAGAACCCTAATGGTCGGAGCCCAGGTGCCGCTGTCCCCGGCGGCTCCTTCCTCAATCGGCGGCCGTCGGAGGCCCCCCGCCGGCAAAGAACCCTAATGGTCGGAGCCCAGGTGCCGCTGTCCCCGGCGGCTCCTTCCTCAATCTGCGGCCGTCGGAGGCCCCCCGCCGGCCTGGCGGCCGTCGGAGGCCCCCTGCCAGCAAAGAACCCTAATGGTCAGAGCCCAGGTACCGCTGTCCCCGGCGGCTCCTTCCTCAATCTGCGGCCGTCGGAGGCCCCCCGCCGGCCTGGCAGCCGTCGGCGGCTCCTTCCTCAATCTGCGGCCGTCGGAGGCCCCCCGCCGGCCTGGCGGCCGTCGGAGGCCCCCTGCCAGCAAAGAACCCTAATGGTCGGAGCCCAGGTGCCGCTGTCCCCGGCGGCTCCTTCCTCAATCTGCGGCCGTCGGAGGCCCCCCGCCGGCCTGGCGGCCGTCGGAGGCCCCCTGCCAGCAAAGAACCCTAATGGTCGGAGCCCAGGTGCCGCTGTCCCCGGCGGCTCCTTCCTCAATCTGCGGCCGTCGGAGGCCCCACGCCGGCCTGGCGGCCGTCGGCGGCTCCTTCCTCAATCTGCGGCCGTCGGAGGCCCCCCGCCGGCCTGGCGGCCGTCGGAGGCCCCCTGCCAGCAAAGAACCCTAATGGTCGGAGCCCAGGTGCCGCTGTCCCCGGCGGCTCCTTCCTCAATCTGCGGCCGTCGGAGGCCCCCCGCCGGCCTGGCGGAGGCCCTCGGAGGCCCCCCGCCGGCCTGGCGGAGGCCGTCGGAGGCCCCCCGCCGGCCTGGCGGCCGTCGGAGGCCCCCCGCAAGCAAAGAACCCTAATGGTCGGAGCCCAGGTGCCGCTGTCCCCGGCGGCTCCTTCCTCAATCTGCGGCCGTCGGAGGCCCCCCGCCGGCATGGCGGCCGTCGGAGGCCCCCCGCCGGCAAAGAACCCTAATGGTCGGAGCCCAGGTGCCGCTGTCCCCGGCGGCTCCTTCCTCAATCTGCGGCCGTCGGAGGCCCCCCGCCGGCAAAGAACCCTAATGGTCGGAGCCCAGGTGCCGCTGTCCCCGGCGGCTCCTTCCTCAATCTGCGGCCGTCGGAGGCCCCCCGCCGGCCTGGCGGCCGTCGGAGGCCCCCCGCCGGCAAAGAACCCTAATGGTCGGAGCCCAGGTGCCGCTGTCCCCGGCGGCTCCTTCCTCAATCTGCGGCCGTCGGAGGCCCCCCGCCGGCAAAGAACCCTAATGGTCGGAGCCCAGGTGCCGCTGTCCCCGGCGGCTCCTTCCTCAATCTGCGGCCGTCGGAGGCCCCCCGCCGGCCTGGCGGCCGACGGAGGCCCCCCGCCGGCAAAGAACCCTAATGGTCGGAGCCCAGGTGCCGCTGTCCCCGGCGGCTCCTTCCTCAATCTGCGGCCGTCGGAGGCCCCCCGCCGGCCTGGCGGCCGACGGAGGCCCCCCGCCGGCAAAGAACCCTAATGGTCGGAGCCCAGGTGCCGCTGTCCCCGGCGGCTCCTTCCTCAATCTGCGGCCGTCGGAGGCCCCCCGCCGGCCTGGCGGCCGACGGAGGCCCCCCGCCGGCAAAGAACCCTAATGGTCGGAGCCCAGGTGCCGCTGTCCCCGGCGGCTCCTTCCTCAATCTGCGGCCGTCGGAGGCCCCCCGCCGGCCTGGCGGCCGTCGGAGGCCCCCTGCCAGCAAAGAACCCTAATGGTCGGAGCCCAGGTGCCGCTGTCCCCGGCGGCTCCTTCCTCAATCGGCGGCCGTCGGAGGCCCCCCGCCGGCCTGGCGGCCGTCGGAGGCCCCCTGCCAGCAAAGAACCCTAATGGTCGGAGCCCAGGTGCCGCTGTCCCCGGCGGCTCCTTCCTCAATCGGCGGCCCCCCCGCCGGCCTGGCGGCCCCCCCGCCGGCCTTGCGGCTGTCGGAGGCCCCCTGCCAGCAAAGAACCCTAATGGTCGGAGCCCAGGTGCCGCTGTCCCCGGCGGCTCCTTCCTCAATCTGCGGCCGTCGGAGGCCCCCCGCCGGCCTGGCGGCCGTCGGAGGCCCCCCGCCAGCAAAGAACCCTAATGGTCGGAGCCCAGGTGCCGCTGTCCCCGGCGGCTCCTTCCTCAATCTGCGGCCGTCGGAGGCCCCCCGCCAGCAAAGAACCCTAATGGTCGGAGCCCAGGTGCCGCTGTCCCCGGCGGCTCCTTCCTCAATCTGCGGCCGTCGGAGGCCCCCCGCCGGCCTGGCGGCCGTCAGAGGCCCCCCGCCAGCAAAGAACCCTAATGGTCGGAGCCCAGGTGCCGCTGTCCCCAGCGGCTCCTTCCTCAATCTGCAGCCGTCGGGGGGCCCCCCGCCAGCAAAGAACCCTAATGGTCGGAGCCCAGGTGCCGCTGTCCCCGGCGGCTCCTTCCTCAATCTGCGGCCGTCGGGGGGCCATCGGGGGCCCCCCGCCGGCCCGGCGGCCATCGGAGGCCCCCGCCAGCAAAGAACCCTAATGGTCGGAGCCCAGGTGCCGCTGTCCCCGGCGGCTCCTTCCTCAATCTGCGGCCGTCGGGGGGCCACCCGCCGGCCCGGCGGCCGTCGGAGGCCCCCCGCCAGCAAAGAACCCTAATGGTCGGAGCCCAGGTGCCGCTGTCCCCGGCGGCTCCTTCCTCAATCTGCGGCCGTCGGAGGCCCCCCGCCGGCCAGGCGGCCGTCGGAGGCCCCCCGCCGGCCCAGGGGCCGTCGGAGGCCCCCCGCCGGCCCGGCGGCCGTCGGAGGCCCCCCGCCGGCCCGGCGGCCGTCGGAGGCCCCCCGCCGGCCCGGCGGCCGTCGGAGGCCCCCCGCCGGCCCGGCGGCCGTCGGAGGCCCCCCGCCAGCAAAGAACCCTAATGGTCGGAGCCCAGGTGCCGCTGTCCCCAGCGGCTCCTTCCTCAATCTGCGGCCGTCGGAGGCCCCCTGCCAGCAAAGAACCCTAATGGTCGGAGCCCAGGTGCCGCTGTCCCCGGCGGCTCCTTCCTCAATCTGCGGCCGTCGGAGGCCCCCCGCCGGCCTGGCGGCCGTCGGCGGCTCCTTCCTCAATCTGCGGCCGTCGGAGGCCCCCCGCCGGCCTGGCGGCCGTCGGAGGCCCCCTGCCAGCAAAGAACCCTAATGGTCGGAGCCCAGGTGCCGCTGGCCCCGGCGACTCCTTCCTCAATCTGCGGCCGTCGGAGGCCCCCCCCCCCCGCCGGCCTCGCAGGCCGTCGGAGGCCCCCCCCCCCGCCGGCCTCGCAGGCCGTCGGAGGCCCCCCCCCCCCGCCGGCCTCGCAGGCCGTCGGAGGCCCCCCCCCCCCGCCGGCCTGGCGGCCGTCGGAGGCCCCCCCCGCCGGCCTGGCGGCCGTCGGAGGCCCCCTGCCAGCAAAGAACCCTAATGGTCGGAGCCCAGGTGCCGCTGTCCCCGGCGGCTCCTTCCTCAATCTGCGGCCGTCGGAGGCCCCCCCGCCGGCCTGGCGGCCGTCGGAGGCCCCCTGCCAGCAAAGAACCCTAATGGTCGGAGCCCAGGTGCCGCTGTCCCCGGCGGCTCCTTCCTCAATCGGCGGCCGTCGGAGGCCCCCCGCCGGCCGTCGGAGGCCCCCCACCGGCAAAGAACCCTAATGGTCGGAGCCCAGGTGCCGCTGTCCCCGGCGGCTCCTTCCTCAATCGGCGGCCGTCGGAGGCCCCCCGCCGGCAAAGAACCCTAATGGTCGGAGCCCAGGTGCCGCTGTCCCCGGCGGCTCCTTCCTCAATCTGCGGCCGTCGGAGGCCCCCTGCCGGCCTGGCGGCCGTCGGAGGCCCCCTGCCAGCAAAGAACCCTAATGGTCGGAGCCCAGGTGCCGCTGTCCCCGGCGGCTCCTTCCTCAATCTGCGGCCGTCGGAGGCCCCCCGCCGGCCTGGCGGCCGTCGGCGGCTCCTTCCTCAATCTGCGGCCGTCGGAGGCCCCCCGCCGGCCTGGCGGCCGTCGGAGGCCCCCCACCGGCAAAGAACCCTAATGGTCGGAGCCCAGGTGCCGCTGTCCCCGGCGGCTCCTTCCTCAATCGGCGGCCGTCGGAGGCCCCCCGCCGGCAAAGAACCCTAATGGTCGGAGCCCAGGTGCCGCTGTCCCCGGCGGCTCCTTCCTCAATCTGCGGCCGTCGGAGGCCCCCCGCCGGCCTGGCAGCCGTCGGCGGCTCCTTCCTCAATCTGCGGCCGTCGGAGGCCCCCCGCCGGCCTGGCGGCCGTCGGAGGCCCCCTGCCAGCAAAGAACCCTAATGGTCGGAGCCCAGGTGCCGCTGTCCCCGGCGGCTCCTTCCTCAATCTGCGGCCGTCGGAGGCCCCCCGCCGGCCTGGCGGAGGCCCTCGGAGGCCCCCCGCCGGCCTGGCGGAGGCCGTCGGAGGCCCCCCGCCGGCCTGGCGGAGGCCGTCGGAGGCCCCCCGCAAGCAAAGAACCCTAATGGTCGGAGCCCAGGTGCCGCTGTCCCCGGCGGCTCCTTCCTCAATCTGCGGCCGTCGGAGGCCCCCCGCCGGCCTGGCGGCCGTCGGAGGCCCCCCGCCGGCAAAGAACCCTAATGGTCGGAGCCCAGGTGCCGCTGTCCCCGGCGGCTCCTTCCTCAATCTGCGGCCGTCGGAGGCCCCCCGCCGGCAAAGAACCCTAATGGTCGGAGCCCAGGTGCCGCTGTCCCCGGCGGCTCCTTCCTCAATCTGCGGCCGTCGGAGGCCCCCCGCCGGCAAAGAACCCTAATGGTCGGAGCCCAGGTGCCGCTGTCCCCGGCGGCTCCTTCCTCAATCTGCGGCCGTCGGAGGCCCCCCGCCGGCAAAGAACCCTAATGGTCGGAGCCCAGGTGCCGCTGTCCCCGGCGGCTCCTTCCTCAATCTGCGGCCGTCGGAGGCCCCCCGCCGGCAAAGAACCCTAATGGTCGGAGCCCAGGTGCCGCTGTCCCCGGCGGCTCCTTCCTCAATCTGCGGCCGTCGGAGGCCCCCCGCCGGCCTGGCGGCCGACGGAGGCCCCCCGCCGGCAAAGAACCCTAATGGTCGGAGCCCAGGTGCCGCTGTCCCCGGCGGCTCCTTCCTCAATCTGCGGCCGTCGGAGGCCCCCCGCCGGCCTGGCGGCCGACGGAGGCCCCCCGCCGGCAAAGAACCCTAATGGTCGGAGCCCAGGTGCCGCTGTCCCCGGCGGCTCCTTCCTCAATCTGCGGCCGTCGGAGGCCCCCCGCCGGCCTGGCGGCCGTCGGAGGCCCCCTGCCAGCAAAGAACCCTAATGGTCGGAGCCCAGGTGCCGCTGTCCCCGGCGGCTCCTTCCTCAATCGGCGGCCGTCGGAGGCCCCCCGCCGGCCTGGCGGCCGTCGGAGGCCCCCTGCCAGCAAAGAACCCTAATGGTCGGAGCCCAGGTGCCGCTGTCCCCGGCGGCTCCTTCCTCAATCGGCGGCCCCCCCGCCGGCCTGGCGGCCCCCCCGCCGGCCTGGCGGCCGTCGGAGGCCCCCTGCCAGCAAAGAACCCTAATGGTCGGAGCCCAGGTGCCGCTGTCCCCGGCGGCTCCTTCCTCAATCTGCGGCCGTCGGAGGCCCCCCGCCGGCCTGGCGGCCGTCGGAGGCCCCCCGCCGGCCTGGCGGCCGTCGGAGGCCCCCCGCCGGCCTGGCGGCCGTCGGAGGCCCCCCGCCAGCAAAGAACCCTAATGGTCGGAGCCCAGGTGCCGCTGTCCCCGGCGGCTCCTTCCTCAATCTGCGGCCGTCGGAGACCCCCGCCGGCCTGGCGGCCGTCGGAGGCCCCCCGCCAGCAAAGAACCCTAATGGTCGGAGCCCAGGTGCCGCTGGCCCCGGCGACTCCTTCCTCAATCTGCGGCCGTCGGAGGCCCCCCCCCCCGCCGGCCTCGCGGCCGTCGGAGGCCCCCCCCCCCCGCCGGCCTCGCAGGCCGTCGGAGGCCCCCCCCCCCCGCCGGCCTCGCAGGCCGTCGGAGGCCCCCCCCCCCCGCCGGCCTCGCAGGCCGTCGGAGGCCCCCCCCCCCGCCGGCCTCGCAGGCCGTCGGAGGCCCCCCCCCCCCGCCGGCCTCGCAGGCCGTCGGAGGCCCCCCCCCCCGCCGGCCTGGCGGCCGTCGGAGGCCCCCCCCGCCGGCCTGGCGGCCGTCGGAGGCCCCCTGCCAGCAAAGAACCCTAATGGTCGGAGCCCAGGTGCCGCTGTCCCCGGCGGCTCCTTCCTCAATCTGCGGCCGTCGGAGGCCCCCCCGCCGGCCTGGCGGCCGTCGGAGGCCCCCTGCCAGCAAAGAACCCTAATGGTCGGAGCCCAGGTGCCGCTGTCCCCGGCGGCTCCTTCCTCAATCGGCGGCCGTCGGAGGCCCCCCGCCGGCCGTCGGAGGCCCCCCACCGGCAAAGAACCCTAATGGTCGGAGCCCAGGTGCCGCTGTCCCCGGCGGCTCCTTCCTCAATCGGCGGCCGTCGGAGGCCCCCCGCCGGCAAAGAACCCTAATGGTCGGAGCCCAGGTGCCGCTGTCCCCGGCGGCTCCTTCCTCAATCTGCGGCCGTCGGAGGCCCCCTGCCGGCCTGGCGGCCGTCGGAGGCCCCCTGCCAGCAAAGAACCCTAATGGTCGGAGCCCAGGTGCCGCTGTCCCCGGCGGCTCCTTCCTCAATCTGCGGCCGTCGGAGGCCCCCCGCCGGCCTGGCGGCCGTCGGCGGCTCCTTCCTCAATCTGCGGCCGTCGGAGGCCCCCCGCCGGCCTGGCGGCCGTCGGAGGCCCCCCACCGGCAAAGAACCCTAATGGTCGGAGCCCAGGTGCCGCTGTCCCCGGCGGCTCCTTCCTCAATCGGCGGCCGTCGGAGGCCCCCCGCCGGCAAAGAACCCTAATGGTCGGAGCCCAGGTGCCGCTGTCCCCGGCGGCTCCTTCCTCAATCTGCGGCCGTCGGAGGCCCCCCGCCGGCCTGGCGGCCGTCGGAGGCCCCCTGCCAGCAAAGAACCCTAATGGTCGGAGCCCAGGTACCGCTGTCCCCGGCGGCTCCTTCCTCAATCTGCGGCCGTCGGAGGCCCCCCGCCGGCCTGGCAGCCGTCGGCGGCTCCTTCCTCAATCTGCGGCCGTCGGAGGCCCCCCGCCGGCCTGGCGGCCGTCGGAGGCCCCCTGCCAGCAAAGAACCCTAATGGTCGGAGCCCAGGTGCCGCTGTCCCCGGCGGCTCCTTCCTCAATCTGCGGCCGTCGGAGGCCCCCCGCCGGCCTGGCGGAGGCCCTCGGAGGCCCCCCGCCGGCCTGGCGGAGGCCGTCGGAGGCCCCCCGCCGGCCTGGCGGAGGCCGTCGGAGGCCCCCCGCAAGCAAAGAACCCTAATGGTCGGAGCCCAGGTGCCGCTGTCCCCGGCGGCTCCTTCCTCAATCTGCGGCCGTCGGAGGCCCCCCGCCGGCCTGGCGGCCGTCGGAGGCCCCCCGCCGGCAAAGAACCCTAATGGTCGGAGCCCAGGTGCCGCTGTCCCCGGCGGCTCCTTCCTCAATCTGCGGCCGTCGGAGGCCCCCCGCCGGCAAAGAACCCTAATGGTCGGAGCCCAGGTGCCGCTGTCCCCGGCGGCTCCTTCCTCAATCTGCGGCCGTCGGAGGCCCCCCGCCGGCAAAGAACCCTAATGGTCGGAGCCCAGGTGCCGCTGTCCCCGGCGGCTCCTTCCTCAATCTGCGGCCGTCGGAGGCCCCCCGCCGGCAAAGAACCCTAATGGTCGGAGCCCAGGTGCCGCTGTCCCCGGCGGCTCCTTCCTCAATCTGCGGCCGTCGGAGGCCCCCCGCCGGCAAAGAACCCTAATGGTCGGAGCCCAGGTGCCGCTGTCCCCGGCGGCTCCTTCCTCAATCTGCGGCCGTCGGAGGCCCCCCGCCGGCCTGGCGGCCGACGGAGGCCCCCCGCCGGCAAAGAACCCTAATGGTCGGAGCCCAGGTGCCGCTGTCCCCGGCGGCTCCTTCCTCAATCTGCGGCCGTCGGAGGCCCCCCGCCGGCCTGGCGGCCGACGGAGGCCCCCCGCCGGCAAAGAACCCTAATGGTCGGAGCCCAGGTGCCGCTGTCCCCGGCGGCTCCTTCCTCAATCTGCGGCCGTCGGAGGCCCCCCGCCGGCCTGGCGGCCGTCGGAGGCCCCCTGCCAGCAAAGAACCCTAATGGTCGGAGCCCAGGTGCCGCTGTCCCCGGCGGCTCCTTCCTCAATCGGCGGCCGTCGGAGGCCCCCCGCCGGCCTGGCGGCCGTCGGAGGCCCCCTGCCAGCAAAGAACCCTAATGGTCGGAGCCCAGGTGCCGCTGTCCCCGGCGGCTCCTTCCTCAATCGGCGGCCCCCCCGCCGGCCTGGCGGCCCCCCCGCCGGCCTGGCGGCCGTCGGAGGCCCCCTGCCAGCAAAGAACCCTAATGGTCGGAGCCCAGGTGCCGCTGTCCCCGGCGGCTCCTTCCTCAATCTGCGGCCGTCGGAGGCCCCCCGCCGGCCTGGCGGCCGTCGGAGGCCCCCCGCCGGCCTGGCGGCCGTCGGAGGCCCCCCGCCAGCAAAGAACCCTAATGGTCGGAGCCCAGGTGCCGCTGTCCCCGGCGGCTCCTTCCTCAATCTGCGGCCGTCGGAGACCCCCGCCGGCCTGGCGGCCGTCGGAGGCCCCCCGCCAGCAAAGAACCCTAATGGTCGGAGCCCAGGTGCCGCTGGCCCCGGCGACTCCTTCCTCAATCTGCGGCCGTCGGAGGCCCCCCCCCCCGCCGGCCTCGCAGGCCGTCGGAGGCCCCCCCCCCCCGCCGGCCTCGCAGGCCGTCGGAGGCCCCCCCCCCCCGCCGGCCTCGCAGGCCGTCGGAGGCCCCCCCCCCCGCCGGCCTGGCGGCCGTCGGAGGCCCCCCCCGCCGGCCTGGCGGCCGTCGGAGGCCCCCTGCCAGCAAAGAACCCTAATGGTCGGAGCCCAGGTGCCGCTGTCCCCGGCGGCTCCTTCCTCAATCTGCGGCCGTCGGAGGCCCCCCCGCCGGCCTGGCGGCCGTCGGAGGCCCCCTGCCAGCAAAGAACCCTAATGGTCGGAGCCCAGGTGCCGCTGTCCCCGGCGGCTCCTTCCTCAATCGGCGGCCGTCGGAGGCCCCCCGCCGGCCGTCGGAGGCCCCCCACCGGCAAAGAACCCTAATGGTCGGAGCCCAGGTGCCGCTGTCCCCGGCGGCTCCTTCCTCAATCGGCGGCCGTCGGAGGCCCCCCGCCGGCAAAGAACCCTAATGGTCGGAGCCCAGGTGCCGCTGTCCCCGGCGGCTCCTTCCTCAATCTGCGGCCGTCGGAGGCCCCCTGCCGGCCTGGCGGCCGTCGGAGGCCCCCTGCCAGCAAAGAACCCTAATGGTCGGAGCCCAGGTGCCGCTGTCCCCGGCGGCTCCTTCCTCAATCTGCGGCCGTCGGAGGCCCCCCGCCGGCCTGGCGGCCGTCGGCGGCTCCTTCCTCAATCTGCGGCCGTCGGAGGCCCCCCGCCGGCCTGGCGGCCGTCGGAGGCCCCCCACCGGCAAAGAACCCTAATGGTCGGAGCCCAGGTGCCGCTGTCCCCGGCGGCTCCTTCCTCAATCGGCGGCCGTCGGAGGCCCCCCGCCGGCAAAGAACCCTAATGGTCGGAGCCCAGGTGCCGCTGTCCCCGGCGGCTCCTTCCTCAATCTGCGGCCGTCGGAGGCCCCCCGCCGGCCTGGCGGCCGTCGGAGGCCCCCTGCCAGCAAAGAACCCTAATGGTCGGAGCCCAGGTACCGCTGTCCCCGGCGGCTCCTTCCTCAATCTGCGGCCGTCGGAGGCCCCCCGCCGGCCTGGCAGCCGTCGGCGGCTCCTTCCTCAATCTGCGGCCGTCGGAGGCCCCCCGCCGGCCTGGCGGCCGTCGGAGGCCCCCTGCCAGCAAAGAACCCTAATGGTCGGAGCCCAGGTGCCGCTGTCCCCGGCGGCTCCTTCCTCAATCTGCGGCCGTCGGAGGCCCCCCGCCGGCCTGGCGGAGGCCCTCGGAGGCCCCCCGCCGGCCTGGCGGAGGCCGTCGGAGGCCCCCCGCCGGCCTGGCGGAGGCCGTCGGAGGCCCCCCGCAAGCAAAGAACCCTAATGGTCGGAGCCCAGGTGCCGCTGTCCCCGGCGGCTCCTTCCTCAATCTGCGGCCGTCGGAGGCCCCCCGCCGGCCTGGCGGCCGTCGGAGGCCCCCCGCCGGCAAAGAACCCTAATGGTCGGAGCCCAGGTGCCGCTGTCCCCGGCGGCTCCTTCCTCAATCTGCGGCCGTCGGAGGCCCCCCGCCGGCAAAGAACCCTAATGGTCGGAGCCCAGGTGCCGCTGTCCCCGGCGGCTCCTTCCTCAATCTGCGGCCGTCGGAGGCCCCCCGCCGGCAAAGAACCCTAATGGTCGGAGCCCAGGTGCCGCTGTCCCCGGCGGCTCCTTCCTCAATCTGCGGCCGTCGGAGGCCCCCCGCCGGCAAAGAACCCTAATGGTCGGAGCCCAGGTGCCGCTGTCCCCGGCGGCTCCTTCCTCAATCTGCGGCCGTCGGAGGCCCCCCGCCGGCAAAGAAACCTAATGGTCGGAGCCCAGGTGCCGCTGTCCCCGGCGGCTCCTTCCTCAATCTGCGGCCGTCGGAGGCCCCCCGCCGGCCTGGCGGCCGACGGAGGCCCCCCGCCGGCAAAGAACCCTAATGGTCGGAGCCCAGGTGCCGCTGTCCCCGGCGGCTCCTTCCTCAATCTGCGGCCGTCGGAGGCCCCCCGCCGGCCTGGCGGCCGACGGAGGCCCCCCGCCGGCAAAGAACCCTAATGGTCGGAGCCCAGGTGCCGCTGTCCCCGGCGGCTCCTTCCTCAATCTGCGGCCGTCGGAGGCCCCCCGCCGGCCTGGCGGCCGTCGGAGGCCCCCTGCCAGCAAAGAACCCTAATGGTCGGAGCCCAGGTGCCGCTGTCCCCGGCGGCTCCTTCCTCAATCGGCGGCCGTCGGAGGCCCCCCGCCGGCCTGGCGGCCGTCGGAGGCCCCCTGCCAGCAAAGAACCCTAATGGTCGGAGCCCAGGTGCCGCTGTCCCCGGCGGCTCCTTCCTCAATCTGCGGCCGTCGGAGGCCCCCCGCCGGCCTGGCGGCCGTCGGAGGCCCCCCGCCGGCCTGGCGGCCGTCGGAGGCCCCCCGCCAGCAAAGAACCCTAATGGTCGGAGCCCAGGTGCCGCTGTCCCCGGCGGCTCCTTCCTCAATCTGCGGCCGTCGGAGACCCCCGCCGGCCTGGCGGCCGTCGGAGGCCCCCCGCCAGCAAAGAACCCTAATGGTCGGAGCCCAGGTGCCGCTGTCCCCGGCGGCTCCTTCCTCAATCTGCGGCCGTCGGAGGCCCCCCGCCAGCAAAGAACCCTAATGGTCGGAGCCCAGGTGCCGCTGTCCCCGGCGGCTCCTTCCTCAATCTGCGGCCGTCGGAGGCCCCCCGCCGGCCTGGCGGCCGTCGGAGGCCCCCCGCCAGCAAAGAACCCTAATGGTCGGAGCCCAGGTGCCGCTGTCCCCGGCGGCTCCTTCCTCAATCTGCGGCCGTCGGAGGCCCCCCGCCAGCAAAGAACCCTAATGGTCGGAGCCCAGGTGCCGCTGTCCCCGGCGGCTCCTTCCTCAATCTGCGGCCGTCGGAGGCCCCCCGCCGGCCTGGCGGCCGTCGGAGGCCCCCCGCCAGCAAAGAACCCTAATGGTCGGAGCCCAGGTGCCGCTGTCCCCGGCGGCTCCTTCCTCAATCTGCGGCCGTCGGAGGCCCCCCGCCGGCCTGGCGGCCGTCGGAGGCCCCCCGCCGGCAAAGAACCCTAATGGTCGGAGCCCAGGTGCCGCTGTCCCCGGCGGCTCCTTCCTCAATCTGCGGCCGTCGGAGGCCCCCCGCCGGCCTGGCGGCCGTCGGAGGCCCCCCGCCGGCAAAGAACCCTAATGGTCGGAGCCCAGGTGCCGCTGTCCCCGGCGGCTCCTTCCTCAATCTGCGGCCGTCGGAGGCCCCCCGCCGGCCTGGCGGCCGTCGGAGGCCCCCCGCCAGCAAAGAACCCTAATGGTCGGAGCCCAGGTGCCGGTGTCGCCGGCGGCTCCTTCCTCAATCTGCTGCTGATCGGAGGCCCCCCGCCAGCAAAGAACCCTAATGGTCGGAGCCCAGGTGCCGCTGTCCCCGGCGGCTCCTTCCTCAATCTGCGGCCGTCGGAGGCCCCCCGCCAGCAAAGAACCCTAATGGTCGGAGCCCAGGTGCCGCTGTCCCCGGCGGCTCCTTCCTCAATCTGCGGCCGTCGGAGGCCCCCCGCCAGCAAAGAACCCTAATGGTCGGACCCCAGGTGCCGCTTTCCCCGGCGGCTCCTTCCTCAATCTGCGGCCGTCGGAGGCCCCCCGCCGGCCTGGCGGCCGTCGTAGGCCCCCCGCCAGCAAAGAACCCTAATGGTCGGAGCCCAGGTGCCGCTGTCCCCGGCGGCTCCTTCCTCAATCTGCGGCCGTCGGAGACCCCCGCCGGCCTGGCGGCCGTCGGAGGCCCCCCGCCAGGAAAGAACCCTAATGGTCGGAGCCCAGGTGCCGCTGTCCCCGGCGGCTCCTTCCTCAATCTGCGGCCGTCGGAGGCCCCCCGCCAGCAAAGAACCCTAATGGTCGGAGCCCAGGTGCCGCTGTCCCCGGCGGCTCCTTCCTCAATCTGCGGCCGTCGGAGGCCCCCCGCCGGCCTGGCGGCCGTCGGAGGCCCCCCGCCAGCAAAGAACCCTAATGGTCGGAGCCCAGGTGCCGCTGTCCCCGGCGGCTCCTTCCTCAATCTGCGGCCGTCGGAGGCCCCCCGCCAGCAAAGAACCCTAATGGTCGGAGCCCAGGTGCCGCTGTCCCCGGCGGCTCCTTCCTCAATCTGCGGCCGTCGGAGGCCCCCCGGCGGCCTGGCGGCCGTCGGAGGCCCCCCGCCAGCAAAGAACCCTAATGGTCGGAGCCCAGGTGCCGCTGTCCCCGGCGGCTCCTTCCTCAATCTGCGGCCGTCGGAGGCCCCCCGCCGGCCTGGCGGCCGTCGGAGGCCCCCCGCCAGCAAAGAACCCTAATGGTCGGAGCCCAGGTGCCGCTGTCCCCGGCGGCTCCTTCCTCAATCTGCGGCCGTCGGAGGCCCCCCGCCAGCAAAGAACCCTAATGGTCGGAGCCCAGGTGCCGCTGTCCCCGGCGGCTCCTTCCTCAATCTGCGGCCGTCGGAGGCCCCCCGCCGGCCTGGCGGCCGTCGGAGGCCCCCCGCCAGGAAAGAACGCTAATGGTCGGAGCCCAGGTGCCGCTGTCCCCGGCGGCTCCTTCCTCAATCTGCGGCCGTCGGAGGCCCCCCGCCGGCCTGGCGGCCGTCGGAGACCCCCCGCCAGCAAAGAACCCTAATGGTCGGAGCCCAGGTGCCGCTGTCCCCGGCGGCTCCTTCCTCAATCTGCGGCCGTCGGAGGCCCCCCGCCGGCCTGGCGGCCGTCGGAGGCCCCCCGCCGGCCTGGCGGCCGTCGGAGGCCCCCCGCCGGCCTGGCGGCCGTCGGAGGCCCCCCGCCAGGAAAGAACCCTAATAGTCGGAGCCCAGGTGCCGCTGTCCCCGGCGGCTCCTTCCTCAATCTGCGGCCGTCGGAGGCCCCCCGCCGGCCTGGCGGCCGTCGGAGGCCCCCCGCCAGCAAAGAACCCTAATGGTCGGAGCCCAGGTGTCGCTGTCCCCGGCGGCTCGTTCCTCAATCTGCGGCCGTCGGAGGCCCCCCGCCGGCCTGGCGGCCGTCGGAGGCCCCCCGCCAGCAAAGAACCCTAATGGTCGGAGCCCAGGTGCCGCTGTCCCCGGCGGCTCCTTCCTCAATCTGCGGCCGTCGGAGGCCCCCCGCCAGCAAAGAACCCTAATGGTCGGAGCCCAGGTGCCGCTGTCCCCGTCGGCTCCTTCCTCAATCTGCGGCCGTCGGAGGCCCCCCGCCGGCCTCGCGGCCGTCGGAGGCCCCCCGCCAGCAAAGAACCCTAATGGTCGGAGCCCAGGTGCCGCTGTCCCCGTCGGCTCCTTCCTCAATCTGCGGCCGTCGGAGGCCCCCCGCCGGCCAGGCGGCCGTCGGAGGCCCCCCGCCAGCAAAGAACCCTAATGGTCGGAGCCCAGGTGCCGCTGTCCCCGGCGGCTCCTTCCTCAATCTGCGGCCGTCGGAGGCCCCCCGCCGGCCTGGCGGCCGTCGGAGGCCCCCCGCCAGCAAAGAACCCTAATGGTCGGAGCCCAGGTGCCGCTGTCCCCGGCGGCTCCTTCCTCAATCTGCGGCCGTCGGAGGCCCCCCGCCAGCAAAGAACCCTAATGGTCGGAGCCCAGGTGCCGCTGTCCCCTGCGGCTCCTTCCTCAATCTGCGGCCGTCGGAGGCCCCCCGCCGGCCTGGCGGCCGTCGGAGGCCCCCCGCCGGCCTGGCGGCCGTCGGAGGCCCCCCGCCAGCAAAGAACCCTAATGGTCGGAGCCCAGGTGCCGCTGTCCCCGGCGGCTCCTTCCTCAATCTGCGGCCGTCGGAGGCCCCCCGCCGGCCTGGCGGCCGTCGGAGGCCCCCCGCCAGCAAAGAGCCCTAATGGTCGGAGCCCAGGTGCCGGTGGCGCCGGCGGCTCCTTCGTACCTCTGCTGCTGATCGGAGGCCCCCCGCCAGCAAAGAACCCTAATGGTCGGAGCCCAGGTGCCGCTGTCCCCGGCGGCTCCTTCCTCAATCTGCGGCCGTAGGAGGCCCCCCGCCGGCCTGGCGGCCGTCGGAGGCCCCCCGCCAGCAAAGAACCCTAATGGTCGGAGCCCAGGTGCCGCTGTCCCCGGCGGCTCCTTCCTCAATCTGCGGCCGTCGGAGGCCCCCCGCCGGCCTGGCGGCCGTCGGAGGCCCCCCGCCAGCAAAGAACCCTAATGGTCGGAGCCCAGGTGCCGCTGTCCCCGGCGGCTCCTTCCTCAATCTGCGGCCGTCGGAGGCCCCCCGCCAGCAAAGAACCCTAATGGTCGGAGCCCAGGTGCCGCTGTCCCCGGCGGCTCCTTCCTCAATCTGCGGCCGTCGGAGGCCCCCCGCCGGCCTGGCGGCCGTCGGAGGCCCCCCGCCAGCAAAGAACCCTAATGGTGGGAGCCCAGGTGCCGCTGTCCCCGGCGGCTCCTTCCTCAATCTGCGGCCGTCGGAGGCCCCCCGCCGGCCTGGCGGCCGTCGGAGGCCCCCCGCCAGGAAAGAGCCCTAATGGTCGGAGCCCAGGTGCCGGTGGCGCCGGCGGCTCCTTCGTACCTCTGCTGCTGATCGGAGGCCCCCCGCCAGCAAAGAACCCTAATGGTCGGAGCCCAGGTGCCGCTGTCCCCGGCGGCTCCTTCCTCAATCTGCGGCCGTCGGAGGCACCCCGCCGGCCTGGCGGCCGTCGGAGGCCCCCCGCCAGCAAAGAACCCTAATGGTCGGAGCCCAGGTGTCGGTGGCACCGGCGGCTCCTTCGTACCTCTGCTGCTGATCGGAGGCCCCCCGCCAGCAAAGAACCCTAATGGTCGGAGCCCAGGTGTCGGTGGCGCCGGCGGCTCCTTCGTACCTCTGCTGCTGATCGGAGGCCCCCCGCCAGCAAGGAACCCTAATGGTCGGAGCCCAGGTGCCGCTGTCCCCGGCGGCTCCTTCCTCAATCTGCGGCCGTCGGAGGCCCCCCCGCCGGCCTGGCGGCCGTCGGAGGCCCCCCCGCCGGCCTGGCGGCCGTCGGAGGCCCCCCCGCCGGCCTGGCGGCCGTCGGAGGCCCCCCCGCCGGCCTGGCGGCCGTCGGAGGCCCCCCCGCCGGCCTGGCGGCCGTCGGAGGCCCCCCCGCCGGCCTGGCGGCCGTCGGAGGCCCCCCCGCCAGCAAAGAACCCTAATGGTCGGAGCCCAGGTGCCGCTGTCCCCGGCGGCTCCTTCCTCAATCTGCGGCCGTCGGAGGCCCCCCGCCGGCCTGGCGGCCGTCGGAGGCCCCCCGCCAGCAAAGAACCCTAATGGTGGGAGCCCAGGTACCGCTGTCCCCGGCGGCTCCTTCCTCAATCTGCGGCCGTCGGAGGCCCCCCGCCAGCAAAGAACCCTAATGGTCGGAGCCCAGGTGCCGCTGTCCCCGGCGGCTCCTTCCTCAATCTGCGGCCGTCGGAGGCCCCCCGCCGGCCTGGCGGCCGTCGGAGGCCCCCCGCCAGCAAAGAACCCTAATGGTCGGAGCCCAGGTGCCGCTGTCCCCGGCGGCTCCTTCCTCAATCTGCGGCCGTCGGAGGCCCCCCGCCGGCCTGGCGGCCGTCGGAGGCCCCCCGCCAGCAAAGAGCCCTAATGGTCGGAGCCCAGGTGCCGGTGGCGCCGGCGGCTCCTTCGTACCTCTGCTGCTGATCGGAGGCCCCCCGCCAGCAAAGAACCCTAATGGTCGGAGCCCAGGTGCCGCTGTCCCCGGCGGCTCCTTCCTCAATCTGCGGCCGTCGGAGGCCCCCCGCCAGCAAAGAACCCTAATGGTCGGAGCCCAGGTGCCGCTGTCCCCGGCGGCTCCTTCCTCAATCGGCGGCCGTCGGAGGCCCCCCGCCGGCCTGGCGGCCGTCGGAGGCCCCCCGCCAGCAAAGAACCCTAATGGTCGGAGCCCAGCTGCCGCTGTCCCCGGCGGCTCCTTCCTCAATCTGCGGCCGTCGGAGGCCCCCCGCCGGCCTGGCGGCCGTCGGAGGCCCCCCGCCAGGAAAGAACCCTAATGGTCGGAGCCCAGGTGCCGCTGTCCCCGGCGGCTCCTTCCTCAATCTGCGGCCGTCGGAGGCCCCCCGCCGGCCTGGCGGCCGTCGGAGGCCCCCCGCCGGCCTGGCGGCCGTCGGAGGCCCCCCGCCGGCCTGGCGGCCGTCGGAGGCCCCCCGCCGGCCTGGCGGCCGTCGGAGGCCCCCCGCCAGGAAAGAACCCTAATGGTCGGAGCCCAGGTGCCGCTGTCCCCGGCGGCTCCTTCCTCAATCTGCGGCCGTCGGAGGCCCCCCGCCGGCCTGGCGGCCGTCGGAGACCCCCGCCAGCAAAGAACCCTAATGGTCGGAGCCCAGGTGCCGCTGTCCCCGGCGGCTCCTTCCTCAATCTGCGACCGTCGGAGGCCCCCCGCCGGCCTGGCGGCCGTCGGAGGCCCCCCGCCGGCCTGGCGGCCGTCGGAGGCCCCCCGCCAGGAAAGAACCCTAATGGTCGGAGCCCAGGTGCCGCTGTCCCCGGCGGCTCCTTCCTCAATCTGCGGCCGTCGGAGGCCCCCCGCCGGCCTGGCGGCCGTCGGAGGCCCCCCGCCAGCAAAGAACCCTAATGGTCGGAGCCCAGGTGCCGCTGTCCCCGGCGGCTCCTTCCTCAATCTGCGGCCGTCGGAGGCCCCCCGCCGGCCTGGCGGCCGTCGGAGGCCCCCCGCCAGCAAAGAACCCTAATGGTCGGAGCCCAGGTGCCGCTGTCCCCGGCGGCTCCTTCCTCAATCTGCGGCCGTCGGAGGCCCCCCGCCGGCCTGGCGGCCGTCGGAGGCCCCCCGCCAGCAAAGAACCCTAATGGTCGGAGCCCAGGTGCCGCTGTCCCCGGCGGCTCCTTCCTCAATCTGCGGCCGTCGGAGGCCCCCCGCCGGCCTGGCGGCCGTCGGAGGCCCCCCGCCGGCCTGGCGGCCGTCGGAGGCCCCCCGCCGGCCTGGCGGCCGTCGGAGGCCCCCCGCCGGCCTGGCGGCCGTCGGAGGCCCCCCGCCGGCCTGGCGGCCGTCGGAGGCCCCCCGCCGGCCTGGCGGCCGTCGGAGGCCCCCCGCCGGCCTGGCGGCCGTCGGAGGCCCCCCGCCGGCCTGGCGGCCGTCGGAGGCCCCCCGCCAGGAAAGAACCCTAATAGTCGGAGCCCAGGTGCCGCTGTCCCCGGCGGCTCCTTCCTCAATCTGCGGCCGTCGGAGGCCCCCCGCCGGCCTGGCGGCCGTCGGAGGCCCCCCGCCAGCAAAGAACCCTAATGGTCGGAGCCCAGGTGTCGCTGTCCCCGGCGGCTCCTTCCTCAATCTGCGGCCGTCGGAGGCCCCCCGCCAGCCTGGCGGCCGTCGGAGGCCCCCCGCCAGCAAAGAACCCTAATGGTCGGAGCCCAGGTGCCGCTGTCCCCGGCGGCTCCTTCCTCAATCTGCGGCCGTCGGAGGCCCCCCGCCAGCAAAGAACCCTAATGGTCGGAGCCCAGGTGCCGCTGTCCCCGTCGGCTCCTTCCTCAATCTGCGGCCGTCGGAGGCCCCCCGCCGGCCTGGCGGCCGTCGGAGGCCCCCCGCCAGCAAAGAACCCTAATGGTCGGAGCCCAGGTGCCGCTGTCCCCGGCGGCTCCTTCCTCAATCTGCGGCCGTCGGAGGCCCCCCGCCGGCCTGGCGGCCGTCGGAGGCCCCCCGCCAGCAAAGAACCCTAATGGTCGGAGCCCAGGTGCCGCTGTCCCCGGCGGCTCCTTCCTCAATCTGCGGCCGTCGGAGGCCCCCCGCCAGCCTGGCGGCCGTCGGAGGCCCCCCGCCAGCAAAGAACCCTAATGGTCGGAGCCCAGGTGCCGCTGTCCCCGGCGGCTCCTTCCTCAATCTGCGGCCGTCGGAGGCCCCCCGCCGGCCTGGCGGCCGTCGGAGGCCCCCCGCCAGCAAAGAACCCTAATGGTCGGAGCCCAGGTGCCGCTGTCCCCGGCGGCTCCTTCCTTAATCTGCGGCCGTCGGAGGCCCCCCGCCAGCAAAGAACCCTAATGGTCGGAGCCCAGGTGCCGCTGTCCCCGGCGGCTCCTTCCTCAATCTGCGGCCGTCGGAGGCCCCCCGCCGGCCTGGCGGCCGTCGGAGGCCCCCCGCCAGCAAAGAACCCTAATGGTGGGAGCCCAGGTGCCGCTGTCCCCGGCGGCTCCTTCCTCAATCTGCGGCCGTCGGAGGCCCCCCGCCAGCAAAGAACCCTAATGGTCGGAGCCCAGGTGCCGCTGTCCCCGGCGGCTCCTTCCTCAATCTGCGGCCGTCGGAGGCCCCCCGCCGGCCTGGCGGCCGTCGGAGGCCCCCCGCCGGCCTGGCGGCCGTCGGAGGCCCCCCGCCGGCCTGGCGGCCGTCGGAGGCCCCCCGCCAGCAAAGAACCCTAATGGTCGGAGCCCAGGTGCCGCTGTCCCCGGCGGCTCCTTCCTCAATCTGCGGCCGTCGGAGGCCCCCCGCCGGCCTGGCGGCCGTCGGAGGCCCCCCGCCAGCAAAGAACCCTAATGGTGGGAGCCCAGGTGCCGCTGTCCCCGGCGGCTCCTTCCTCAATCTGCGGCCGTCGGAGGCCCCCCGCCAGCAAAGAACCCTAATGGTCGGAGCCCAGGTGCCGCTGTCCCCGGCGGCTCCTTCCTCAATCTGCGGCCGTCGGAGGCCCCCCGCCGGCCTGGCGGCCGTCGGAGGCCCCCCGCCGGCCTGGCGGCCGTCGGAGGCCCCCCGCCAGCAAAGAACCCTAATGGTCGGAGCCCAGGTGCCGCTGTCCCCGGCGGCTCCTTCCTCAATCTGCGGCCGTCGGAGGCCCCCCGCCGGCCTGGCGGCCGTCGGAGGCCCCCCGCCGGCCTGGCGGCCGTCGGAGGCCCCCCGCCGGCCTGGCGGCCGTCGGAGGCCCCCCGCCGGCCTGGCGGCCGTCGGAGGCCCCCCGCCAGCAAAGAACCCTAATGGTCGGAGCCCAGGTGCCGCTGTCCCCGGCGGCTCCTTCCTCAATCTGCGGCCGTCGGAGGCCCCCCGCCGGCCTGGCGGCCGTCGGAGGCCCCCCGCCAGCAAAGAGCCCTAATGGTCGGAGCCCAGGTGCCGGTGGCGCCGGCGGCTCCTTCGTACCTCTGCTGCTGATCGGAGGCCCCCCGCCAGCAAAGAACCCTAATGGTCGGAGCCCAGGTGCCGCTGTCCCCGGCGGCTCCTTCCTCAATCTGCGGCCGTAGGAGGCGCCCCACCGGCCTGGCGGCCGTCGGAGGCCCCCCGCCAGCAAAGAACCCTAATGGTCGGAGCCCAGGTGCCGCTGTCCCCGGCGGCTCCTTCCTCAATCTGCGGCCGTCGGAGGCCCCCCGCCGGCCTGGCGGCCGTCGGAGGCCCCCCGCCAGCAAAGAGCCCTAATGGTCGGAGCCCAGGTGCCGGTGGCGCCGGCGGCTCCTTCGTACCTCTGCTGCTGATCGGAGGCCCCCCGCCAGCAAAGAACCCTAATGGTCGGAGCCCAGGTGCCGCTGTCCCCGGCGGCTCCTTCCTCAATCTGCGGCCGTCGGAGGCCCCCCGCCGGCCTGGCGGCCGTCGGAGGCCCCCCGCCAGCAAAGAACCCTAATGGTCGGAGCCCAGGTGTCGGTGGCGCCGGCGGCTCCTTCGTACCTCTGCTGCTGATCGGAGGCCCCCCGCCAGCAAAGAACCCTAATGGTCGGAGCCCAGGTGCCGCTGTCCCCGGCGGCTCCTTCCTCAATCTGCGGCCGTCGGAGGCCCCCCGCCAGCAAAGAACCCTAATGGTCGGAGCCCAGGTGTCGGTGGCGCCGGCGGCTCCTTCGTACCTCTGCTGCTGATCGGAGGCCCCCCGCCAGCAAAGAACCCTAATGGTCGGAGCCCAGGTGCCGCTGTCCCCGGCGGCTCCTTCCTCAATCTGCGGCCGTCGGAGGCCCCCCCGCCGGCCTGGCGGCCGTCGGAGGCCCCCCCGCCGGCCTGGCGGCCGTCGGAGGCCCCCCCGCCGGCCTGGCGGCCGTCGGAGGCCCCCCCGCCGGCAAAGAACCCTAATGGTCGGAGCCCAGGTGCCGCTGTCCCCGGCGGCTCCTTCCTCAATCTGCGGCCGTCGGAGGCCCCCCGCCGGCCTGGCGGCCGTCGGAGGCCCCCCGCCAGCAAAGAACCCTAATGGTGGGAGCCCAGGTACCGCTGTCCCCGGCGGCTCCTTCCTCAATCTGCGGCCGTCGGAGGCCCCCCGCCAGCAAAGAACCCTAATGGTCGGAGCCCAGGTGCCGCTGTCCCCGGCGGCTCCTTCCTCAATCTTCGGCCGTCGGAGGCCCCCCGCCGGCCTGGCGGCCGTCGGAGGCCCCCCGCCAGCAAAGAACCCTAATGGTCGGAGCCCAGGTGCCGCTGTCCCCGGCGGCTCCTTCCTCAATCTGCGGCCGTCGGAGGCCCCCCGCCGGCCTGGCGGCCGTCGGAGGCCCCCCGCCAGCAAAGAGCCCTAATGGTCGGAGCCCAGGTGCCGGTGGCGCCGGCGGCTCCTTCGTACCTCTGCTGCTGATCGGAGGCCCCCCGCCAGCAAAGAACCCTAATGGTCGGAGCCCAGGTGCCGCTGTCCCCGGCGGCTCCTTCCTCAATCTGCGGCCGTAGGAGGCCCCCCGCCGGCCTGGCGGCCGTCGGAGGCCCCCCGCCAGCAAAGAACCCTAATGGTCGGAGCCTAGGCGTCGGTGGCGCCGGCGGCTCCTTCGTACCTCTGCTGCTGATCGGAGGCCCCCCGCCAGCAAAGAACCCTAATGGTCGGAGCCCAGGTGCCGCTGTCCCCGGCGGCTCCTTCCTCAATCTGCGGCCGTCGGAGGCCACCCGCCGGCCTGGCGGCCGTCGGAGGCCCCCCGCCGGCAAAGAACCCTTATGGTCGGAGACCAGGTGCCGCTGTCCGCGGCGGCTCCTTCCTCAATCTGCGGCCGTCGGAGGCCCCCCCGCCGGCCTGGCGGCCGTCGGAGGCCCCCCCGCCGGCCTGGCGGCCGTCGGAGGCCCCCCCGCCGGCCTGGCGGCCGTCGGAGGCCCCCCCGCCGGCCTGGCGGCCGTCGGAGGCCCCCCCGCCGGCCTGGCGGCCGTCGGAGGCCCCCCCGCCGGCCTGGCGGCCGTCGGAGGCCCCCCCGCCGGCCTGGCGGCCGTCGGAGGCCCCCCCGCCGGCCTGGCGGCCGTCGGAGGCCCCCCCGCCGGCCTGGCGGCCGTCGGAGGCCCCCCCGCCGGCCTGGCGGCCGTCGGAGGCCCCCCGCCAGCAAAGAACCCTAATGGTCGGAGCCCAGGTGCCGGTGGCGCCGGCGGCTCCTTCGTACCTCTGCTGCTGATCGGAGGCCCCCCGCCAGCAAAGAACCCTAATGGTCGGAGCCCAGGTGCCGCTGTCCCCGGCGGCTCCTTCCTCAATCTGCGGCCGTCGGAGGCCCCCGCCAGCAAAGAACCCTAATGGTCGGAGCCCAGGTGCCGGTGGCGCCGGCGGCTCCTTCGTACCTCTGCTGCTGATCGGAGGCCCCCCGCCAGCAAAGAACCCTAATGGTCGGAGCCCAGGTGCCGCTGTCCCCGGCGGCTCCTTCCTCAATCTGCGGCCGTCGGAGGCCTCCCGCCGGCCTGGCGGCCGTCGGAGGCCCCCCGCCAGCAAAGAACCCTAATGGTCGGAGCCCAGGTGCCGCTGTCCCCGGCGGCACCTTCCTCAATCTGCGGCCGTCAGAGGCCCCCCGGCCGGCCTGGCGGCCGTCGGAGGCCCCCCGGCCGGCCTGGCGGCCGTCGGAGGCCCCCCGGCCGGCCTGGCGGCCGTCGGAGGCCCCCCGGCCGGCCTGGCGGCCGTCGGAGGCCCCCCGGCCGGCCTGGCGGCCGTCGGAGGCCCCCCGGCCGGCCTGGCGGCCGTCGGAGGCCCCCCGGCCGGCCTGGCGGCCGTCGGAGGCCCCCCGCCGGCCTGGCGGCCGTCGGAAGCCCCCCGCCAGCAAAGAACCCTAATGGTCGGAGCCCAGGTGCCGCTGTCCCCGGCGGCTCCTTCCTCAATCTGCGGCCGTCGGAGGCCCCCCGCCAGCAAAGAACCCTAATGGTCGGAGCCCAGGTGCCGCTGTCCCCGGCGGCTCCTTCCTCAATCTGCGGCCGTCGGAGGCCCCCCGCCAGCAAAGAACCCTAATGGTCGGAGCCCAGGTGCCGCTGTCCCCGGCGGCTCCTTCCTCAATCTGCGGCCGTCGGAGGCCCCCCGCCGGCCTGGCGGCCGTCGGAGGCCCCCCGCCAGCAAAGAACCCTAATGGTCGGAGCCCAGGTGCCGCTGTCCCCGGCGGCTCCTTCCTCAATCTGCGGCCGTCGGAGGCCCCCCGCCAGCAAAGAACCCTAATGGTCGGAGCCCAGGTGCCGCTGTCCCCGGCGGCTCCTTCCTCAATCTGCGGCCGTCGGAGGCCCCCCGCCGGCCTGGCGGCCGTCGGAGGCCCCCCGCCAGCAAGGAACCCTAATGGTCGGAGCCCAGGTGCCGCTGTCCCCGGCGGCTCCTTCCTCAATCTGCGGCCGTCGGAGGCGCCCCGCCGGCCTGGCGGCCGTCGGCGGCTCCTTCCTCAATCTGCGGCCGTCGGAGGCGCCCCGCCGGCCTGGCGGCCGTCGGCGGCTCCTTCCTCAATCTGCGGCCGTCGGAGGCGCCCCGCCGGCCTGGCGGCCGTCGGCGGCTCCTTCCTCAATCTGCGGCCGTCGGAGGCCCCCCGCCGGCCTGGCGGCCGTCGGAGGCCCCCCGCCAGCAAAGAACCCTAATGGTCGGAGCCCAGGTGCCGCTGTCCCCGGCGGCTCCTTCCTCAATCTGCGGCCGTCGGAGACCCCCGCCGGCCTGGCGGCCGTCAGAGGCCCCCCGCCAGCAAAGAACCCTAATGGTCGGAGCCCAGGTGCCGCTGTCCCCGGCGGCTCCTTCCTCAATCTGCGGCCGTCGGAGGCCCCCCGCCGGCCTGGCGGCCGTCGGAGGCCCCCCGCCAGCAAAGAACCCTAATGGTCGGAGCCCAGGTGCCGCTGTCCCCGTCGGCTCCTTCCTCAATCTGCGGCCGTCGGAGGCCCCCCGCCGGCCTGGCGGCCGTCGGAGGCCCCCCGCCAGCAAAGAACCCTAATGGTCGGAGCCCAGGTGCCGCTGTCCCCGGCGGCTCCTTCCTCAATCTGCGGCCGTCGGAGACCCCCGCCGGCCTGGCGGCCGTCGGAGGCCCCCCGCCAGCAAAGAACCCTAATGGTCGGAGCCCAGGTGCCGCTGTCCCCGGCGGCTCCTTCCTCAATCTGCGGCCGTCGGAGGCCCCCCGCCGGCCTGGCGGCCGTCGGAGGCCCCCCGCCGGCCTGGCGGCCGTCGGAGGCCCCCCGCCGGCCTGGCGGCCGTCGGAGGCCCCCCGCCGGCCTGGCGGCCGTCGGAGGCCCCCCGCCGGCCTGGCGGCCGTCGGAGGCCCCCCGCCGGCCTGGCGGCCGTCGGAGGCCCCCCGCCGGCCTGGCGGCCGTCGGAGGCCCCCCGCCGGCCTGGCGGCCGTCGGAGGCCCCCCGCCGGCCTGGCGGCCGTCGGAGGCCCCCCGCCAGCAAATAACCCTAATGGTCGGAGCCCAGGTGCCGCTGTCCCCGGCGGCTCCTTCCTCAATCTGCGGCCGTCGGAGGCCCCCCGCCGGCCTGGCGGCCGTCGTAGGCCCTCCCCCGGCCTGGCGCCCGTCGGAGGCCCCCCGCCAGCAAAGAACCCTAATGGTCGGAGCCCAGGTGCCGCTGTCCCCGGCGGCTCCTTCCTCAATCTGCGGCCGTCGGAGGCCCCCCGCCGGCCTGGCGGCCGTCGGAGGCCCCCCGCCAGCAAAGAACCCTAATGGTCGGAGCCCAGGTGCCGCTGTCCCCGGCGGCTCCTTCCTCAATCTGCGGCCGTCGGAGGCCACCCGCCGGCCTGGCGGCCATCGGAGGCCCCCCGCCAGCAAAGAACCCTAATGGTCGGAGCCCAGGTGCCGCTGTCCCCGGCGGCTCCTTCCTCAATCTGCGGCCGTCGGAGGCCCCCCGCCGGCCTGGCGGCCGTCGGAGGCCCCCCGCCAGCAAAGAACCCTAATGGTCGGAGCCCAGGTGCCGCTGTCCCCGGCGGCTCCTTCCTCAATCTGCGGCCGTCGGAGGCCCCCCACCAGCAAAGAACCCTAATGGTCGGAGCCCAGGTGCCGCTGTCCCCGGCGGCTCCTTCCTCAATCTGCGGCCGTCGGAGGCCCCCCGCCGGCCTGGCGGCCGTCGGAGGCCCCCCAACGGCCTGGCGGCCGTCGGAGGCCCCCCGCCAGCAAAGAACCCTAATGGTCGGAGCCCAGGTGCCGCTGTCCCCGGCGGCTCCTTCCTCAATCTGCGGCCGTCGGAGGCCCCCCGCCGGCCTGGCGGCCGTCGGAGGCCCCCGGCAGCAAAGAACCCTAATGGTCGGAGCCCAGGTGCCGCTGTCCCCGGCGGCTCCTTCCTCAATCTGCGGCCGTCGGAGGCCCCCCGCCAGCAAAGGACCCTAATGGTCGGAGCCCAGGTGCCGCTGTCCCCGGCGGCTCCTTCCTCAATCTGCGGCCGTCGGAGGCCCCCCGCCGGCCTGGCGGCCGTCGGAGGCCCCCCGCCAGCAAAGAACCCTAATGGTCGGAGCCCAGGTGCCGCTGTCCCTGGCGGCTCCTTCCTCAATCTGCGGCCGTCGGAGGCCCCCCGCCAGCAAAGAACCCTAACGGTCGGAGCCCAGGTGCCGCTGTCCCCGGCGGCTCCTTCCTCAATCTGCAGCCGTCGGAGGCCCCCCGCCGGCCTGGCGGCCGTCGGAGGCCCCCCGCCAGCAAAGAACCCTAACGGTCGGAGCCCAGGTGCCGCTGTCCCCGGCGGCTCCTTCCTCAATCTGCGGCCGTCGGAGGCCCCCCGCCGGCCTGGCGGCCGTCGGAGGCCCCCCGCCAGCAAAGAACCCTAACGGTCGGAGCGCAGGTGCCGCTGTCCCCGGCGGCTCCTTCCTCAATCTGCGGCCGTCGGAGGCCCCCCGCCAGCAAAGAACCCTAATGGTCGGAGCCCAGGTGCCGCTGTCCCCGGCGGCTCCTTCCTCAATCTGCGGCCGTCGGAGGCCCCCCGCCAGCAAAGAACCCTAATGGTCGGAGCGCAGGTGCCGCTGTCCCCGACGGCTCCTTCCTCAATCTGCGGCCGTCGGAGGCCCCCCGCCAGCAAAGAACCCTAATGGTCGGAGCCCAGGTGCCGCTGTCCCCGGCGGCTCCTTCCTCAATCTGCGGCCGTCGGAGGCCACCCGCCGGCCTGGCGGCCATCGGAGGCCCCCCGCCAGCAAAGAACCCTAATGGTCGGAGCCCAGGTGCCGCTGTCCCCGGCGGCTCCTTCCTCAATCTGCGGCCGTCGGAGGCCCCCCGCCGGCCTGGCGGCCGTCGGAGGCCCCCCGCCAGCAAAGAACCCTAATGGTCGGAGCCCAGGTGCCGCTGTCCCCGGCGGCTCCTTCCTCAATCTGCGGCCGTCGGAGGCCCCCCACCAGCAAAGAACCCTAATGGTCGGAGCCCAGGTGCCGCTGTCCCCGGCGGCTCCTTCCTCAATCTGCGGCCGTCGGAGGCCCCCCGCCGGCCTGGCGGCCGTCGGAGGCCCCCCAACGGCCTGGCGGCCGTCGGAGGCCCCCCGCCAGCAAAGAACCCTAATGGTCGGAGCCCAGGTGCCGCTGTCCCCGGCGGCTCCTTCCTCAATCTGCGGCCGTCGGAGGCCCCCCGCCGGCCTGGCGGCCGTCGGAGGCCCCCGGCAGCAAAGAACCCTAATGGTCGGAGCCCAGGTGCCGCTGTCCCCGGCGGCTCCTTCCTCAATCTGCGGCCGTCGGAGGCCCCCCGCCAGCAAAGGACCCTAATGGTCGGAGCCCAGGTGCCGCTGTCCCCGGCGGCTCCTTCCTCAATCTGCGGCCGTCGGAGGCCCCCCGCCGGCCTGGCGGCCGTCGGAGGCCCCCCGCCAGCAAAGAACCCTAATGGTCGGAGCCCAGGTGCCGCTGTCCCTGGCGGCTCCTTCCTCAATCTGCGGCCGTCGGAGGCCCCCCGCCAGCAAAGAACCCTAACGGTCGGAGCCCAGGTGCCGCTGTCCCCGGCGGCTCCTTCCTCAATCTGCAGCCGTCGGAGGCCCCCCGCCGGCCTGGCGGCCGTCGGAGGCCCCCCGCCAGCAAAGAACCCTAACGGTCGGAGCCCAGGTGCCGCTGTCCCCGGCGGCTCCTTCCTCAATCTGCGGCCGTCGGAGGCCCCCCGCCGGCCTGGCGGCCGTCGGAGGCCCCCCGCCAGCAAAGAACCCTAACGGTCGGAGCGCAGGTGCCGCTGTCCCCGGCGGCTCCTTCCTCAATCTGCGGCCGTCGGAGGCCCCCCGCCAGCAAAGAACCCTAATGGTCGGAGCCCAGGTGCCGCTGTCCCCGGCGGCTCCTTCCTCAATCTGCGGCCGTCGGAGGCCCCCCGCCAGCAAAGAACCCTAATGGTCGGAGCGCAGGTGCCGCTGTCCCCGACGGCTCCTTCCTCAATCTGCGGCCGTCGGAGGCCCCCCGCCAGCAAAGAACCCTAATGGTCGGAGCCCAGGTGCCGCTGTCCCCGGCGGCTCCTTCCTCAATCGGCGGCCGTCGGAGGCCCCCCGCCGGCCTGGCGGCCGTCGGAGGCCCCCCGCCGGCCTGGCGGCCGTCGGAGGCCCCCCGCCGGCCTGGCGGCCGTCGGAGGCCCCCCGCCGGCCTGGCGGCCGTCGGAGGCCCCCCGCCGGCCTGGCGGCCGTCGGAGGCCCCCCGCCGGCCTGGCGGCCGTCGGAGGCCCCCCGCCGGCCTGGCGGCCGTCGGAGGCCCCCCGCCGGCCTGGCGGCCGTCGGAGGCCCCCCGCCGGCCTGGCGGCCGTCGGAGGCCCCCCGCCGGCCTGGCGGCCGTCGGAGGCCCCCCGCCAGGAAAGAACCCTAATGGTCGGAGCCCAGGTGCCGCTGTCCCCGGCGGCTCCTTCCTCAATCGGCGGCCGTCGGAGGCCCCCCGCCGGCCTGGCGGCCGTCGGAGGCCCCCCGCCGCCAGGAAAGAACCCTAATGGTCGGAGCCCAGGTGCCGCTGTCCCCGGCGGCTCCTTCCTCAATCTGCGGCCGTCGGAGGCCCCCCGCCGGCCTGGCGGCCGTCGGAGGCCCCCCGCCGGCCTGGCGGCCGTCGGAGGCCCCCGCCAGGAAAGAACCCTAATGGTCGTAGCCCAGGTGCCGCTGTCCCCGGCGGCTCCTTCCTCAATCTGCGGCCGTCGGAGGCCCCCCGCCGGCCTGGCGGCCGTCGGAGGCCCCCCGCCAGCAAAGAACCCTAATGGTCGGAGCCCAGGTGCCGCTGTCCCCGGCGGCTCCTTCCTCAATCTGCGGCCGTCGGAGGCCCCCCGCCGGCCTGGCGGCCGTCGGAGCCCCCCGCCAGCAAAGAACCCTAATGGTCGGAGCCCAGGTGCCGCTGTCCCCGGCGGCTCCTTCCTCAATCTGCGGCCGTCGGAGGCCCCCCGCCAGCAAAGAACCCTAATGGTCGGAGCCCAGGTGCCGCTGTCCCCGGCGGCTCCTTCCTCAATCTGCGGCCGTCGGAGGCCCCCCGCCGGCCTGGCGGCCGTCGGAGGCCCCCCGCCAGCAAAGAACCCTAATGGTCGGAGCCCAGGTGCCGCTGTCCCCGGCGGCTCCTTCCTCAATCTGCGGCCGTCGGAGGCCCCCCGCCAGCAAAGAACCCTAATGGTCGGAGCCCAGGTGCCGCTGTCCCCGGCGGCTCCTTCCTCAATCTGCGGCCGTCGGAGGCCCCCCGCCGGCCTGGCGGCCGTCGGAGGCCCCCCGCCAGCAAAGAACCCTAATGGTCGGAGTCCAGCTGCCGCTGTCCCCGGCGGCTCCTTCCTCAATCTGCGGCCGTCGGAGGCCCCCCGCCAGCAAAGAACCCTAATGGTCGGAGCCCAGGTGCCGCTGTCCCCGGCGGCTCCTTCCTCAATCTGCGGCCGTCGGAGGCCCCCCGCCGGCCTGGCGGCCGTCGGAGGCCCCCCGCCAGCAAAGAACCCTAATGGTCGGAGCCCAGGTGCCGCTGTCCCTGGCGGCTCCTTCCTCAATCTGCGGCCGTCGGAGGCCCCCCGCCAGCAAAGAACCCTAACGGTCGGAGCCCAGGTGCCGCTGTCCCCGGCGGCTCCTTCCTCAATCTGCAGCCGTCGGAGGCCCCCCGCCGGCCTGGCGGCCGTCGGAGGCCCCCCGCCAGCAAAGAACCCTAACGGTCGGAGCCCAGGTGCCGCTGTCCCCGGCGGCTCCTTCCTCAATCTGCGGCCGTCGGAGGCCCCCCGCCGGCCTGGCGGCCGTCGGAGGCCCCCCGCCAGCAAAGAACCCTAATGGTCGGAGCCCAGGTGCCGCTGTCCCTGGCGGCTCCTTCCTCAATCTGCGGCCGTCGGAGGCCCCCCGCCAGCAAAGAACCCTAACGGTCGGAGCCCAGGTGCCGCTGTCCCCGGCGGCTCCTTCCTCAATCTGCAGCCGTCGGAGGCCCCCCGCCGGCCTGGCGGCCGTCGGAGGCCCCCCGCCAGCAAAGAACCCTAACGGTCGGAGCCCAGGTGCCGCTGTCCCCGGCGGCTCCTTCCTCAATCTGCGGCCGTCGGAGGCCCCCCGCCGGCCTGGCGGCCGTCGGAGGCCCCCCGCCAGCAAAGAACCCTAACGGTCGGAGCGCAGGTGCCGCTGTCCCCGGCGGCTCCTTCCTCAATCTGCGGCCGTCGGAGGCCCCCCGCCAGCAAAGAACCCTAATGGTCGGAGCCCAGGTGCCGCTGTCCCCGGCGGCTCCTTCCTCAATCTGCGGCCGTCGGAGGCCCCCCGCCAGCAAAGAACCCTAATGGTCGGAGCGCAGGTGCCGCTGTCCCCGACGGCTCCTTCCTCAATCTGCGGCCGTCGGAGGCCCCCCGCCAGCAAAGAACCCTAATGGTCGGAGCCCAGGTGCCGCTGTCCCCGGCGGCTCCTTCCTCAATCTGCGGCCGTCGGAGGCCACCCGCCGGCCTGGCGGCCATCGGAGGCCCCCCGCCAGCAAAGAACCCTAATGGTCGGAGCCCAGGTGCCGCTGTCCCCGGCGGCTCCTTCCTCAATCTGCGGCCGTCGGAGGCCCCCCGCCGGCCTGGCGGCCGTCGGAGGCCCCCCGCCAGCAAAGAACCCTAATGGTCGGAGCCCAGGTGCCGCTGTCCCCGGCGGCTCCTTCCTCAATCTGCGGCCGTCGGAGGCCCCCCACCAGCAAAGAACCCTAATGGTCGGAGCCCAGGTGCCGCTGTCCCCGGCGGCTCCTTCCTCAATCTGCGGCCGTCGGAGGCCCCCCGCCGGCCTGGCGGCCGTCGGAGGCCCCCCAACGGCCTGGCGGCCGTCGGAGGCCCCCCGCCAGCAAAGAACCCTAATGGTCGGAGCCCAGGTGCCGCTGTCCCCGGCGGCTCCTTCCTCAATCTGCGGCCGTCGGAGGCCCCCCGCCGGCCTGGCGGCCGTCGGAGGCCCCCGGCAGCAAAGAACCCTAATGGTCGGAGCCCAGGTGCCGCTGTCCCCGGCGGCTCCTTCCTCAATCTGCGGCCGTCGGAGGCCCCCCGCCAGCAAAGGACCCTAATGGTCGGAGCCCAGGTGCCGCTGTCCCCGGCGGCTCCTTCCTCAATCTGCGGCCGTCGGAGGCCCCCCGCCGGCCTGGCGGCCGTCGGAGGCCCCCCGCCAGCAAAGAACCCTAATGGTCGGAGCCCAGGTGCCGCTGTCCCTGGCGGCTCCTTCCTCAATCTGCGGCCGTCGGAGGCCCCCCGCCAGCAAAGAACCCTAACGGTCGGAGCCCAGGTGCCGCTGTCCCCGGCGGCTCCTTCCTCAATCTGCAGCCGTCGGAGGCCCCCCGCCGGCCTGGCGGCCGTCGGAGGCCCCCCGCCAGCAAAGAACCCTAACGGTCGGAGCCCAGGTGCCGCTGTCCCCGGCGGCTCCTTCCTCAATCTGCGGCCGTCGGAGGCCCCCCGCCGGCCTGGCGGCCGTCGGAGGCCCCCCGCCAGCAAAGAACCCTAACGGTCGGAGCGCAGGTGCCGCTGTCCCCGGCGGCTCCTTCCTCAATCTGCGGCCGTCGGAGGCCCCCCGCCAGCAAAGAACCCTAATGGTCGGAGCCCAGGTGCCGCTGTCCCCGGCGGCTCCTTCCTCAATCTGCGGCCGTCGGAGGCCCCCCGCCAGCAAAGAACCCTAATGGTCGGAGCGCAGGTGCCGCTGTCCCCGACGGCTCCTTCCTCAATCTGCGGCCGTCGGAGGCCCCCCGCCAGCAAAGAACCCTAATGGTCGGAGCCCAGGTGCCGCTGTCCCCGGCGGCTCCTTCCTCAATCGGCGGCCGTCGGAGGCCCCCCGCCGGCCTGGCGGCCGTCGGAGGCCCCCCGCCGGCCTGGCGGCCGTCGGAGGCCCCCCGCCGGCCTGGCGGCCGTCGGAGGCCCCCCGCCGGCCTGGCGGCCGTCGGAGGCCCCCCGCCGGCCTGGCGGCCGTCGGAGGCCCCCCGCCGGCCTGGCGGCCGTCGGAGGCCCCCCGCCGGCCTGGCGGCCGTCGGAGGCCCCCCGCCGGCCTGGCGGCCGTCGGAGGCCCCCCGCCGGCCTGGCGGCCGTCGGAGGCCCCCCGCCGGCCTGGCGGCCGTCGGAGGCCCCCCGCCGGCCTGGCGGCCGTCGGAGGCCCCCCGCCGGCCTGGCGGCCGTCGGAGGCCCCCCGCCAGGAAAGAACCCTAATGGTCGGAGCCCAGGTGCCGCTGTCCCCGGCGGCTCCTTCCTCAATCGGCGGCCGTCGGAGGCCCCCCGCCGGCCTGGCGGCCGTCGGAGGCCCCCCGCCGCCAGGAAAGAACCCTAATGGTCGGAGCCCAGGTGCCGCTGTCCCCGGCGGCTCCTTCCTCAATCTGCGGCCGTCGGAGGCCCCCCGCCGGCCTGGCGGCCGTCGGAGGCCCCCCGCCGGCCTGGCGGCCGTCGGAGGCCCCCGCCAGGAAAGAACCCTAATGGTCGTAGCCCAGGTGCCGCTGTCCCCGGCGGCTCCTTCCTCAATCTGCGGCCGTCGGAGGCCCCCCGCCGGCCTGGCGGCCGTCGGAGGCCCCCCGCCAGCAAAGAACCCTAATGGTCGGAGCCCAGGTGCCGCTGTCCCCGGCGGCTCCTTCCTCAATCTGCGGCCGTCGGAGGCCCCCCGCCGGCCTGGCGGCCGTCGGAGCCCCCCGCCAGCAAAGAACCCTAATGGTCGGAGCCCAGGTGCCGCTGTCCCCGGCGGCTCCTTCCTCAATCTGCGGCCGTCGGAGGCCCCCCGCCAGCAAAGAACCCTAATGGTCGGAGCCCAGGTGCCGCTGTCCCCGGCGGCTCCTTCCTCAATCTGCGGCCGTCGGAGGCCCCCCGCCGGCCTGGCGGCCGTCGGAGGCCCCCCGCCAGCAAAGAACCCTAATGGTCGGAGCCCAGGTGCCGCTGTCCCCGGCGGCTCCTTCCTCAATCTGCGGCCGTCGGAGGCCCCCCGCCAGCAAAGAACCCTAATGGTCGGAGCCCAGGTGCCGCTGTCCCCGGCGGCTCCTTCCTCAATCTGCGGCCGTCGGAGGCCCCCCGCCGGCCTGGCGGCCGTCGGAGGCCCCCCGCCAGCAAAGAACCCTAATGGTCGGAGTCCAGCTGCCGCTGTCCCCGGCGGCTCCTTCCTCAATCTGCGGCCGTCGGAGGCCCCCCGCCAGCAAAGAACCCTAATGGTCGGAGCCCAGGTGCCGCTGTCCCCGGCGGCTCCTTCCTCAATCTGCGGCCGTCGGAGGCCCCCCGCCGGCCTGGCGGCCGTCGGAGGCCCCCCGCCAGCAAAGAACCCTAATGGTCGGAGCCCAGGTGCCGCTGTCCCCGGCGGCTCCTTCCTCAATCTGCGGCCGTCGGAGGCCCCCCGCCGGCCTGGCGGCCGTCGGAGGCCCCCCGCCAGCAAAGAACCCTAATGGTCGGAGCCCAGGTGCCGCTGTCCCCGGCGGCTCCTTCCTCAATCTGCGGACGTCGGAGGCCCCCCGCCGGCCTGGCCGCCGTCGGAGGCCCCCCGCCGGCCTGGCCGCCGTCGGAGGCCCCCCGCCGGCCTGGCCGCCGTCGGAGGCCCCCCGCCGGCCTGGCCGCCGTCGGAGGCCCCCCGCCAGCAAAGAACCCTAATGGTCGGAGCCCAGGTGCCGCTGTCCCCGGCGGCTCCTTCCTCAATCTGCGGCCGTCGGAGGCCCCCCGCCGGCCTGGCGGCCGTCGGAGGCCCCCCGCCAGCAAAGAACCCTAATGGTCGGAGCCCAGGTGCCGCTGTCCCCGGCGGCTCCTTCCTCAATCTGCGGCCGTCGGAGGCCCCCCGCCAGCAAAGAACCCTAATGGTCGGAGCCCAGGTGCCGCTGTCCCCGGCGGCTCCTTCCTCAATCTGCGGCCGTCGGAGGCCCCCCGCCGGCCTGGCGGCCGTCGGAGGCCCACCGCCAGCAAAGAACCCTAATGGTCGGAGCCCAGGTGCCGCTGTCCCCGGCGGCTCCTTCCTCAATCTGCGGCCGTCGGAGGCCCCCCGCCAGCAAAGAACCCTAATGGTCGGAGCCCAGGTGCCGCTGTCCCCGGCGGCTCCTTCCTCAATCTGCGGCCGTCGGAGGCCCCCCGCCGGCCTGGCGGCCGTCGGAGGCCCCCCGCCAGCAAAGAACCCTAATGGTCGGAGCCCAGGTGCCGCTGTCCCCGGCGGCTCCTTCCTCAATCTGCGGCCGTCGGAGGCCCCCCGCCGGCCTGGCGGCCGTCGGAGGCCCCCCGCCGGCCTGGCGGCCGTCGGAGGCCCCCCGCCGGCAAAGAACCCTAATGGTCGGAGCCCAGGTGCCGCTGTCCCCGGCGGCTCCTTCCTCAATCTGCGGCCGTCGGAGGCCCCCCGCCGGCCTGGCGGCCGTCGGAGGCCCCCCGCCGGCCTGGCGGCCGTCGGAGGCCCCCCGCCAGCAAAGAACCCTAATGGTCGGAGTCCAGGTGCCGCTGTCCCCGGCGGCTCCTTCCTCAATCTGGGGCCGTCGGAGGCCCCCCGCCAGCAAAGAACCCTAATGGTCGGAGCCCAGGTACCGCTGTCCCCGGCGGCTCCTTCCTCAATCTGCGGCCGTCGGAGGCCCCCCGCCGGCCTGGCGGCCGTCGGAGGCCCCCCGCCAGCAAAGAACCCTAATGGTCGGAGCCCAGGTGCCGCTGTCCCCGGCGGCTCCTTCCTCAATCTGCGGCCGTCGGAGGCCCCCCGCCGGCCTGGCGGCCGACGGAGGCCCCCCGCCAGCAAAGAACCCTAATGGTCGGAGTCCAGGTGCCGCTGTCCCCGGCGGCTCCTTCCTCAATCTGCGGCCGTCGGAGGCCCCCCGCCAGCAAAGAACCCTAATGGTCGGAGCCCAGGTGCCGCTGTCCCCGGCGGCTCCTTCCTCAATCTGCGGCCGTCGGAGGGCCCCCGCCGGCCTGGCGGCCGTCGGAGGTCCCCCGCCAGCAAAGAACCCTAATGGTCGGAGCCCAGGTGCCGCTGTCCCCGGCGGCTCCTTCCTCAATCTGCGGCCGTCGGAGGCCCCCCGCCAGCAAAGAACCCTAATGGTCGGAGCCCAGGTGCCGCTGTCCCCGGCGGCTCCTTCCTCAATCTGCGGCCGTCGGAGGCCCCCCGCCGGCCTGGCGGCCGTCGGAGGCCCCCCGCCAGCAAAGAACCCTAATGGTCGGAGCCCAGGTGCCGCTGTCCCCGGCGGCTCCTTCCTCAATCTGCGGCCGTCGGAGGCCCCCCGCCAGCAAAGAACCCTAATGGTCGGAGCCCAGGTGCCGCTGTCCCCGGCGGCTCCTTCCTCAATCTGCGGCCGTCGGAGGCCCCCCGCCGGCCTGGCGGCCGTCGGAGGCCCCCCGCCAGCAAAGAACCCTAATGGTCGGAGCCCAGGTGCCGCTGTCCCCGGCGGCTCCTTCCTCAATCTGCGGCCGTCGGAGGCCCCCCGCGCCGGCCTGGCGGCCGTCGGAGGCCCCCCGCGCCGGCCTGGCGGCCGTCGGAGGCCCCCCGCGCCGGCCTGGCGGCCGTCGGAGGCCCCCCGCGCCGGCCTGGCGGCCGTCGGAGGCCCCCCGCGCCGGCCTGGCGGCCGTCGGAGGCCCCCCGCGCCGGCCTGGCGGCCGTCGGAGGCCCCCCGCGCCGGCCTGGCGGCCGTCGGAGGCCCCCCGCGCCGGCCTGGCGGCCGTCGGAGGCCCCCCGCGCCGGCCTGGCGGCCGTCGGAGGCCCCCCGCGCCGGCCTGGCGGCCGTCGGAGGCCCCCCGCGCCGGCCTGGCGGCCGTCGGAGGCCCCCCCCGCCGGCCTGGCGGCCGTCGGAGGCCCCCCCCGCCGGCCTGGCGGCCGTCGGAGGCCCCCCCCGCCGGCCTGGCGGCCGTCGGAGGCCCCCCCCGCCGGCCTGGCGGCCGTCGGAGGCCCCCCCCGCCGGCCTGGCGGCCGTCGGAGGCCCCTGCCAGCAAAGAACCCTAATGGTCGGAGCCCAGTTGCCGCTGTCCCCGGCGGCTCCTTCCTCAATCTGCGGCCGTCGGAGGCCCCCCGCCGGCCTGGCGGCCGTCGGAGGCCCCCCGCCCGCAAAGAACCCTAATGGTCGGAGCCCAGGTGCCGCTGTCCCCGGCGGCTCCTTCCTCAATCTGCGGCCGTCGGAAGGCCCCCCGCCCGCAAAGAACCCTAATGGTCGGAGCCCAGGTGCCGCTGTCCCCGGCGGCTCCTTCCTCAATCTGCGGCCGTCGGAAGGCCCCCCGCCGGCCGTTGGAAGGCCCCCCGCCCGCAAAGAACCCTAATGGTCGGAGCCCAGGTGCCGCTGTCCCCGGCGGCTCCTTCCTCAATCTGCGGCCGTCGGAAGGCCCCCCGCCGGCCTGGCGGCCGACGGAAGCCCCCCGCCAGCAAAGAACCCTAATGGTCGGAGCCCAGGTGCCGCTGTCCCCGGCGGCTCCTTCCTCAATCTGCGGCCGTCGGGAGGCCCACCGCCAGCAAAGAACCCTAATGGTCGGAGCCCAGGTGCCGCTGTCCCCGGCGGCTCCTTCCTCAATCTGCGGCCGTCGGAGGCCCCCCGCCAGCAAAGAACCCTAATGGTCGGAGCCCAGGTGCCGCTGTCCCCGGCGGCTCCTTCCTCAATCTGCGGCCGTCGGAGGCCCCCCGCCGGCCTGGCGGCCGACGGAAGGCCCCCCGCCAGCCTGGCGGCCGTCAGAAGGCCCCCCGCCAGCAAAGAACCCTAATGGTCGGAGCCCAGGTGCCGCTGTCCCCGGCGGCTCCTTCCTCAATCTGCGGCCGTCGGAAGGCCCCCCGCCGGCCTGGCGGCCGTCGGAAGGCCCCCCGCCCGCAAAGAACCCTAATGGTCGGAGCCCAGGTGCCGCTGTCCCCGGCGGCTCCTTCCTCAATCTCCGGCCGTCGGAAGGCCCCCCGCCGGCCGTCGGAAGGCCCCCCGCCGGCCTGGCGGCCGTCGGAAGGCCCCCCGCCAGCAAAGAACCCTAATGGTCGGAGCCCAGGTGCCGCTGTCCCCGGCGGCTCCTTCCTCAATCTGCGGCCGTCGGAAGGCCCCCCGCCGGCCTGGCGGCCGTCGGAGGCCCCCCGCCAGCAAAGAACCCTAATGGTCGGAGCCCAGGTGCCGCTGTCCCCGGCGGCTCCTTCCTCAATCTGCGGCCGTCGGAGGCCCCCCGCCAGCAAAGAACCCTAATGGTCGGAGCCCAGGTGCCGCTGTCCCCGGCGGCTCCTTCCTCAATCTGCGGCCGTCGGAAGGCCCCCCGCCGTCCTGGCGGCCGTCGGAGGCCCCCCGCCAGCAAAGAACCCTAATGGTCGGAGCCCAGGTGCCGCTCTCCCCGGCGGCTCCTTCCTCAATCTGCGGCCGTCGGAAGGCCCCCCGCCAGCAAAGAACCCTAATGGTCGGAGCCCAGGTGCCGCTGTCCCCGGCGGCTCCTTCCTCAATCTGCGGCCGTCGGAAGGCCCCCCGCCGGCCTGGCGGCCGTCGGAAGCCCCCCGCCAGCAAAGAACCCTAATGGTCGGAGCCCAGGTGCCGCTGTCCCCGGCGGCTCCTTCCTCAATCTGCGGCCGTCGGGAGGCCCCCCGCCAGCCTGGCGGCCGTCGGGAGGCCCCCCGCCAGCAAAGAACCCTAATGGTCGGAGCCCAGGTGCCGCTGTCCCCGGCGGCTCCTTCCTCAATCTGCGGCCGTCGGAGGCCCCCCGCCAGCAAAGAACCCTAATGGTCGGAGCCCAGGTGCCGCTGTCCCCGGCGGCTCCTTCCTCAATCTGCGGCCGTCGGAAGGCCCCCCGCCGGCCTGGCGGCCGTCGGAAGGCCCCCCGCCCGCAAAGAACCCTAATGGTCGGAGCCCAGGTGCCGCTGTCCCCGGCGGCTCCTTCCTCAATCTCCGGCCGTCGGAAGGCCCCCCGCCGGCCGTCGGAAGGCCCCCCGCCGGCCTGGCGGCCGTCGGAAGGCCCCCCGCCAGCAAAGAACCCTAATGGTCGGAGCCCAGGTGCCGCTGTCCCCGGCGGCTCCTTCCTCAATCTGCGGCCGTCGGAGGCCCCCCGCCAGCAAAGAACCCTAATGGTCGGAGCCCAGGTGCCGCTGTCCCCGGCGGCTCCTTCCTCAATCTGCGGCCGTCGGAGGCCCCCCGCCGGCCTGGCGGCCGTCGGAGGCCCCCCGCCAGCAAAGAACCCTAATGGTCGGAGCCCAGGTGCCGCTGTCCCCGGCGGCCCCTTCCTCAATCTGCGGCCGTCGGAGGCCCCCCGCCA